>CM062818.1:272791446-273391446 GCA_031772625.1 Pinus tabuliformis | reverse complement strand
TTTTAGCATCCTTAAAAATAGTGGGCAAATAATAGCCCATTTGTAATACCTTTTGTCATGTCCTTCGATCTGTGAAATGTCCCCCGCAAGGTTCATCATGGAAAGCCTTGAAAATTTCATGGATTCAATCCTCCTGGATACATATTCATATGAACATATCAGACCCTGTATGGAAAATATATCTGCCTATCAAGGAGAACTGGGCATTGTGCTGAACAATCAGTTTTCTTTCTCTTGTCATTAAATGTTTAGGTAGCTTCCCTACTACCAACTAATTTTCCACACCTTCATACCATGGCATCTTGACTACCACGACAAACAAGTGTTCATATTGAAATTGGTCACCTACCGCAGGTGGATCATTGACCCTTGGGATTCGAGATAGAAAATCAGCAACTAGGTTTTCCTTCCCCGGACGATCTTTAATGGTAATGTCGGACTCTTGCAAAAGCAATAGCTACCATGTTACTCGACCATTTTTTATTGGTTTATTAGCTAAATACCGAATGGAAGAGTGATCGATGTACAAAAAGACTTGGTAGTTAGTTATATAGTGTCGAAATTTGTTTATTGCAAAAGTAACAGCTAAGAATTCTCTTTTTGTCACTGTATAATTGAGTTCTACAGATGTGATATTTTTTCTAATATAATATATAGCATAAAGTTTCTTGTCCTCCTCCTGGCCGAGGATAGTACGTACAGCTACATCTGATGCGTCCATGGGTATGTGGAAAGGCAGCTCCCAGTTTGGTCCATGTAATACTTGTGCTGTTGAAACTAGTTTCTTTAAATCTACAAAAGCTGTGTCACACTTGTCAGACCAACTGAAATCAACATTTCCAGTTAGACCATATAAGAGTGCAACAATCTGTGTATTTTTTTAATAAACCTATGATAATAACCTGCATATCCTAGGAAGCTACGTACCTCTGTTTTAAGCGCAGGGGGTAGGCAGTAAAAGAATTACCTATGTTTTTGCTAGATCTACCTGTATTCTTGCTGCGGAGATATAATGTCCTAGGATCATGCCCTCGGTCATCATCATGTGACACTTTACATTACTTAAACATAACCAGGTAGCAATGCATCATTCGAAGACGTTTTCTAGTGTTTGAAATGCTTGATCAAAGTCATCCCCATATGTAGTAAAATCATCCATATATACCTCAAGTCCTTCATTTATTAGGTCAGTAAAGATGCTAAGTATAGCTCTCTGGAATGTGGTTGGGGCATTACACAAGCCAAATGCAAATACCCTGTATGCGAATGTGCCCTAGGGATAGGTGAAGGTTGTTTTATCTTGGTCTTCAGGGGCAATCTGAATGTGATTGTAGCCACTGAAACCGTCTAAAAATGACAAGAACTGCTTCCCTGCCAACGTACCAAGGACTTGATTACTGAATGGGAGGGGGAAGTGATCTTTCTGTGTTTCCATGTTCAACTCCTAATAGTATACAAAAATACGCCACTTACCATTTTTCTTATGGACAACCACCAATGGAGAGACCCATTTAATGTCTGAGATAAGATAAATAAAATTTACATCTAGTAGCTTCTGCGATTCCTCTTTCATGATATCCTTGAGGTATGGGTTCAACCTCGGTTGAGGCTGTTGGATGGGTCGAGCATCCTTCTCTGTATAAATGTGTTGTGTACATAGCTGTGGGTCTATCCCTTTCATATCAGGATAATCCCAGGCAAAAGCCCCTTTACTTTTCTGTAAGACCTGGATAAGTTTCTGTTGTTGTTCACTATCTAGATTTTCATTGATATTTAGAACTTTTCCTGGCTCGATCTCAACGACTTTTCTATTATGAACAACAGTATTCTAAATATGTTGGTCATATGTATCCTTCAGGGGATCTTATATGGCTTCGTTATCAAGGATTTCTTTCAACATCTGATGCTATACATTACTCACATTAGCTGGTTGATTTATAAAATTATTGATAATGTCATATTCAGTCTCATATTTAAAATCCAGTGCCTCTGCTACTATGATTGGTGAACAGATGCTCTCTTCCAGGTATGCTGGCGTCTGCTTATATATTTTTAAAATGGGAAAACTTGGCCTAGCAGGAGGATATAATACCAGATTTTTTACAGCATCCCCCTTTGTAATAGTTATGATGCCTTCTCGACATCCAATATATGCATCAACTATTGCCAGCCAAGGTTGGACCAGAATCAAAGGATTCCCATCCAACCTACTCCTTGGGTTTATAACTAGGAAATCTACTGGATATTCCCATGAGTCAACAGAAACTATGATGTCTTGTAAAGTCCCTTCTGGTCTTATCACCGATCAGTCAACAAGTTCTAATAAAGTGGTGGTTGGTTCGAGGGATGTAATACCAAGTGCTCAACAAGTTTCACTTGTTAATATGTTAATGCCGGCTCCTAGATCAACTAGTGTATTTGGAAAAGAGCGGCCATATCTTTGAACTGTTACTATGGGGTTTCCAAGATCTTCATACTTTATTAGAGTTTCCTCTCCCAAGAGTAAGTCGGATAAGGTTCCTACTACATGGATAGTGGGTGTGGTTTTTACCTTCCTCACTGGCTTCCTTACACAAAATTGTTTGATTATTTTGGCATAGATGGGGATGTCTTCAATGGCCTGGAGGAGAGGGCTCTTAATACACAAATTTTTTAGTTCCCCTACAAGATCAAAATCAGGGTAGGTGATCGGTTTAGGTATAATTAGTTTTTCGAGGAACGAAGGACAAGTGAATATAAGTTTTTCATGGTCATCGTGATGATTTGTTTCTTCCCCTTGCTTTGGTTCAGTATTATTTACAGGTGGTGGAATATGTACAGGTGGTGCAACATGTATAGGTGGAGTTGCATTTTCAATTGAAGGTTGGTCCCTATTTTCCTCAGGGGTGATGACACATCCTGACCTCAATATAAGCTCATTACATTCTTTTTGCTCAATCTCATAATTTGGGTTTTCAATAATTTATACCAACTAGACTGGTCTATTATTACGATTCGGGTTCGACTGAGCTGGTAACTGCGACAGCAGAAGAGGTTGAGAGTTATGTTGTAATGTATAAGGAGCTGACAATGCGGGTTGAGGCTGAGGGCTTGTCCCCATAGGTACATTGGATATCCCTAGAGGTCTCTGCCATTTTGTAGACCAGTTCATATTTTGAGAGGTGGAGGTAGGCCACTGGGATTGATAGGGACTTCCTTACCAACCAGGAATAAAAGGAAAGTTTGGCCAGCCATTTCATATAAAAGATTGTGTTGGCCAGGATGTCATATGGAATGGCGGGCACTACCAATTTGGGTAGGGTGATTGGCCTTGCCATGCTGCCCCAAGGTTATTTTTTTGATTAAACTATGAGGAAGGAAAGAATTGGGGTGCGCCTTGTGACATACTTGTAGGTTTAGCTTTCCATTATCGACACTAGTTCATCAGATATATCGGTTGTGTTTCTTCCTCGAATTCCTTGAATATTGCTTTGATCCCGTGTAATGATGGACATTGTTCAGTGTCATGATCTTTAGTATAGATGGCACATGTCTAAACCATGTCTAATGGGAATTCCCATTCGTTGTGCTTCTTTCGACAACGTGGGCGGAACATGGCCATTTTTTGTTCTGCTAAAGCCTGTTTTTGTTTAGCCTGTAGGAAGTCTGGTTGTGTTGTAATGGACCTTTTCTTTTAAGGAGTCGAAAAGGAACGAAAGTGACTAATCTGGAAATCTAGACAGAGGGAATTCCAAACCAATCACAAAACTGCAAAATACACCTTGGTGGTAAATGATAGAGAAATTACCAAGGACTTATGTACGGCAGTCAATCTTCCGAAATGCTGTGTTCAGTGCATTGCGATCGATAGGGCAGCAGACACGACTTCCTAAGGATAAAGGGTATCAGCCTATTGTGGTTTCCCAATATATACTCGATGGTATGGGGAGCACAAGTCCGTACTGGCACTTGTCGTATCAAAGAGAAGGAATTACCCAACCTTCGATGAAAACGATAGTTACCAAGTTTTACGACGTCGGAACACGTCTCTAGCCTAAACTTCTAGATTTTTTGTCTTAGGTTCGAAAGCCTTTTTATGTTCATTGCGATTTATTTTAGAGTTCATCTTGCTTAGAATTTTTTCTTTCAAGGTTCACCGCGTGATGTAAATGTAAAATTCCTAAATATGCAATCCAAAATGATAAACAGTCATTTATTTTGTTTTAGCAATGAAAATCCTAGCTACTAAGGAAAGAAGAGTACGATTCTTTCAGCATAGAGAAAAGAGCACACACTAAATGCACTTTTCTTAAATCATCTTTCGCACATAGTCTAAAAGAAAATGCAAATGCATGTATTTTTTTCGTTTCATTAATGTGAGTATGCTCAAAAGAAAAACTAAATACAAATATGAACTATTTTCTTCAAAGTGACATTTCAACAATTTCTTTTCAAAATGAAAGGAAGACTAAAATGGCACTTTCAATTTCGAATGGAAAATTGTGTTCGACACTTCAAATATTAACAATTCAAATCAAATACAATGACAAAAGTACAATAAACTATCTAGAGGAGGAAGACTTTACGACACTCTTCTTTTAGACTAAAAATGATAGTTACAACATGTTTTGCATAAAAAACGACAATTCAATTAAGCTACTTTCAACAAAGGAGGACAGTAAATGATGGACAAATACATAAAAAAATTTACAAATCCTAATCAATGGAGGTTGACTAATGTAAAGGAAGGAGGCTTTAGCAATGGGATACTGATCATGAACAACAAAACTACTGAATAAAGCTAAAAATCAGGAGGAAAAAACCAACTTTCAAAGAGAGAAATAGTATCACTCAATCATCACACCTATCCTTAAGAGAAATAGGGATGCATCTCACCTACAACACATGGGAGGTGCGATGCATACAAGCTGCCGAGTTACAGACATTGCGATGGACAAGGGAGTGAAACTAAGTTTGGTTTTTGATTTAAATTTGCAGCTAAGTTAAGTGATTTAGGTTGAGTTATGATGGACAGTAAAAGCAAAGTATAGGGGTATGATCTTATCAAGTTATTGAGCTACCAAAAGGGCACTTAGAATGCTTGTAAGTCAGATGTTTAGTTCATAAACCAACCCGGAGATTGACTGAAGCAACATTCATCTACTTCGCAATTTCATAGCAAAGGCAGTTTGAAGGCTAGCTGGCTAACATTAAGCTCCGTCTGTATTTTATAAAGAAAACAATAAACAAACAAAACAAACTATTCGTTCCGTAGTGGAGTTGCCATTTCGTTTAATTGAAATATCGAATTGCTTTGATTGTTTGTTTCTAAGGTAGCTACCCATTTTAGTGGGACTAGCAGTTCGAATCGACACTAGTTTTCACTGAAATAGATGAGAAAAGGGCATTCACATCCTTTCAACACGCGAAAAGCAAGAAATTATATTGATGTGAAATAAATGCTGACAACCAATCTAGAAAACACAGCATGCAAATTACTAAAGCATTTAAGAAATATTCGTCATTGGCTGTGAAGTGGCCAAATCAAATAAAAAAATGATTTTTAATTCATTATGTAAAATATCTTCACCATGAGCAGTATTAATCACATCAACGTAATTAGTGGTATGTGTTTAATGAATCTCTTTTAAGGATTGGACATATGGAAGATAATGAATATAGATTAAAGTCACCATTCTATTCAACTTGTAAAAGTTCTCATCAAAGGAAATTATCTTTAGAAATAAATCCATGGGTGATAAGAGCTAAATGACATATGCAAATATAAGGTGATACTCCAATACCACAAGCAGAGCCACTACTGCCAGCAAGCATTCATAGCCTTGGCAGGGTTTCTTTTTAACCCCTCCAAATGAGCCAAAGTCCTTCTTACAGTTAATTCTTCTTTTCTTTTGCATAAAGAGACCACTATGCTAGCATGGTGACTAGATAACCATAGTGCCACTCACCATGGTGTAACAAAGTGATCAGGTTGGCTCATGATGAGACCCCTTGTTCTTCTGACATATTTAATTATTAAGAAGGTCATTGCCTTGGTTTTGTAGCCAAATTGGAATGTCACCTGTTACATTCTTATGATCATGGTAGGTTGGCTCATGATGAGAACCCCTATCCTCTTTAGACAATGTTTTAAGAATTTCAATATTTTATTTTTCTTTTGGAATTCTTATTGTAGAAAAAGGGAGGCTCATTTACTCCTTAAGAGTCAGGGATGGTGTAAGAAGTAAAAAGATGCCAATGGAAGTGTTATACTCTTAACCCCTTATCATTATATCAATGAGTTTTATCCATTTGGGAGTATAGACATAAGCGAGCATGGATTAAGAATAATGAATCATTTCAAGATGTGTCCAAAAGAAAAGATGTTCAGGCAGTCATTCTAAAGATACACACTATTATCTTATAAATAGCGAGAACCATCAAAAGGATTTCAGAAGTCATAATGATATTATTATTATTGCTTTTCCTTATAAGGGGCACAAATCGATTCAAATGGTGCTTATTCGCAATACAAAATAAGAAGAGAGAATGGAATAATATCAAAGAAATGAGGAAAAATCACAATTAATCTTCTTAAAATGGTGTTGTTCAATCAATTGAACGACAATCGTTCAATCATTTGCACAACGAAATCAATCAAAAACAAAAAGTGTTGTTCAATCAATTGAACAACAGTCTTTCAATTGTTCGAACAGTGAAATCAAAATAAAAACGAAATGTATTGTTCAATCAATTGAACGACAGTCGTTTAATTTTTTGAACAGTGAAAATAAATAAAAACAAATTGTGTTTTTCAATCAATTGAATGGAAATCGTTCAATAGCTTTAACAACGAAAACAAAATGAAGACCAATTGTGTTGTTCAATCAATTGAACGACAGTCGTTCAATAGTTTGAATAAAAAAAACGGAAACAAATTGTCTTATTCAATCAATTAAACAACAGTCATTCAATAATTTGAATAGTGAAGTGAAAAAAAATAAAGGAAATTGTGTTGTTCAATCAATTGAACGACAGACGTCCAATTGTTTGAACAATAAAAACAAAAATAATAAAATGTGTTGTTGAATCAATTGAATTGAAGACGTTCAATTGCTTGAACAACATAAAAAAATAACAAAGAGAAGAAAATGTGTTGTTCAATTCATTGAATGATAGACATTCAACTGTTTGAACAACAAAAACAAAAAAGAAAATGTGTTGTTCAATCAATTGAATGACGGGTGTTCAAATTTTTGACATTCATATGTTTGAACAAAAAAAAAGCAAAAAGAATAAAATGTGATGTTCAATCAACTAAACGACAGGCGTTCAATTGTTGTTCAATTTTTTGAAAAAAAAATTGTTGCTCAATCAATTGAATGGGAGACATTCAATTGCTTGAACAACAAAAACAAAAAATAAAATGCGTTGTTCAATCAATTGAAAGGAAATTGTTCAATTGTTTGAACAACGGAAAAAAACAAGAAGAGTAAAATGAAACTTCCTAAAAAAAAGAATTCATATTTACATGGTAATGCCTACAAAGGTATGTACATTATTTAAAATTTCTCAAGAGATTTCAATTTTTTGAAGGAAAAGTTGCTAGGTTCTCATTCCCTATAGCTAGAATTTGCATCGAGGGGTCCTCGCATACCTACTCGTGGAAAGAGTCCTTGGTAAGCGGTTGATGATAGAGGAACACTCGATGCCCGTTTACCTTAAAAGAATGGCCGGATCCGTCTATGGTAGTCAAGGTAAGAGTACCATTATTATGCACTTCTTGAATCTCATAAGGGCCCAGCCATCTTGTTTCCAACTTGCCTGGGATGTCCTGGAATCTGGAATCATATAGAAGTTCCCAATCCCTTTTTGGAAATATTTTCTTCTTGATAAGGCTGTCATGCCATTTTTCCCTTTGTTGTTGGATTATTGCAGTTCGTTGAAAAGCAAGCAATAGAGCCTCATATAGTTCGTTAATCTACTGAAGACACTTGGTTTTGGTTTTTGTTAAATCCAAATGCACTTCCTAGGCCATTCTTAGAGTCTTTATTTCGAATTCAATTGGAAAAATTGGTTCTTTACTGAACACAAGCTAGTATGGAGAGTATCCAGTAGTATTCCTCCAAGTCATATGATAGGCCCACAAGGCCTCTAGCTGCCTAGCAGCCTAATCTCATCGGTGTGTTGAGATTGTCTTGGTCAGAATCGCTTCTATAACCTTATTGGTGCTTTCGACTTTCCCATTCGCTTGTGGGTGATACGAAGAAGTGATCATGTGCGTAATATGATGGTTTCTGAGAGTGGCACTAATATTCTACCCTGTGAATTGCTTTCCCCCATCTGTGATTACTTCTCCCAGTAATCCATACTATAAAAATAGCCCAAAAAGGAAGTTACTCACTGCTTCCTCTGTGGCTCTTGGTAAATCTACTGTTTCCACACATTTTGTCACATAATCCATGGCTACCAATATGTACACCTTCTGATTGGATGGTGGATGGAATGGACCTATGAAGTGCAATTCCCAACACTCGAAGGGTTATATGACAAATTGGGGCTGCAGAGGAATTTCATTAGAATGGCCATGCCAGCACATCCTTTGGCAACTATTCCAGGCCTAGCCATATTTTTTAGCATCCTTAAAAATAGTGGGCAAATAATAGCCCATTTGTAATACCTTCTGTCCTGTCCTTCGATCTGTGAAATGTCCCCCGCAAGGTTCATCATGGCAAGCCTTGAAAATGTCATGGATTCAATCCTCCTGGATACATATTCATATGAACATATCAGCCTCTGTATGGAAAATATATCTGCCTATCAAGGAGAACTGGGCATTGTGCTGAACAATCAGTTTTCTTTCTCTTGTCATTAAATGTTTAGGTAGCTTCCCTACTACCAACTAATTTTCCACACCTGCATACCATGCAATGTTGACTACCACGACAAACAAGTGTTCATATTGAAATTGTTCACCTACCGCAGGTGGATCATTGACCCTTGGGATTCGAGATAGAAAATTAGCAACTAGGTTTTCCTTCCTCGGACGATCTTTAATGGTAATGTCGGACTCTTGCAAAAGCAATAGCTACCATGTTACTCGACCATTTTTTATTGGTTTATTAGCTAAATACCGAAGGGAAGAGTGATCGATGTACAAAAATACTTGGTAGTTAGTTACATAGTGTCGAAATTTGTTTATTGCATAAATAACAGCTAATAATTCTCTTTTTGTCACTCTATAATTGAGTTCTACAGATGTGATATTTTTTCTAATATAATATATAGCATAAAGTTTCTTGTCCTCCTCCTGGCCGAGGATAGTGCGTATAGCTACATCTGATGCGTCCATGGGTATGTGGAAAGGCAGCTCCCAGTTTGCTCCATGTAATACTCGTGCTGTTGAAACTAGTTTCTTTAAATCTACAAAAGCTGTGTCACACTTGTCAGACCAACTGAAATCAACATTTCCAGTTAGACCATATAAGGGTGCAACAATCTGTGTATTTTTTTTAATAAACCTATGATAATAACCTGCATATCCTAGGAAGCTACGTACCTCTGTTTTAAGCGCAGGGGGTAGACAGTAAAAGAATTACCTATGTTTTTGCTAGATCTACCTGTATTCTTGCTGCGGAGATATAATATCCTAGGATCATGCCCTCGGTCATCATCATGTGACACTTTACATTACTTAAACATAACCAGGTAGTAATGCATCATTCTAAGACGTTTTCTAGTGTTTGAAATGCTTGATCAAAGTCATCCCCATATGTAGTAAAATCATCCATATATACCTCAAGTCCTTCATTTATTAGGTCAGTAAAGATGCTAAGTATAGCTCTCTGGAATGTGGTTGGGGCATTACACAAGCCAAATGGAAATACCATGTATGCGAATGTGCCCTAGGGATAGGTGAAGGTTGTTTTATCTTGGTCTTCAGGGGCAATCTGAATGTGATTGTAGCCACTGAAACCGTCTAAAAATGACAAGAACTGCTTCCCTGCCAACGTACCAAGGACTTGATTACTGAATGGGAGGGGGAAGTGATCTTTCTGTGTTTCCATGTTCAACTCCTGATATTATACACAAATACGCCACTTACCATTTTTCTTAGGGACAACCACCAGTGGAGAGACCCATTTAATGTCCGAGATAGGATAAATAAAATTTACATCTAGTAGCTTCTGCAATTCCTCTTTCATGATATCCTTGAGGTATGGGTTCAACCTCCGTTGAGGCTGTTGGATGGGTCGAGCATCCTTCTCTGTATAAATTTGTTGTGTACATAGCTGTGGGTCTATCCCTTTCATATCAGGATAATCCCAGGCAAAAGCCCCTTTACTTTTCTGTAAGACCTGGATAAGCTTCTGTTGTTGTTCACTATCTAAATTTTCATTGATATTTAGAACTTTTCCTGGCTTGATCTCAACAACTTTTCTGTTATGAACAACAGTATTCTAAATATGTTGGTCATATGTATCCTTCAGGGGATCTTATATGGCTTCGTTATCAAGGATTTCTTTCAACATCTGATGCTATACATTACTCACATTAGCTGGTTGATTTATAAAATTATTGATAATGTCATATTCAGTCTCATATTTAAAATCCAGTGCCTTTGCTACTATGATTGGTGAACAGATGCTCTCTTCTAGGTATGCTGGCGTCTGCTTATATATTTTTAAAATGGGAAAACTTGGCCTAGCAGGAGGATATAATACCAGATTTTTTACAGCATCCCCCTTTGTAATAGTTATGATGCCTTCTCGACATCCAATATATGCATCAACTGTTGCCAGCCAAGGTTGGACCAGAATCAAAGGATTCCCATCCAACCTACTCCTTGGGTTTATAACCAGGAAATCTACTGGATATTCCCATGAGTCAACAGAAACTATGATGTCTTGTAAAGTCCCTTCTGGTCTTATCACCGATCAGTCAACAAGTTCTAATAAAGTGGTGGTTGGTTCGAGGGATGTAATACCAAGTGCTCAACAAGTTTCACTTGTTAATATGTTAATGTCGGCTCCTAGATAAACTAGTGTATTTGGAAAAGAGCAGCCATATCTTTGAACTGTTACTATGGGGTTTCCAATATCTTCATACTTTATTAGAGTTTCCTCTCCCAAGAGTAAGTCGGATAAGGTTCCTACTACATGGATAGTGGGTGTGGTGTTTACCTTCCTCACTGGCTTCCTTACACAAAATTGTTTGATTATTTTGGCATAGATGGGGATGTCTTCAATGGCCTGGAGGAGAGGGCTCTTAATACACAAATTTTTTAGTTCCCCTACAAGATCAAAATCAGGGTAGGTGATCGGTTTAGGTATAATTAGTTTTTCGAGGAACGAAGGACAAGTGAATATAAGTTTTTCATGGTCATCATGATGATCTGTTTCTTCCCCTTGCTTTGGTTCAGTATTATTTACAGGTGGTGGAACATGTATAGGTGGAGTTGCATTTTCAATTGAAGGTTGGTCCCTATTTTCCTCAGGGGTGATGACACATCCTGACCTCAATATAAGCTCATTACATTCTTTTTACTCAATCTCATAATTTGGGTTTTCAATAATTTATACCAACTAGACTGGTCTATTATTACGATTCGGGTTCGACTGAGCTGGTAACTGCGGCCGCAGAAGAGGTTGAGAGTTATGTTGTAATGTATAAGGAGCTGACAATGCGGGTTGAGGCTGAGGGCTTGTCCCCATAGGTACATTGGATATCCCTAGAGGTCTCTGCCATTTTGTAGACCAGTTCATATTTTGAGAGGTGGAGGTAGGCCACTGGGATTGATAGGGACTTCCTTACCAACCAGGAATAAAAGGAAAGTTTGGCCAGCCATTTCATAGAAAAGATTGTGTTGGCCAGGATGTCATATGGAATGGCGGGCTCTACCAATTTGGGTAGGGTGATTGGCCTTGCCAGGCTGCCCCAAGGTTATTTTTTTGATTAAACTATGAGGAAGGAAAGAATTGGGGTGCGCCTTGTGACATACTTATAGGTTTAGCTTTCCATTATCGACACTAGTTCATCAGATATATCGGTTGTGTTTCTTCCTCAAATTCCTTGAATATTGCTTTGATCCCGTGTAATGATGGACATTGTTCAGTGTCATGATCTTTAGTATAGATGGCACATGTCTAAACCATGTCTAATTGGAATTCCCATTCGTTGTGCTTCTTTCGACAACGTGGGCGGAACATGGCCAATTTTTGTTCTGCTAAAGCCTGTTTTTGTTTAGCCTGTAGGAAGTCTAGTTGTGTTGTAAGAGTGCCTGGATTTCCATCTTAAAATCTTCTAGGAGGTTACCGAAATCCATCTGTTTTACACCTCCACTATGAGTTTTGCTTCCTCTGCTCATTGGATATCAGCTTCCTGCTCCTGTGTGTGTGCTTGCCCGCAAACACCTGATACACAAGTGAATAATTTCATCATAATCTTCCTGAGAAATATCTCCTTTACCCATTATGTTTAGAGTTTCTACCCATTTCCCTTTCATTCCTTTAATTAAGATAGCTCTTAAGACTTATTTTGGAAGGGAAGTATGTGGAGACCTCTGCAAATTATAATTAAATCATTCTAGATATTATTCTAATATTTCATTATCTTTTGCAATCATCTTAAAAATATCATCTTTTAGTTCCCTAGTTTTACAAAAGTCCTCATATCTTTTGAGGAAGCAGGTTTTCATTTCATCCCAAGAATTTATAATCCGCCCACCTAGACCCATAAACCATCTTAGAGTTGCCCCTTGCAAAGTCGAAGGGAATAGTCTTAGCTTTCGGGGGTTGCTGGTATAATCATACCCTCTACAAAGGGCATCAAACTCAAACAAGAAAGCAATAGGATCCTCTATGATCATCCCATGGAAACTTGGGATGCTTTGTAGAGGAATAGACATCATCAGAGCATTGGCCACCTAGTCAACTATGGGTTACTCTAATGTCGAGATTTGACCTTGGGGTGGCTGATTTGCCATTTGGTCAAAGATGTGCCAATAATCTTCGAGGACTTCAACGGGTGATTTTGGAGTAAGCAGATAGTTAGAAACATGAGTTGGCTTTGCACCACTACCTAGGTCTGGGATCTCAGGAGATCTTTGTTCAAACAGTTGTGGTTCTACTTTAGCAGCCCCACTAGTTTCTCCTTTTCCTCGTCTTAAGTGACAAGATTTTCCCTCTTCTAGAGGATCAGAGTGTAAAATTATTGTAGCTTGAAAACTCTATTCTGATCCTCCTACTTGCCTTTGAATCTTAGTGTAGGTTTTATCTAAAAATCACTCTTGAGTGATCTCAGTTAGAGATTTATTGAATGAAGGTATTACAAACTCATGTGCTGGTGTGTGTCTATGTTATTTTAGGCAACGGACCTATCAGTTGCAAAATACATAGAAAATAGAAACATGGAAAACAACAAAAGAAACACAGTAAGAAAATAAAAGAACACAACAAATTAATAACGAGTTCATCCTATCCTCCGGGGCTACGTCTCCGGTCCAGCTTTCAATGGTGACCTTCTTTTATTGTGCCTTTAAAGCAGAGAATTAGAATGAGTAGCTCAATCTGAGTCTCTTGAAATAGAATTGCTTGGCAGGGTGGTCCTTGGATTCCAAAAGCCACTAGAGTCCATAGACTCCTTTCCTTACGATCTCTTGACCTCTCTGGTCTTCAATGGGAGGAGCCCAATGTGGTGCTCAATTCCCTGACAGATCCTCTTAGGGATGGCTCAATGCTGCCTTATGCTGCAGGTTAGCTTGACTCTCTATCTTTCTACTCTTTGCTTCATTGTCTCTTCATTCTCTGTCTTCATCTTCTTCTCTCCGTTCTTCATTCTCCTTGTGTTCTATTCTCTCTATTCATGGCTTTAAAGCCAGTCGCTCTCATGACTACTTGTTTCCCCTTCCGCCTCCGTCAATTCGCCTACTACTGTTCACTTGGAATTCCTTGTCTCTGCATCATCACCAATGGCTCACAGGGTGTGGCCACTTGTCCTCTCATGAACTATGCCAGCTCTTCCTCATCAGTTAGGTTTTCCAGTTACACTGTGGAATGAGTCATTCACCATCTCAATGGTCAAATCGAACCTCAAATCCTTATACATCGCACCGTAATCCCCTATTAAATCTGGTTTCCCCCATCGAGCGCGATCTCAGCCGTTAGATTTGGAGCCCCTAGATCCAACGCCATTCGCTCATTTCGTGCAGTTGACTTGCTCGACTGGTAGCATGTGATGAGCAACAGTTTTCTCTCTCCTCCGCCTACCACACATCGGGCGCTGAGTGGAATCGCTCACTTTTCTTCAATTCCTCTTACCACCCAAGGGTGCCCCCGATAAACACCGTCGATTTTGGAGTGCGGGTCCCTCCTTCCACTTTAGCGCTTTCCCCACGGTTTTCATGGCTTCCATGCGACCAAGTGCTTTGGGGCTTTCCTTCTCGAGGGGGTTTTCCCAACGATGCGTGATTAGTACTAAGCGCTAATCGCGCATCAGAAATTGCCTCCCTTTCCCGATCTGGGCTTCCTAGATGCTAGTTTCGCCTCCTGCGTGGTCTCCATGGGCCTCGGTCAGTGCGCTTTGACCGAGGTCCTCATCATTCCTCACTAGCTACCAACCGCCACTATTCAGAGCTCTTCCTGATCACTCTGTGCTCTTGAATTTGAAGTTTTTTCATGTTTTGATACAGTCATGGTGCTTTGACTATTCTTCATGGATCCAATTCGAATTATGGCCTTCCCACTGAAAAAGCTTTTGGACCACCAAAAGTTGGTTTTCAAGCATTGACTAAGTGAGGATACAATTGTCTCACTTGTCCAATCTCAATCCACTTTGCACTGCTTGGCTTTGAACCTTTAAGACCAATTTTGAGGTACTCAACATCTCCTCTGTGTGTTGTCCTCACCTTCCTGTCCAAAATTGTGTCTTGCTACAATTCATTAACATATTTAGGTGGCAGGTCATCAATATAAAGTAACTATCTCTACTCTTCGGGATCCTCAATCAGTGAAGGTTCAAAAAATCTCAAGCAATCTACATTGATGACTAAGTAGATGTGCATGTAAGCTGGTAGATCAAGGTGAAAAGAATTTTCACCAACCTTTTCAAGTATCCTGAAAGGTCCATACTGATAGGCTTTAGCTTTTTACCTTCACCTTGCATCCTATCCTTGCTGATATATAGCCAGACTTGGTCACCAACTTGGAAAATATGCTCCATCTGATGCTTTTCATGCCTTGCCTTGTATTTGGCTTGACTCTTTTCTAGCTATTCTTGTACTGCCTGGTGGATCTCCTGGATTTGTTCAATGAACCTAGTTGCCTTGTCCACATCACTGTGTCCCTCAACTGTGGTATCTTTACCAAAGACAAAATCCAAAGGAGACCTTGGTGTGAAACCAAAACATGTCTCAAAAGGAGATCTTTGTGTAGAAGAATGTTTTTCTCTATTGTAAGCATGTTGCACATAACACAAATGTTCATCCCAAAGTTTAGGATGTTTGCTGTAATATCCTCTCAGTAACTGGATCATTGTCCTATTAACTACTTCTGTCTGGCCATCAGTTTGTGGATGAAAAAATGTGCTTTTCTTCAGTTTGGTGTCCATCAGTTTCCACAGATTTGACCAAAACTTCCCCACAAATCGAGTGTCTCGATCAGATACAATGGAAGTGGGTAATCCAAAATGAACCCATACATGTTCAAAGAACAATTTTGCAGCTTGTTCAGTTGTAATCTACTTATTACAAGGTATCAAAATACACATTTTGTTTAACCTATCCACAACAACATATAGATGATCATGACCTTTCCTAGATTTAGGCAGTCCTCCAAAAAAATCCATGGAAACACTTTCCCAAGGGTGAGAAAGAACTGGTAATGGAGTGTACAAGCCTAGTTTTCTATTGTTGGGCTTGCTTTTAGCACACATAGTACACCCTCTTACATATCTAGAAATTGTCTCATTCATTTTTGGCCAATAACAAAATCTTTGCAGTTGTGCAACTGTTTGGATCTCAAATGGTCTTTGAAGATCAGGCAGTGCTAGTACAGGTGTTGTACTAATATTTTCTTTCAAGGTGTCGAAGGATTTCTGGTGTTTGCCTCCCCACTGAAACACATTGTTCAATCTTGTCAAAGCATGTAAGGGAGCTGCAATTGAGGAAAAATTAGAAATGAACTTCCTCCAATATTGTACTGCTCCTAAGAAGCTTCTCACTTATGTAGCACACTTGGGTTTAGGCCATTTTACAATGACTCCCACCTTAGAGGGATCTATTTTCAATTCACCACCCCCTACTATATGACCCAAATAATTCAGATATGTTTTTCCAAATTCACATTTTGAGAGTTTAACATGAAGTTTTCCTATTTTCAAAACATCTAATGTCTGCTTAACATGCTTTAAGTGTTCTTCCCATGTTTTTCTAAATATCAAAATGTCATTGAGATACACAATAACAAAAGCATCAAGAAAAGGTCTGAGTACATCATTCATTAATCTCATGAAAGCAGAAGGAGCATTAGTTAAGCCAAAAGGCATAACCAACCACTCATACAATCCTTGCCTTGTTTTGAAAGTAGTCTTCCATGCATCTTGTTCTGCAACATTGACCTAATGGTATCCACTGTGCAAGTATAGCTTGGTGAAATAAACAGCTTCTTTCAATTGATCCAAAAGATCATCTATGAGAGGAAGGGGATAACAATTTTTTATTGTTATCTTATTCAGTGCTCGATAATCAATGCACATTCTCCATGAGCCATCTTTCTTTCTCACCAAAATGATTGGTGACCCACATGGTGATGTGCTAGGCCTAATGAACCCTTCCTCAAACAACTTCTGCACCTGCTTCTTGATTTCAGTATTCTCTAAAGCAGACAACTTGTACATTCCAATGTTAGGAAATGGAGCATCTTGCTGCAAAATAATATCATGTACTATTTCCTTTTTGGCTAGCAGACCTTTAGGTTCTTGAAACAAGATATCATACTCTGAAACAACCTTTTCTAAATTAGCTTGTTGTTTATCATTACAACCCTCAAATACATTGGTTTTTCCAAGTTTCTTCTCCTTCACAACCATCAGTAAGAATTGTTTACATGAATTTATCATTCGTTTCATTTGCCCTGAGTTTATGAGAGCATAATTATTCTTGAGCTTATGAGCTCTTACAAAGTATTCGATTCCATCTTTAACAAGTAGATACTTGTTCTCAGCTCTATAGAAAATAGCTTTTCTGTCATACAAGTAAGGACTTCCTAAAACAATTCCACATATATCCAAAGGAATTATTTCTAACTCAACCTCATCTACAAATGTTGACCGAAAAGAAAACTTGAGTTTGCACTGTCTAGTCACTTCTAGTTGTGCTTTATCATTCAACCATCCTAATGGGTATGGTTTCTTGTGAGGTGTAGTTACTAATCCCAACTTCTTTACAATTGCTTCAGAAATTAGATTTACTTGTGAGCCACTATCAAACAAAGTATCAATCTTGTGATATTTAGAAATTACTCGAATATGGAAAAGCTCATGCCTTTTTCTCTCATTTTCTCCATCAATAATAGATTGAGCAGAATTACTAGTAGATGCTTCAGAATTCTTACCTTTTATGCTTGTGGCTGCAATAGTTGTTTCATCTCCTGAGTCTGACCCCAAATCCTTTTGAATAGCTGCAGCAGTCTTCTTCTTCTTTCCCTCAAACTTCTTAGGTCTTCGCTCTGGATGTGGAATCCAACAATGCTCGGCATCATGCCCATCATTTTCACAATGAATGCATGAAGCTTTGCTTTTCTGTGCAGTGTTAGCCTTCCTTGCTTTCCATTTCTGCTTTCTTTTCTCCTTGTTCTTTCTTGCAGTGGGTTGGGATGGTCCCCCAAGTTTTGGATTTCCATTCTTTCCTCTAGCCTCTAGATGAGTAGCTTGTAAAGATACCTCATCTATACTAGTGGGATTAAGCATGGGGATGGTGTGCTTCATGTAGCTGTGTAGACCACCAATGTACTTCAACAGAGTCTCTGGTGAGTCTAATGAAATTCCTGGAATTAATGCTCTCTTTCTAAATTCTTAAGTGTACCCTTACACACATTGCCCTTTCAACTATCAATGAGTTTGCCAACTCATCATGTCTTGCTACATGTAGGCTGATGGATAGAAATACTTTTTGATTGCAGAAACAAATTCGCTCTAGACAGAGATGGTCTTACCATGTCTCTTCATGTCATCTTGGGTCCTACCTTCCCACCAAACAAAGGCAGTGCCTCCAAGGTGTAGGCTTGCCAGCTAAATCTTGCTCTTGTCTGAATCAATACTCTCCACTCTACAATAAACATCAATTTGTCTAATCCAATTGTCCAGCTTTTCTGCATTCAAATCTCCATCATATATAGGCAAATCAAATTTAACATCTAGCTTAATAAAAGATGCTTTATTTTTATGCTCGGGGCTATTAGGAGGTGTGAGAAAGCTTTCCTCTTTCCCCTTTCCTTTTGAGTGGTCATGGAAATGAGATTCATATTCTCCTTTGTCTTCTTTAGAGCTTGATGCATCTTCATCCTTATGTTTTCTAAAGTCCCTATACATTTCTTCTACCATGGAATTTATGGCTAGGAAACTATCTATGAATTGAGGGTCTAGCCTTGCAGAGCCTTCTTCTGACATTGTCTTCAAGAATAGACTCTCCCAATCTTAGGATTAGTTTCAACCAACTCTCTTTCTCCTAATTTGAGCTTTGATTTAGTTAGCATTCAAAAACTAAACCAACACAATATTTTCTAGCCTTAATAGCCTAGAGCTCTGATACCACTTGATCTGAAAATCACTCTTGAGTGATCTCAGTTAAAGATTTATTGAATGAAGGTATTATAGACTCATGTGCTAGTGTGTGTCTATGTTATTTTAGGCAATGGATCGATCAGATTGCAAAATACATAGACACTGGAAACATGGAAAATAACAAGAGAAACATAGTAAGCAAATACAAGAACACAACAAATTAATAAGGAGTTCACCCTATCCTCCAGGGCTACGTCTCTAGTCCAACTTTCAGTGGTGGCCTTCTTTTATTGTGTCTTTAAACCAGAGAATTACAATGAGGAGCTCAATCTAAGTCTCCTGAAATATAATTGCTTGGTAGGGTGGTCCTTGGATTCCCCAAGCCACTAGAGCGCACAGACTCTTTTCCTTACCAGCTCTTGACCTCTCTGGTATTCAATGGGAGGAGCACAATTTGGTGCTCAGTTCCTCAATAGATCCTCTTAGGGATGGTTCAATGCTACCTTATGCTGTAGGTCAGCTCGGCTCTCTGTCTTTCTATTCTTTACTTCATTGTCTCTTCGTTCTCTATCTTTGTCTTCTTCTCTCCATTCTCCGTTATCCTTGTGTTTTGTTCTGTCTATTCATGGCTTTAAAGTCAGTCACTCTCATGACTGCTCATTTCTCCTTCCACCTCCATCGATTCGCCTACTATTGTTCACCTGGAATTCCCTGTCTCTATGTCATCACCAATGACTCACAGGGTTTGGCCACTTGTCCTCTCGTGAACTGCGCCAACTCTTCCTCGTCAATTCATCTTTCCAGTTACACTGTGGAATGAGTCATCTACCATCTCAGCGGTCAAATTGGACCTCAAATCCTTATACATCATGGCTTAATCTCCTGTTAAATCCAGTTTCCCCCATCGGCTGCAATCTCAGCCGCTATATCTGGAGCCCCCAAATCCGATGCCATTCACTCATTTCACGCGGTTGACTTGCTCGACCATTAGCACGCGATGAGTGGCTATTTTCTCTCTCCTCTGCCTGCCACAAATCGAGAACTAAGTGGAATCGCTCACTTTTCTTCAATTCCACTTACCGCCCAAGGGTGCCCCCAATAAATACCGCCAGTTTTGGAGCACGGGTCCCACCTTCCGCATTAGCGCTTTCCCCATGGTTTTCCTGGCTTCCATGTGATTGAGTGCTTCGGGGTAGTCCTTCTCGAGGGGTTTTCCCAATGATGTGCGATTAGCACTAAGTGCTAATCATTCATCAAAAACTACCTCCTTTTCCCGATCCAAGCTTCCCAGGTGCTAGTTTCACCTCCTGTGCGGTCTCCATGGGCCTTGGTCAGCGCGCTTTGACTGAGGTCCTTGTGGTTCCTCACTGGCTACCAATTGCCACTATTCATAGGTCTTCGTGATCACTTTGTGCTCTTGAATTTGAAGTTTTGTCCTAATTTGATACAGTCATGGTGCTTTGACTATTCTTCAGGGATAAAATTCAGATCAGAGTTGCAGATGGTGAGCCTGCTGCTTGAGGGATAATAGTAGAAGTTTTTCTAGGTATAGCCTGCGATCCTACTAAGTCTTGAGACCTTGCTCTTCTTACAATTTTATCTATAAAGGTCATTCACCCAAGGTTCACCAATCCTTTGGGTTTTGTGGGTTTTGGTGGAAGATTTTGCTCTTTTTCTATTTTTCTATTTCTAGTCATTCCTAAAAACGAATTCCTATTTAACCTCTAAGGTTTTGTTGTAAAGCGAGTAGGTAGGAAAGAAATTTACTTGCTAGGTATGCAGGTTCTTACCTTCCATTTTTAAAACCCAATTCTTTCACAGCATAAAAAAAACAATCACTTGAAGCACTCTCCCTAGCAATGACACCAAAATGTTGGCTCACTAAGATGTTTTTTTATAGGCAATCTTAATCCCTACATTAGTTGTCAACCCGAGGTAAGTCTTTTTATCTCAAGAGTGTCAGCACAGTATATGCAGTGAATCTAGAGGTTATCTAATGATGAATCATTGCAATCACTAATGGCTAATTCTTCAATTCAATTCACACAATTCTGGAAAGAACTATCTATGGAAGAAATACTCTTAACACACTCTGCAATTCTATGCAACTTGTTCCGAAATCAATTGAAACTAAATGCAAATAAGAATTACACTTAGAATTGTTCAAATAGACTTAATATTAACTTACTCAATCAAGGAAAGAAACTATAACTTATTGAACAACACTGTTAATCTATAGCAACCCAAATCAACTTGCAATTCTTAATTGAACAACAACGGTAATTGAACATCAATCGGTAATTGAACAACAATCGATAATTGAACAACAATTGATAATTGAACAGAAAACATCAATAAAGGATTCCTAAATAGCAAACATTTTGTATTGCAATGTGTAGAAGTTAATCAGTATTATCTCCAATATCCATGATAACATCAATTCAAAATGAACAACAGTCTGCTATTAACACTAATTCACTCGTTCCAATCAAATCGCTACTTAAGTATGTCACACGACTTCACTCTGAATCTAATTGAGCAACAATATGACTCAATATCATAAATTTTATGATAAATGAAATAACCAATGACTGAACATTAAATCAATAACAAAAATATAAAAACTATAACACAAGGGAGCAGTAGAACTTCTTGTGACCGGGCCCAAAGTCGCCAGAAGCCTCAGCTTAATAAGAACTCAGAATATGAAGATGTATCAAACACAACCTTCTTTCATTAATGTGAGTAACAATTTACAAAAGTCACTGAGATAACAACGTATATGTTTTCAAAAAGAATAATTACAAATTATCAAGGTCTGAACTGTCTCCTCAGGATGAGGGGATCCTGAGGATTTCACAATACATAATCTGATCATGTGATAAAATAACATTGTTTGGGCTGATCTCCTACTTCCTTGTCTACCCAAGACACTATAGCTTTTTCGTTTTATTACCTCGTGTTGTTCTGTTAACTGAATGGCTCTTACCCAGTCCACATCTCTGCATACAAAGGTAGCAAAAAATCAGTTTCTTGTACTAGATTCGCTTATTCTATCAGCAAATGCTTTCATCAAAATTTAACCGACATTTTCCTCATTTTAATATATAAATAGAGATAATCGTATACGAATGAATGGCAAATGAATCATTTTACGAAGAGAAAACATACCTTTTTCCTGTCCCAACACTTGGAATTGATTCAAATGAAACATGCAAATGATGTGCAAACCAAGATAAAGATAAAGAAGATATAGAAAAGTGGGGAGGAGGAATACCCGAATAGGGAGCAAGCATAGCAGCAACTCATGATCTCATCGAAGGTTGGAAACGAGGCCAGTGGAGGTTGATAAAGGAATCTAAGCATAGTAGTGATCTGGTGGCTTTGGACGATGAGACTGAGAAGGCTTCCCTTCCATAGGTGCATGAGATTGAGGACCGACATCAACCATGGCTTTGGAGGGAGAGGAGGAGGAGGTAACTAGATGGAAGTCCATGTAGATATTTCCAGCCTTATGACACCTTCTTCACCTGAATTGCACCCCCTCATAATCCATAATTTGGATGCAAGTAAATCTTCTCTAATGAAGAGTTATCTACTCCTCCAGGCCTTCTATGGTGTCCAGGTACACCAATATGTGAGCCATCGATTTATTTCCAGAATTAATATATGAATTGTCATAATCCAAGAAAGTACCCAATGCATTCACAATGTAGGTGAAGATATCCTTAGACTACAAGAGCAGGGGGAGACTGGTAGCTTGACTTGAAGCAGTCCAATGCACAATTGTTCCCGCTAGGGGTCGGAAAGTGGACTCCATCTCTTGAGGATCACTAGAGCCAGTTCAATGTGCTACTGCTAGGATAGAACCCATGAGAGGTAGTCCTCCTGTTAGAGCCTAGATTCACCTCATGCTGAAAAGGCAAGGTTCTAGGTCCACACCAAACCACGCTCAGCCTCGTAGCTAGCCCTACGAGGACAAGACAGGGCTCTCTCCGGGTCAATCTCAGTGAAAGGTAATTGATGGGGCTTGAGATTACTGTTTAAAAACTGATCTTAGACTAGGTATTAAGTAAAAGCATTTTTTTTGAGTTTTTGGGGGTTTTGTTGGAAAAAAGGGACAGGCAAATTTTGGGTCCGGGGATGAGAGCCATTTCTTGCAGAGTTCAAGTTGGGGGGAGAAAAGAAATGGTTAGGATGCCTTAAGTTGAATGATTGGATAGAAAGGATTGTTGAGAAGCTGAAGACGGAAATATTATATCAAGGATCCTCTACAAACTAAAGAAAACATATAAAAATAAACAAAAGTCAAAGGCAAAGCATAGCAATTTATGAATTCCACCTTAAGTACACATCAGTTTAATTTCAGAAGCATGAGAAGGGAAATGGCATACATAAACATTCATGAACTTACCAGTACATGGAGAAAAACATCATCCAAACACAGAACCATAAGGATCCCAACAAGTGCTGCAAAACCCTGGTCTTTCCTTTGCCAAAATCGTAGAAATGAAATGTACAATAGAGTGCCAAGCAATTGCAAGTGTCCAACCTTGAAAATGACTTAGGAATTACATGATATAGACTACCCCAACCCATTCCCTTGCCTCTAGGGGTCGAGCTCATCATTCTAGGAGTTGTTTCAACCAATTCTGAACAAAGCACTAAAATCTAGGCAATCAAAACAACTTGTCTCTATAAGGTAGGAAACTGATTCATTCATCAATTTTTCACTTTTTAGTGAATGAATCCTCTAGAACAAGTAAATAAGTGCCAAAATTATATCATTTTTATCCAATTACATCAAGATAGATCACAAATTACATCAAAAAGAAAAACTAGTCAAACTGGCCGAATTTTTGAGCTGGAAGGTGAAAAATTGAGCAAAAACCCTTTATGCGCCACGCCAAATCCTCTATGCATCATGCCACTTTGAGGCTGAGTTTGAAGCACTTCCTAAAGTCAAAATTGGGGCCAAGATAGTGCATTGGAAAGCCCTGCCTGTCTACTTTCCAACCCAGGTGGAATATTTCAATTTGGATGTCATTTGCCCCTCCAAAACGGAAATCTCCCAAGACTGCTTCCTGTGTGTCAAAATAGCGGAAAAGAGGTCATTTTGTGAGTGTTTTTGACCTCCTGAGGACTCAAAACTTGCCCAAACTTCTTGACCATGCAACAACAGTCAATATTTTTCATGCCAATTACAATGATGTAAACTTTTTTCAATTTGGAGCTCCCTAGCAAAAGCGCGCCCCACGTGGCGCGACGCATATGGAGAAAAACCCTGTTTTTTGTGCCAAAATTTGTCAAAATGCCAAAAATGCCCCAAATTTCTTGAAATTTGGGCTGGATATTCTTCATTAAGTGTCATGTTGAGCCAAGGATTCCTTGGCCAATATCCGGAGTCGATCATGCTCTTTTTGCCTCTTGACCTTTTGATGCCTTCCTTAGGTTTGCCTTTAAATTTCTTATTCGTGCCTTGCAAACATGATTTCGTGCCCAATAGTGGTTTTTCATGTGCCTGAGCATGTCCTTGTCCTTTTTTTCTTTCACCAATAGCTTCTCTAAGTGGATGTTGATCCTCTCGAGCCAAATCTCTCGATCAGCCTCTATCTCCTGCTCAATGGGTGTCCTCTCATTTAGGATTCTTTGGGCAGCCTGCTGGTCTTCACGGATGTTTTGCCACCTCTATGAGGCCTTCTAAGTGCATGCACCTCTGTTGGCGAATCACTGTGTGTCTCTTCTTCATGATCATATGACAGATTAGATGTCATGTCTGCTGGTGGACAAACTGTCTTGGACAAATAGGTGTTGATATGTCACACTGTCTTGTAATGCCTTTGATGATGTGCTTGACCTTTGTCACCAAGAGAAAATAATGACATGAGGGACAGTAAGGGGAGGGAAAAATAGTGAATGATTAGGGACTATTGGGACAAATTTTATTAGGGAAATGTAGGAGGGTTTGAGGGGTTTTACGTATAGGGTTAGGAGAGTTTTGGTATGGTTAGGGTTTGGGTTTTGGAATTTGAGAATTTTGGGACAGACAATTTGGGACAGGGGTTTGATGATTTTAGGGAGTAGGGAAACTTAGGAATGATGTAAATAAGGAATAAATGGGATGGGAGAATTAATTTTGTGAAAACCCTAAACAACAACTTTCATGTAAAGATTTTGACATGGTAGGGTTTGAGTTTTTGTTTGAACCATTACCATTCATCAACCACCATACCCTAGCACAAACTTGGATGAAAAACAAAAATGGAGGCTCTACCTACTTGTGGAATGAATAATTTACAATTTGGAGGAAGATTTCAATGAATTTCAGGCTTTTTAGCCCAATGCACCGCGCCTTCCCTATGCGCTGCGCTAGTGTATTTTTGCACTGAGAAATGCAACCCAATGCGCTGCGCCTTCCCTATGCGTAGTTATTTTTCCAAGAGACGTTTGGAGGCCTTCCCGGTGTCCAAATTGGGTGAAAGATAGCTAGTTGGAAATAGCTTTGAGTCTAATTTGAAACCCAACTGGAATTTTTCAATTTGGAGTTCATTTGCCCTGGCAAAAATCAAATCTCCCAAGACTGGTCAAAATGTGCCAAATGAAGTTGCCTAAAGGTAGAGTGTTGTTGCAGTCAAATTTTGAATGCCTTCCTAAACTCCAAATTTTACTTTTGCTATGTCATTGGAAATATATTTGTGTCTAATTATTATTTGACTCAACAAGAAAGTCATTTGGCTAACCATGCTAGGAGAAAACTTGATTTTCCCAAGGTCACTTCAAAGGTGCATCAATTCTCTCAAGGCGACTGTATTTTTGACATTTCTCCTAAAACATGACACCTGTGTAAAAAGTGAAGGAAATTTTTCTTCCTTGACCTATTTTGGACAAAATCCTCTCTCAGTTTTCCAAAAGTCATCTTTTCTTGCTCAGAAACATCATTTGAGTAAAACCTACCCCGATGTGTGGAAGAGGGGATTTGTCGAAATGAAGCGAAATGAAGGGGATAGGGAGCTTCTAAATTCTTGAGAAAATTCTTGGAAGTAGGGAGGGATGTTAGGAAGTAGGGGAAAGTGGAATTGCCAAGATTTACTAAGGGGAAGGGGTCAAAAAGTGCAAAACACAGGTCTAGCCTAGAAAATTGACAAGTTGTAGCAAGAAACTAGGGTTTGTGCGAAAATGAGGAATTTGGGGATCTCAGTGATGGGAACTGTTTAATAAGGTACATTAAAGATAGGGGAAGGTCTATGAACATCAGGATAAAAATTTTGCTAATGATTTGACCATCCAAGAGAAATTGCCTTCAAAACCCTAGGAGAGGGAAATGAACCTTACCTAGGTGCAACTAAAGCATGAACAAGGTGTAAAATTACCCAGTGGAACTTGAAATGATGATGAAAACCCTCTGAATGATGGTACACCTAGCTGAATGGTGACATGGACCGACATTTGGACAAATTGGGAAGGAGTAAAGGCAAACCCTAGACCTAATACCTAGTGACCAAATTTTGCTTGAAGACTCACTGAAATGACAAAATTTGACCTTGACACCTTAAAATCACTTTGTAAGAGCATGTTTGATCACTGGAGGAAGGCTGCAAAGACTGACACTAACATTGGCTCCAATGGGGATGGAAGCTCCTTGGAGGTGCCAAGAACGGCAGATCTTTGGGAGAGCAGATAGTGCCTTCATCCATTGGGCAATGGAGTCAAAACTCAAGCTAAAATGCATGACTGAAAACTGACACAAACTAACTTACCAACAAGACTGAAAACTAACTCACAAATGACTCATGACTGACTTAACTAAAACAAGAACTTACAAAGCTTATTGAACGACAACAGTCCATCAAGATTTCAAAACATGATGACAACCACCTGCATACTAATGAAATATGTACAATCATGTGTAATGAGCTTTCCAATGTAACCAATCCAGCAGATGGCTACATACCAAATTTCTGCTCTCACTTTTCTTGAGCAGGTGGAATGATGAACCTGTAGGAAACTCAAAATAGCCACTGAAACCAAATCTTATGATAATGAACCAGGCAATATTTATCTTTTCTAATGATTGCAAAAGAATGCCGAAGGGATCTTGAAAATCCTGAAGCACTGGCTTATCTTGAGATCTAGCTGCAAAAATACAAGTACTCCCTTCATTCTGATCTGAAAGAACAACTGGTTGCTAAGTGATAGGAATGCACAGAGAGGTATGTGCTTCTGCCATCTAAGTGTTAGTTGTAGGTTCCTTGACCATGAGAAATCCTGGCATATTGTCTCTCTCAAGCTCATATTCCTCAACTTCATGGTCTAGGTCATTCTTAAACAAAAAACAATCTTCAAGATTATCAAACATGACAGCCTTATCATCTTTGTGAAATAAAATATTATCTGTTTGTTTATCTATAAAACTGATTACAAGACCGTCATCGTTTTCAAAAGAGTAAGAAGTTTCACCAACACTTTCTTGACCATGTGTGCACTGCAAATCTGCTTTAGCTTGGGCTGTAACATGACCTTTCAAGAGTTGATCTTTCTCATTTTCAAACAAAGGAGATAATGCTTTTAGTTTTCTTTTTCTCAAATAGTAATTGTTTTCATATGACATGGCAATCAGATTATCATTTATCACTGAATTATTGAAAGAAGATTTATCACTTACTTGAACAAAGATCTCATTCCGTTTTTCATGGACTGACTGAATTACCTCCTCATGAAGGTTGTGTTCTAATGAACTGAGAACGATCTCAACAGCAGAGCTCTCCTTCATGGGATTCAACACAACGTAGTCTACATCATCACAATCTGAATCTAGATCCGAAATAGCTGACTTCACTTTATCAGATTATGAAATTGAAACTTGATTTCCCTGCATGCTGTCTTCTTCTATGGACAAATCTGAAATAGAACCCTCTCTTTCATCAGTTCCAATTGTGCTAAGATCTTGATCCGACTACAAAGCTTCCTGAGCATCTTGATGGGAATCCTCTAGGTTCTCTTCATGTTGCTGAAATGGGTTCTTGTACAAGGCTTCCATGATCTCATCATCCATGAAGTCATCATCTTCATAATATTTCTCAAGGCTTTCAATAAAACTATAAGCATGTTTGCAATAGTTCTGAACTAAATTTAATGATGGATAATATTCTTTATACCTTTCAAAGAACATGGCATGAAAATCCTTGAAACAATAAATACAAGCAGGCGGAAAAATTTCATACTAAGATCGGGCTTCACCTTCCAGAGTGGCCATGCATATCTTCATCAAGCAATCTTCAGGAAAGTCAACCTTCAACTTGCGAATATGTATGTGAAATCTAACCAGATGTAAGGCAACATCCCTCCTATCATCATCTATAAACATATGCAAATTATTTTGCCAATCTACCTTCGGAATCTTATTTGGAAAACCTGGAATGTGATCTCGACTCATGGGAGCGTATCTTGTTGCAACCCATTCGATCTTGAAAATCTTAAAGCTACTGATCTTCCTGCAGTGGAGTCACCATGAAGCATTGATTTCTGGATTTTTTAGTGAATGGAGTCATCAGGTGAATGATTTCAGCCTTCTTATGTCTGAGCATTGTCCACCATCAACAATCAGGTCTGAACTTGATACATGTACTGGGGCAATTAACAAGTTAGATGTCACGTTTACAAGCTAGACCAGAGATTGACTGAAGCAACGTTTATCTACTTCTGCTAATGCAAAGCAAAACTGTTTTAAAGGCTACCTGGCATAAATTTAGGCTCCGTCTGTAGCTATAAAACAAATGACATCAACAAGCAAACCATTTTCTTCCCCAGTATAATCGCCACTATGTTAGAGCCTATGTTTGCCTCAGGCTGAAAAGCTAAGGTTCTAGGTCCACATCAAACCACACTCAGCCTCGTAGCTAGCCCTACGAGGACATGAGAGGACTCTCTTCGGGTCAATCTCAGTGAAAGATAATCTATGGGGCTTGAGATGAATTTTTAACAACTAATCTTAGGCTAGGTATTAAGTACAAGGATTTGTTTTCAGTTTTTGGGGATTTTGTTGGAAAAAAGGGACAGGAAAATTTTAGGTCTGGGGATGAGAGCCAATTCTTGCAGAGTTCAAGTTGGGGCGAGAAAAGAAATGGTTAGTGTTGGAAATAATACTGAGAGGGAGGGGTGAATCAGTATTATCAGATCAGATAAAACTTTTCAATTTCATACTCAGAAACATATACGCGACTTCAGTTAAGTGAACCCGCGTGTACACGCGACTGTGTCTAAAGCAACTAGCGTATATGCAGAGATCTTATGATTCAGTTAATCTTATCTTCAGTAAATGCATCAGGATATTATTAAGCATATTAACAGTAAACAGATGCAGTATAACAGAATAGATCATCACACAAAAGCCACACACATGAACACCATGATATAAGGTGGAAACCCAATGTGGGTGAAAACCACCTGCTGCAATTTGTCTCTTTCTTCTTTAATGAGAAACTTCTTTTACAATGTACTGGTGCAGTCCTTTACCAGCACGCAGGCTACAACCTGCAGAGGGCTACAACCCTCTCTCGTTTTCCAACTACTTTTGGAAGGGAGCTACAACCCCCTCAGCTCTTGTACTAGCTGATCCATTTACTAGTACGTAGGTGCTGACCCTACAACCTTCAGGGACCACGTTTCATACATTTTCATACTGGATCCAAGAGTACAAAGCAAACATTACCGCAATACAATCATCAACTTATACTTGCATCATAATTCATTAAACAACCCAATACCGAATCACTGAAACCCTGTCATCAAGAACACAGAACCCAAACCAGAATCTAGAACTCTGCAACAACCACCAGAATCAGCAGCAACCTGAAATATTAACACTTATCATGCATACGCTACTTCACTGTACCAAAACCGCGTGTATACGCGCTTTCTCCAAAGGCAACCCGCGTGCAGATCTAGAAATGATTACTTCTGCCTTTGCTGTCAGATCCGACCCTTGCCAAGCGTCCCGAACAGATAACCAGCAATACCAGATCTTCTCACTGCGTCAGACACCCACAATCCCTACTCCTTTGCCTAGTGATCTTCTCCTTATATAGCCTTAGGCCTTGTTCAATACCAAGAGCCAAAACCATAGAAACACAATACCATCAACCTCGAAACTAGGGATCAACACGTCCGTCGAGACATAATGGTCCGAAACCATAGGCACAACTTCCAAGGATTAACCGCCATGGACCAAAGGTACTTTTCCACATACACGCGCTTTTTCTGAAGCCAACCTGCGTGTACACGCGACTTGGTCTTAACAAACCTGCGTGTATGAACTTCCTTGGCAAGCTGTACTAGGATCTGTCTTCTGATTAAGTTGCCATCTCCTGTACCAACTTCTGAGCATCTGTACCAACCTCTGAGTGAGTTGCCATCAAGGACAACACTTGAATCATAATGCCAACAATCTCCCCCTTTGGACTTGATGGCAACCACCACACCAAGTCACTCTCCCCCTTTGACATCAAGGGCAAAGGGTGGACCAAGATATTCTCTTCTTTGGTATACCCTCTCCTGTCCATACTGCTGTCCATACTCCCCCTGAGTACATGCTGAAATCTCCAAATGTGCTCCCCCTTTGTGTATGCCAAAGTGTACCAATCTATCCATCCTGCTCTTGCTGAATTGTGCTGTTCATGCTCCCCTTGACTGTAGGCAAGATCTGCAAAAGATGTTCTTCAAGAAGAACAAAGACTTATACATCATAGAAGACCTTCCTATCACCAAAAGACTCAACATACATTCATCACCCAACCTAGTGGGGATATACCAATATTGACTCATCCACCTAACCATGTGAAGATACATGATAATACATGAACATTTCATCATTCATCCCAGGCATAGTGGGGAAACCAACATAGGCCGTTACATGACCTTGACATCATAAAAGAGATACATGACATAGTGATGAAATATCTAGACCAAGACTTATGAAAGCCACCAACAGCATCATGATCTGTACCATAAGCATCAGCCTGCAATACCATTCCTAAACAGTAAGATGTATCATTTAGCTTCATAGACTTTATCAACACCTTCTAACCATAATGCCAACAATGCATTATTTGAAGAATATTCTCCCCCTGAGTGTAAGCCAACCATGTCTGAACCATTTCCTGAGTCTGTTCTGCTCCCCCTGAGCCTGAGCCAACCATGACTGAACCTGGGTCTGTTCTGCTGCCCTTTCTCCATATACGCGACTTTGCAGCCTGTAACTCGCGTATATACGCGACTTGTCTTCATTATATAAGCGTATGCAGGATGGAATACTGAATTTCACTTTCAGATTCCGCTGTGTCTGTTATGTCAGCTCACTGAGTTATCCCACACCTTTCTGTCTCTGTCTTCTTCAATTCCTGCAACTGTGATGATGTATGGTCCTTTTGTCTTGAATTTTGAAATCTGCTCCTGCATTCCCTTGCTTTATGCCCATAGTTGTTGCATGTATAGCACCTTATATTTTTCATGTTCCTTCTATCACAATCAATTGCTTTGTGTCCATATGCATTGCAGGCAAAGCAATACCCTCTGAAGTACCTGGGATGCGATGATCTTTCTTGAACCATTCTACTTCTGCATCTGGCTGCAACATGTCCAAGATTATGACATACATAACATTCAACATTATTCAGCGGAGGAAATAATCGTCTATCACGTCCATAGTTAGGAGTAAAGGATCTTCCTTGAGGAATTTCTTTCCTTGGTTGTTCCTTGAGCATTTCAGATTTCTCATTAGAGTTTCTTGTCTCACCTTGTGAACTAGATTCACCTTCAACATATTCATGAAAACCAAGACCAGTCTTGATAGCAGGAGATCTTTGACTATTAAGAATATCATCCAAGACTTTAGAACTATCTTGAAATCGTAAAAGCTTATCCTTTTCTTCTAGTTTACCTTTCAAGATATTTACCTCAACTTGATGTTGTTCTTCCTTTTTCAGATACTTCTTCCTTAGGTCTTCTTCAACTTTTCTCCCTTCTTCCACTTGTCGCTTTAGTTTGATCACTTCATGTTCTTGATCTTCAAGATCTTGTTTTAGAGAGAGGATCTTTGATTCAAGTCTCTGAATAGTTGTGCTCTGATCTTTTGCTATATCCTGCAATTTCTCCCTTACCCTGGTTTCTGTCTCCAATAGTTCTTTTAGTTTGGCAACTTCTTCAGTTTCTGCATTCGTCTCTTCATGTGCCATGAGACTTTTAATATCCTCGCTATTATTGGATGAAGCATTCTTCTTCTTATGTGCCATGAGACTTCTAATATCCTCACTATCATTTAATGAACTTTTAATATGGGTATAATAGCTTCTACCATCTTCTTCATATATCTTTTCTTTGTTATGAGGACATCTAGCAGCATAGTGGCCAACTCTACCACATAGAAAACATTTGAAAGGTAGCTTATCTTTGAACCGTCCAGATCCCCGTTCAAGATTCTTGACAAAATTTACCTCATCTTCTTCCTCTGACACTTCGAATGCGGCCTCTGGTGGTACCTCTTGTCGCATTTCAAAAGCAGTTAAGATCCCGTGAAGCTGTGACATGGTAATTTTCCGCACATTCTCCTTTTCTTCTATGGCAGATACTTTAGAATCAAATTTAGTAGACAGAGATCTCAAAACCTTTTGAACTAAGACAACTTCCTCAAATTCTTCACCCAGATCCCTCATACAATTCACAATCTCATCCATACGCAGGAAATAATTAGCTACGCTTTCATTACTTCGCATCTTAAGAGTTTCATATCGGATTCTGAGAGTTTGAAGCTTTGCTATTTTTACCTGATCATCTCCTTCGTAGCTTGTAACGATTTTGTCCCATATTTCCTTAGCTGATTTGAGATGCATGATCTTCATAAATTCTGATTGAGTCAAAGTACTCAATAGGACAGTAACTACTTTGGCATTGAGCTCATATTGCTTTTTCTCTGCTGGATCTGTAGGAGTTGCTGATGGGAATTTGTATCCTCCTTCTACGATTCCCCAAACTTCTGCTCCAAGCGACTGTAGATATGCAGTGGTTCTTATCTTCCAGTGAGTAAAATTGTTCGTGTCAAAGACTGGTGGCCTGATGTGTGCCTCTCTTTCTGGATTAGCCATTTGATGGATCTTTTCCTTCAAGCGATCAAGCTTTCTTTGAAGGACCTGCTCTGATACCAATTGTTGGAAATAATACTGAGAGGGGGGGTGAATCAGTATTATCAGATCAGATAAAACTTTTCAATTTCATACTCAGAAACATATACGCGACTTCAGTTAAGTGAACCCGCGTGTACACGCGACTGTGTCTAAAGCAACTAGCGTATATGCAGAGATCTTATGATTCAGTTAATCTTATCTTCAGTAAATGCATCAGGATATTATTAAGCATATTAACAGTAAACAGATGCAGTATAACAGAATAGATCATCACACAAAAGCCACACACATGAACACCATGATATAAGGTGGAAACCCAATGTGGGTGAAAACCACCTGCTGCAATTTGTCTCTTTCTTCTTTAATGAGAAACTTCTTTTACAATGTACTGGTGCAGTCCTTTACCAGCACGCAGGCTACAACCTGCAGAGGGCTACAACCCTCTCTCGTTTTCCAACTACTTTTGGAAGGGAGCTACAACCCCCTCAGCTCTTGTACTAGCTGATCCATTTACTAGTACGTAGGTGCTGACCCTACAACCTTCAGGGACCACGTTTCATACATTTTCATACTAGATCCAAGAGTACAAAGCAAACATTACCGCAATACAATCATCAACTTATACTTGCATCATAATTCATTAAACAACCCAATACCGAATCACTGAAACCCTGTCATCAAGAACACAGAACCCAAACCAGAATCTAGAACTCTGCAACAACCACCAGAATCAGCAGCAACCTGAAATATTAACACTTATCATGCATACGCTACTTCACTGTACCAAAACCGCGTGTATACGCGCTTTCTCCAAAGGCAACCCGCGTGCAGATCTAGAAATGATTACTTCTGCCTTTGCTGTCAGATCCGACCCTTGCCAAGCGTCCCGAACAGATAACCAGCAATACCAGATCTTCTCACTGCGTCAGACACCCACAATCCCTACTCCTTTGCCTAGTGATCTTCTCCTTATATAGCCTTAGGCCTTGTTCAATACCAAGAGCCAAAACCATAGAAACACAATACCATCAACCTCGAAACTAGGGATCAACATGTCCGTCGAGACATAATGGTCCGAAACCATAGGCACAACTTCCAAGGATTAACCGCCATGGACCAAAGGTACTTTTCCACATACACGCGCTTTTTCTGAAGCCAACCTGCGTGTACACGCGACTTGGTCTTAACAAACCTGCGTGTATGAACTTCCTTGGCAAGCTGTACTAGGATCTGTCTTCTGATTAAGTTGCCATCTCCTGTACCAACTTCTGAGCATCTGTACCAACCTCTGAGTGAGTTGCCATCAAGGACAACACTTGAATCATAATGCCAACAATCTCCCCCTTTGGACTTGATGGCAACCACCACACCAAGTCACTCTCCCCCTTTGACATCAAGGGCAAAGGGTGGACCAAGATATTCTCTTCTTTGGTATACCCTCTCCTGTCCATACTGCTGTCCATACTCCCCCTGAGTACATGCTGAAATCTCCAAATGTGCTCCCCCTTTGTGTATGCCAAAGTGTACCAATCTATCCATCCTGCTCTTGCTGAATTGTGCTGTTCATGCTCCCCTTGACTGTAGGCAAGATCTGCAAAAGATGTTCTTCAAGAAGAACAAAGACTTATACATCATAGAAGACGTTCCTATCACCAAAAGACTCAACATACATTCATCACCCAACCTAGTGGGGATATACCAATATTGACTCATCCACCTAACCATGTGAAAATACATGATAATACATGAACATTTCATCATTCATCCCAGGCATAGTGGGGAAACCAACATAGGCCGTTACATGACCTTGACATCATAAAAGAGATACATGACATAGTGATGAAATATCTAGACCAAGACTTATGAAAGCCACCAACAACATCATGATCTGTACCATAAGCATCAGCCTGCAATACCATTCCTAAACAGTAAGATGTATCATTTAGCTTCATAGACTTTATCAACACCTTCTAACCATAATGCCAACAATGCATTATTTGAAGAATATTCTCCCCCTGAGTGTAAGCCAACCATGTCTGAACCATTTCCTGAGTCTGTTCTGCTCCCCCTGAGCCTGAGCCAACCATGACTGAACCTGGGTCTGTTCTGCTGCCCTTTCTCCATATACGCGACTTTGCAGCCTGTAACTCGCGTATATACGCGACTTTTCTTCATTATATAAGCGTATGCAGGATGGAATACTGAATTTCACTTTCAGATTCCCCTGTGTCTGTTATGTCAGCTCACTGAGTTATCCCACACCTTTCTGTCTCTGTCTTCTTCAATTCCTGCAACTGTGATGATGTATGGTCCTTTTGTCTTGAATTTTGAAATCTGCTCCTGCATTCCCTTGCTTTATGCCCATAGTTGTTGCATGTATAGCACCTTATATTTTTCATGTTCCTTCTATCACAATCAATTGCTTTGTGTCCATATGCATTGCAGGCAAAGCAATACCCTCTGAAGTACCTGGGATGCGATGATCTTTCTTGAACCATTCTACTTCTGCATCTGGCTGCAACATGTCGAAGATTATGACATACATAACATTCAACATTATTCAGCGGAGGAAATAATCGTCTATCACGTCCATAGTTAGGAGTAAAGGATCTTCCTTGAGGAATTTCTTTCCTTGGTTGTTCCTTGAGCATTTCAGATTTCTCATTAGAGTTTCTTGTCTCACCTTGTGAACTAGATTCACCTTCAACATATTCATGAGAACCAAGACCAGTCTTGATAGCAGGAGATCTTTGACTATTAAGAATATCATCCAAGACTTTAGAACTATCTTGAAATCGTAAAAGCTTATCCTTTTCTTCTAGTTTACCTTTCAAGATATTTACCTCAACTTGATGTTGTTCTTCCTTTTTCAGATACTTCTTCCTTAGGTCTTCTTCAACTTTTCTCCCTTCTTCCACTTGTCGCTTTAGTTTGATCACTTCATGTTCTTGATCTTCAAGATCTTCTTTTAGAGAGAGGATCTTTGATTCAAGTCTCTGAATAGTTGTGCTCTGATCTTTTGCTATATCCTGCAATTTCTCCCATACCCTGGTTTCTGTCTCCAATAGTTCTTTTAGTTTGGCAACTTCTTCAGTTTCTGCATTCGTCTCTTCATGTGCCATGAGACTTTTAATATCCTCGCTATTATTGGATGAAGCATTCTTCTTCTTATGTGCCATGAGACTTCTAATATCCTCACTATCATTTAATGAACTTTTAATATGGGTATAATAGCTTCTACCATCTTCTTCATATATCTTTTCTTTGTTATGAGGACATCTAGCAGCATAGTGGCCAACTCTACCACATAGAAAACATTTGAAAGGTAGCTTATCTTTGAACCGTCCAGATCCCCGTTCAAGATTCTTGACAAAATTTACCTCATCTTCTTCCTCTGACACTTCGAATGCGGCCTCTGGTGGTACCTCTTGTCGCATTTCAAAAGCAGTTAAGATCCCGTGAAGCTGTGACATGGTAATTTTCCGCACATTCTCCTTTTCTTCTATGGCAGATACTTTAGAATCAAATTTAGTAGACAGAGATCTCAAAACCTTTTGAACTAAGACAACTTCCTCAAATTCTTCACCCAGATCCCTCATACAATTCACAATCTCATCCATACGCAGGAAATAATTAGCTACGCTTTCATTACTTCGCATCTTAAGAGTTTCATATCGGATTCTGAGAGTTTGAAGCTTTGCTATTTTTACCTGATCATCTCCTTCGTAGCTTGTAACGATTTTGTCCCATATTTCCTTAGCTGATTTGAGATGCATGATCTTCATAAATTCTGATTGAGTCAAAGTACTCAATAGGACAGTAACTACTTTGGCATTGAGCTCATATTGCTTTTTCTCTGCTGGATCTGTAGGAGTTGCTGATGGGAATTTGTATCCTCCTTCTACGATTCCCCAAACTTCTGCTCCAAGCGACTGTAGATATGCAGTGGTTCTTATCTTCCAGTGAGTAAAATTGTTCCCGTCAAAGACTGGTGGCCTGATGTGTGCCTCTCTTTCTGGATTAGCCATTTGATGGATCTTTTCCTTCAAGCGATCAAGCTTTCTTTGAAGGACCTGCTTTGATACCAATTGTTGGAAATAATACTGAGAGGGGGGGGTGAATCAGTATTATCAGATCAGATAAAACTTTTCAATTTCATACTCAGAAACATATACGCGACTTCAGTTAAGTGAACCCGCATGTACACACGACTGTGTCTAAAGCAACTAGCGTATATGCAGAGATCTTATGATTCAGTTAATCTTATCTTCAGTAAATGCATCAGGATATTATTAAGCATATTAACAGTAAACAAATGCAGTATAACAGAATAGATCATCACACAAAAGCCACACACATGAACACCATGATATAAGGTGGAAACCCAATGTGGGTGAAAACCACCTGCTGCAATTTGTCTCTTTCTTCTTTAATGAGAAACTTCTTTTACAATGTACTGGTGCAGTCCTTTACCAGCACGCAGGCTACAACCTGCAGAGGGCTACAACCCTCTCTCGTTTTCCAACTACTTTTGGAAGGGAGCTACAACCCCCTCAGCTCTTGTACTAGCTGATCCATTTACTAGTACGTAGGTGCTGACCCTACAACCTTCAGGGACCACGTTTCATACATTTTCATACTGGATCCAAGAGTACAAAGCAAACATTACCGCAATACAATCATCAACTTATACTTGCATCATAATTCATTAAACAACCCAATACCGAATCACTGAAACCCTGTCATCAAGAACACAGAACCCAAACCAGAATCTAGAACTCTGCAACAACCACCAGAATCAGCAGCAACCTGAAATATTAACACTTATCATGCATACGCTACTTCATTGTACCAAAACCGCGTGTATACGCGCTTTCTCCAAAGGCAACCCATGTGCAGATCTAGAAATGATTACTTCTGCCTTTGCTGTCAGATCCGACCCTTGCCAAGCGTCCCGAACAGATAACCAGCAATACCAGATCTTCTCACTGCGTCAGACACCCACAATACCTACTCCTTTGCCTAGTGATCTTCTCCTTATATAGCCTTAGGCCTTGTTCAATACCAAGAGCCAAAACCATAGAAACACAATACCGTCAACCTCGAAACTAGGGATCAACACGTCCGTCGAGACATAATGGTCCGAAACCATAGGCACAACTTCCAAGGATTAACCGCCATGGACCAAAGGTACTTTTCCACATACACGTGCTTTTTCTGAAGCCAACCTGCGTGTACACGCGACTTGGTCTTAACAAACCTGCGTGTATGAACTTCCTTGGCAAGCTGTACTAGGATCTGTCTTCTGATTAAGTTGCCATCTCCTGTACCAACTTCTGAGCATCTATACCAACCTTTGAGTGAGTTGCCATCAAGGACAACACTTGAATCATAATGCCAACAGTTAGGATGCCTTAAATTGAATCAATGGATAGAAAGTATATTTGAGAAGCTGAAGAGGGCAAGATTATATCAAGGATCCTCTACAAACTGAAGAAAACATATAAAACTAAACAAAAGTCAAAGGCAGAGCATAGAAATTTATGAATTCCACCTTAAGTACTCATTGGTTTAATTTCAAAAGCAAGAGAAGGGAAATGGCATACATAAACATTCATGAACTTACAAATACATGGAGAAAAACACCATCCAAACACAGATCCACAAGGATCCCAACAAGTGCTGCAAAACCCTGGTCTTTCCTTTGCCAAAATTGTAGAAATGAAATGTACAATAGAGTGTCAAGCAATCCCAAGTGTCCAACCCTGAAAATGACTTAGGAATTACATGATATAGACTAGCCCAACCCATTCCCTTGCCTCTAAGGGTCGAGCTCATCATTCTAGGAGCTGTTTCAACCAATTCTAAACAAAGCACTAAAATCTAGGGAATCAAAACAACTTGCCCCTATAAGGTAGGAAACTGATTCATTCATCAATTTTTCACTTTTTAGTGAATGAATCCTCTAGAACAAGTAAATAAGTGCCAAAATTAAATCATGTTTATCCAATTACATCAATATAGATAAAAAATTACATCAAAAATAAAAACTAGTCAAACTGGCCGAATTTTTGAGCTGGCAAGTGAAAAATTGAGCAAAAATCCTCTATGCGCCGCGCCAAATCCTCTATGCGTCGTGCCACTTTGAGTCTGCATTTGAAGCACTTCCTAAAGTCCAAATTGAGGCCAAGATAGCTCATTGGAAAGCCATACCTATCTAATTTCCAACCCAAGTGGAATTTTTTAATTTGGATGTCATTTACCCCTCCCAAACTGTAATCTCCCAGGACTGCTTCCTGTGTGTAAAAATAGGGGCAGAGAGGTCATTTTGTGAGTGTTTTTGACCTCCTGAGCACTCAAAACTTGCCCAAAATTCTTGGCCATGCACTAGAAGTCATTATTTTTCATGCCAAATCCAATGATCTAAAATTTTTGCAATTTGGAGCCCCTTAGCAAAAGCGCGCGCCACGTGGCGCAACGCATAGGCAGAAAAACCTTGTTTTTGTGCCAAAATTTGTCAAAATGCCAAAAATGCCCCAAATTTCTTGAAATTTGGGCTGGAGCTTCTTCATTAAGTGTCATGCTGGGCCAAGGATGCCTCGGACAATATCTAGAGTCGATCATGCTCTTTTTGCCTCTTTTGCCTTTTTGATGTCTTCCTTAGGTTTGCCTTTAAATTTCTTATTCATGCCTTTCAAACATGATTTCGTGCCCAATAGTGGTTTTTCATGTGCCTGAGCATGTCCTTGTCCTTGTTTTCTTTCACCAACAGCTTTTCTAAGTGGATGTTGATTCTCGCGAGCCAAATCTCTCGATCAACCTCTATCTCCCGCTGAATGTGTGTCCTCTCATTTAGGCTTCTTTGGGCAACCTGCTCGTCTTCACGAATGTTTTGCCATCTCTATGAGGCCTCCTGGGTGCATGCACCTCTGTTGGAAAATCATTGTATGTCTTTTCTTCATGACCATATGATGGATTAGATGTCATGTCTGCTGGTGGAGAAACTGTCTTGGACAAATAGCTATTGATATGTCACACTGTCTTGTAATGCCTTTGATGATGTGCTTAACGTTTGTCACCAAGAGAAAACAATGAAATGACGGATAGTAAGGGGAGGGAAAAATAGTGAGGGATTAGGGACTATTGGGACAAATTTTATTAGGGAAATGTAGGAGGGTTTGAGGGGTTTTATGTATAGGGTTAGGAGAGTTTTGGTAGGGTTAGGGTTTGGGTTTTGGAATTTGAGAATTTTGGGACAGAGAATTTGGGATAGGGGTTTGATGATTTTAGGGAGTACAGAAACTTAGGAATGATGGAAATAAGGAAGAAATGGGATGGGGGAATCAATTTGGTGAAAACCCTAAACAACAACTTTCATGTGAAGATTTTGACATGGTAGGGTTTGAGTTTTTGTTTGAACCATTACCATCCATCAACCACCATACCCTAGCACAAACTTGGATGAAACACAAAAATGGAGGCTCTACCTACTTGTGGGATGAAGAATTTGCAATTTGGAGGAAGATTTCAATGAATTTTAGGATTTTTAGCCCAATGCGACGCGCCTTCCCTATGCGCCGCGTCAGTCTATTTTTGCATTGAGAAATGCAGCCCAATGCACCACGCCTTCCCTATGCGTAGCCCCTTTTCCATGAGACTTTTGGAGGCCTTCCTGGTGTCCAAATGGGCGCAGGATAGCTTGTTGGAAAGGTATTTGAGTCTAATTTCCAAATCAACTAGAATTTTTTAATTTGGAGTTCATTTTCCCTGTCAAAAATCAAATCTCCCAAGACTGATCAAAAAATGTGCCAAATGAGGTTGCCTAAAGGCAGAGTGCTGTTGCAGTAAACTTTTGAATTCCTTTGTAAACCCGAAATTGAGCTCATCCTAGCTCATTGGAAATATCTTTGTGTCTACTTATCATTTGACTCAATAAGAAAGTCATTTGGCCAACCATGCTAGGAGAAAACTTGATTTTCCCAAGGTCACTTCAAAGGTGCATCAATTCTCCCGAGGCAACTGTATTTTTGACATTTCTCCTAAACCATGAAACCTGTGTAAAAAGAGAAGGAACAGTTTCTTCCTTGGCCTATTGTGGACAAAAACCTCTCTAAGTTTTCCAAAATTCATTTTTTCTTGCTCAGAAACACCATTTAAGTAAAACCTACCCCGATGTGTGGAACAGGGGATTTGTCGAAATGAAGCAAAATGAAGGGGATAGGGAGCTTCTAAATTCTTGAGAAAATTCTTGGAAGTAGGGAGGGATGCTAGGAAGCAAGGGAAAGTGGAATTTCCAAGATTGACTAAGGGGAAGGGGTCCAAAAGGGCAAAACATAGGTCTAGCCTAGAAAATTGCCAAGTTGTAGCAAGAAAATAGGGTTTGTCCGAAAATGAGGAATTTGGGGGTTCTCAGTGATGGGAATTGTTTAATAAGGTGCATTAAGGATAGGGGAAGGTGTATGAACATCAAGATACAATTTTTGCTAATGATTTTACCATCCAAGAGAAATTGCCTTCAAAACCCTAGGAGAGGGAAATGAACCTTACCTAGGCACAACTAAAGCATGAACAAGGTGTAAAATTACCCAGTGGAACTTGACATGATGATGACAACCATCTGAGTGATGGTACACCCAGCTTAATGGTGACATGGACTGACATTTGGACAACTTGGGAAGGAGTAAAGGAAAACCCTAGGCCTAATTCCTAGTGACCAAGTTTTGCTTGAAGACTCACTGAAATGACAAAATTTGACCTTGACACCTTAAAATCACTTTGTAAGAGCATGTTTGATCACTGGAGGAAGGTTGCAAAGACTGAAACTAACACCTCCCTTTGAAAACTAAGGGTGAGACAACCCCGAGCGAGCGTGGTAACACATGGGAGTTCCCTGAGTATGTTCCCCAAATCTCCATGACCCAAAGGTGAAGTTAGGCGGATGAGTACAATCTTCTTCTAACTCTTCCCACCAAGACCTTATTCGTTGTATGCACAACATCACCCATTTTTACACCTTCACCGAAGCAGAGGGACAGGTCCTTGCGGGAAGCTTTGACACACTTCGGTTTCTTGGCTTTGACAGAATGAGGTGTCATGGGGTGGTCCTGTAAGGGGTCCCACGTACACAAGTTATCCTCCCGACAATTAGGGTTACATGTTCGAGGGTTAATAGCTAGAATATCGAAGTAGCCAGATAGAAGAGATGAATTCCCAGGGTGAGTGAGAGGATTTAGGAAAGGGAATGAATCTGGGAAGTGAGTGAGGGGAACAACTGCAGAGATAATACCCATCATGGAGGGGAGGGAAGAAGTGGATGATTGATGGGGGATATCCAAAGGTGGAAAATCAAATGAAGGGGAAGGTGGTATGCAAAATGAAAGTAAATGAGGTGTGGTCAGAGAAAGAGTAGGGAAATTAAGACCCAGAGATGTGATGGAGAGAACTGAAAATGGTAGACAGAGCATGGAGGGACCGAGATAAAAACATACAGGCAGTGAACCAGACCACGATGGAAAAGGAGAACCCAGGGACCCAAAAACCAACACCTATGGCAGGGAGATAGGGTAAGACCATATGGGTTTGTATGGATTCATATCCACTGAATAGTCGACAATGTCCTCATCCATCGCTAGCATTTTTCACTCAATAATGGGGACAGGAGGAAAAAAATGTAGAAAATGCTGACAACAAAACCTAAGGATAGATCAGTTGTTAAGTCCCTATACTACTAGTATAACCCCTTATTATTCTTAGTGCAACCCCATTATTTTATTTTTGTGCCCATGTAGTCCCCATATTTTTATTATTGTGCCCCATAGAAGCCCACTATTGTTATTTTTGTGCCCTTACACTATTATTGTTATGTCGGCTTTGATTATATTATGACCCCTTATAGTCCTATATATAGAAAAGTGGTCTTGTCATTTGTATCATCCAATAATTATTCATTTGTGTAATGTAAAGGAGGTGTCCCCCTTGAAGAGGCTTATTTATAAGTCATTGATCTATCTTTTCTATCTTTTTGTGAGATGGTTTCATAATGTTTGCTATTAGAGCTTTGGATTCTAAGGTTTTGCTGCTCCAAACAGGTCATTGTGAAATTTTCGCAATAACATTTTCTCTATGACGTTTCAGAAGCTAAAACAATAACACATTTGAGAGGAATTCATTCTGAACCTCGGGTCCAAATTTCAGATCTTGTCTAGCTATATTTTCAGAGATATGATTTGAGGAATTTAGGGTTTTTGTAGGATCCCGAATTCTATCTCACATAGGTGACCTGGGGAAAATATTCATAACTTTCTTTCTCAGCATCAGATTGAAATTTAGTAAGAAGTTATAGAAATAAGATAGCCTGTATTTTTCTGTATATCAGTTTCAAGTCCAGAGGTCTAAACAATGACACGTGGAACTTTGTATAAGTTCTCTCTCCTGAAAAAGTATATAATCAGGTCATCTTGGGAGATTTGGCATAACTCTTTCTTGGAGAATCCAATTTTTATTAGACTGGTAGCATTGGAAACATGATGTAGAGAGCTACCATAGACCCCAGTTTTAGACCTTGGAGATCCAAAATTTCAGAGCTACAACAGATTCAATAGCGAGCTCGTAAAATCAAGAACAAACGATATGAGGAAGTTTGATGGCAAGGATCCGGTAAATTGGATACTACAGCTGGAGCAATATTTCGATCTACATGATGTAAAAATGTTACAAAAGGTACATATTGCATCTTTATACTTAGAACTGAATCAATTTTCATGGTATAGAGGGATTTTCTCCCGTAAACCACTTGTCACCTAGTCAACTTTCATGGAGGAAATGATAGCACATTATAAGGATACAAAGAGTAACACCTTCTTTAGCCAATTGATAAATCTCAAACAAAGGGTTTAATGGTAGAGCACATTGAGGACTTCCAAAAATTGAATATAAGGGTAAACGATATTCCAAAGAAGAAAAGGATTGATGTCTTCTTAGGGACTTTAAAGGATAGCATTCAACATGAGGTTCGTCTTTGGGAACGTAATTCATTGGAGAAGGCATTGACGTTGGCAAGAAAAATTGAAAGAGGAATTATGGAAAGAAGGAACCCTACCACTGACAACTATAGATATGGATGTATTTTTTCTCCTAGCCTTCCACATCTTACAAGGTTTACACCACAAAAATTGGAAGAGAAAAAAAGAAAAAGGGCTTTGTTACAGTTGTGATAGCACATACACTAAAGGTCATAAGCGTGCTGAGAAGAAATTGTTTTACATAGATTGTGAAGAGGAGGAAGAAAAGGGTCAAGAAATGCTAATAGAAGAAGATATACACCAGGAACCAACCCTAGAGAAAGAAGAAATGAATCTGACCATATCTTGTAAAGCATTGGGAAGAATTACCACTCCTCAAACTCCCAAGATAGAACGACATATTAAGAAGAAAAAGGTTGAAGAAGTGAACGATCACATCAAACCTCAAGAAATGAATATGACCATATCTTGTAATGCATTGGGAATAATTGCCACTCCTCAAGCTCTCAAGATACAAGGACATATCAAGAGGAAAAAGGTCTGAGCAGTAAAAGATGACATCGAGCATCAACAACAAGTTCTCCAACTTTTAAACAATAACCCCACTTTGGTACAAAATCGAATGAAACAACAGGAATATCAACATCACAATGAAAGAATTTTTGATGTAGGTGATTGGGTATTTTTACGAATATAACCATACAAACAAATGTCCCTCAAGCAATCTAAGAAGGATAATAAATTATCACCAAAGTACTATGGTCCTTACAAGGAGCTGCAAAAGATTGATACTATAGCATACAAATTGGAGCTTCCTGCATCTTCTCGAGTGACCTGAGTTTTCCATGTTTCAAGCTTAAACAAGGTTATAGGTAACAAGCTCCCAATTCAAACAATATTTTGGAACTTGACGAGGAAGGAAAAATCATATTGGAACTTGAAGTAGTCACGTAAACAAGAACCCAATAGCTACGAAGTCGATCAAGTTCAGAGTATCTCATCAAGTGGAAGAACTTACCCGCTGAAGATTCACAATGGGAGGACGAGAATTTTATGCAAAAGCATCGATAACTACTCAAGCGTTGAGGACAACACTTTTTGAAGGAGATGGGCATGTTAGGTCCCTTTACTACTAGTGTAACCACTTATTGTTATTAGTGCAGCCCCATTATTATATATATTTTTCGCATGTAGTCCCCATATTGTTAATGTTGTGCCCCATAGAAGCCCACTGTTGCTATTGTTGTGCCCTTACATTATTATTGTTATGTCGACTCTGATTATATTATGACCGCTTAGACTCCAATATATAGAAAGGAGGTCATGTCATTTGTATCATCCAATAATTGTTCATTTCTGTAATGTAAAGGAGGTTTCCCCCACGAAGAGGCTTATTTATAAGTATTTGATCTATCTTTTCTACCTTTTAGTGAGATGGTTTAATAACACTAGTAGACTGTCATGATGAGTATGCCACATAGATGGGGGAAACACAAACAACAACATCAAATGGTACAGGGTAGGGAGAATATACAAAACCCTAGCCGAACTCCTTCGGTGTTTCAGATTAGAGCGTCATCATCTTCTACATGAATTCTTTCAGGAAAAATAACCTTTGAAATGACAAAAGTCTCGTTGTATGTGTTATCAATGACAATACATCTCCTCCACAAAATTGCTCCAAATTTTTTAACAAAACCCAGAAGAAGTGATGTGATCTCAGATTGTACTTAATATTTAAAACACTTCTTAAATAGCTAGAAGTTTCTATAATTTCATGGAGACATGGTCATCATCTTAAAAAAACATAATTGATAGTGTTACTGTTCTGGTATAATGGTAAGATTTATGACATATCGCTTCAAATTATGCGACAGGATCATGCTCTACACCCACAACATAATGTGAAGATCCTGGCATATGTTGTTTAGGGGGTGCAAACCCTGACATGTGTGGTTCAACAAGCGTACCAGTCTTAGTGAGTGGTGCATCAATCACAAGCAGAGCATCGACACTGGTGCTAATGTCAGCACCCATAGTCACAACATAAGGATCGTACTCACTCAAAAACACCTTTAAGATAAATATTTTTTTTTACAAAGGATGAAATAATTAAAATCACACATAATTAAAATCATAAATAACTAAAATCATAAATAATTAAATGGGGTAATTATATGAATTTCTCACCCTATAGTGACGAATTTGGCCCATCAAGGTTTTGATTTGGCCTCTTATCCCTTATGTCTGTGGCTTGATTCAAATTAAATAACTAAATTTCTTATTGGCCTTCATTTGAAGCTTATTTATTGTTCAGATCAAATCAATGGAAAAAAAAACTTCTTCACTAAACACTTCCTCAGGAGCATCTACGGATTTCTCTGAGGGTGGTACGTTCCCCTTTGTCACCATGTTTATCAAATAAGTGTAATTTGTAATTCTATTCCACCATCCTCCGCTTTAAACATCCAAATATTTGAATTTGATGACCACAATGTATTAAAATGTTGACTTAAATTACATGCTGCATTATAATATATTGGAGAAAATAACAATCATAACATACAATAGACATTTCTTACAAGTTGTATAAAACAGAATACGTACCGCCCCCATAATACCACCATATGTATCTATTTGTCTCAAATTTTAATGAATTAAAAACTCTTCCTGTGCAACTATTGATTTTATGGCACACACGAATACACGATTTCCGTCACATCACTCGAATAAGAAATTGGGTTGGTTATTTGTGGTCATGGGCCCAATCCTATTTATCAACCTTGCAATATTCACTGTTTCTTTTAGCCTTCCATCAATATACATAGTCACACCTTTATTTTGATAATTGTCTTTTAGTTATATATAATTTGTGGCCATGCCATATCTTAACATACTTTTGGTATATTGGACTAGCCGCAACAGGGTTCGACATACTCAATCAATTAAATTAATTGACCATAACATACCATTACATGATCTATTCAAACTGCCGCAAACCATGAAATGATGATAGGGCAATGTTTATATCATCATTCAACAACTGTTAAAAAATAATGAGAATTATGATTCCTGGATTCCTCCCATATTGCATTAAATTATTTTTTTTGGTTACGAATTTTGTTAATATAGATTTTCATGATATCAAACAAAATTTGAATGTTTGAGCCAACCTTAAGGCATTTGGGGTGTATTATTAATGTGTGCAAAACCAAGGATAAATGGTGAGGATATAATCATTAAACCTCCACCATAATGTACAATAGTCAAATAGGAATTTCTCGAGCCTCGAGGATTATTAAAATTGGAAATAGAGATTTAATTATAATAATCATGCCAGACACAATTGAGTTAAGATCCTTATTAAATAAGGTACACATACGAGAGGCATTTGATTATTGTAAAGAATTAGGCACTCTCAACCACCTAGAGTAGAAAAGAAACTATGTAATTAGAAAATGATAGATAAACAAGTCATTAATTGAATAACATGGTATATCAATTGTGCCAGACCATATCTTCTAATTTTTAGCATCATTTTGAAAGTTGGTAGTGTTTGGAAAACCAAAGGTTTAGAGCCAAACATATAATGGATCTAATGCAAATGGTTCTCGCGAAGGCATGAACTTTCAATGTAATAGGACTCTGAAATTTGGGGAAGAAGGGAATGTTGTGATTATATATAGAGTGTAAGGAAGTTTAAGATTGCATCACGAAGGAAATTAAAATTTTAAGTGCGTTGAGCTAGTAAATTCAAATAATTTAGGTGGAAATCAAGTGCAATCAGGGGGAAGTCAGTGAGGAGTTCAGTGCCATGGCTAGGCTTGCAGGAATTATGGAATTCATGACCACCTTGATATCTAGCACTACTGAGATGCAATTGGTGAAGACACATGCCTGTCAGGAACTACTATTACGAGGGTTGGAGATGTTAGAGTTTAAAATGGAATGTGTCTAGTTAGTTACTGATATACTAGATTTTGGAGTTGATAATATTAGAAGAAGAGGGGACGAAGGTGGACCGACGTGCAGTCAAGATTTTTTCGATGATATGGAGGATGTGATGGATAGGGAGCACATGGAGAATGATGCCGAAAATGTGAACAACATCAGTGAGATTGAAGAGGATCTTGTAGCAGGCTTCGAGGAAGATCAGGTAGCTCCAGCCACGAAGGAGGCATAATTTTATCTCTATTTTTAGAATGGACATATGTACTACTGATACATAACTTATAATGGCATTTTTTGGAGGGTATATGGGAGAAGTGTTTTTAAAGTAATAGTAAATAGTAAATTTGAAATATAATATTTAGAGGGCAAGGAATTTTGGACAAATGGGTATTTTCTGGCACAAGATGTAAAAGTTTCTAGCCTTGAAATGAGATATTGTTGATGTTAATAATACCAGTCTCTTTTTAAAATATGTGGTAGATGCTTTCTATATTCCAATTTATTTCACTTGAATATAATGAATGGAAATTATTGGGGAGGGTTTTCGAATAATGTTTCTAATGTGGCAAATACTTTTTGAATTCCTATTTATTTCACTAGAATATAATGGATGGAAATTATTAGGGAGGGTTTTAGACTATTCTATCCCTTTAATGACTTCATCTGAGTTTTTCCTCGTCTTCTCCATTTATGCTACCTACTATTCTAACTAATGGTTGACCTCTAAGATAATGGATGCAAACTCCCTACATCGATAAAGGGGTGTATAGAAATCCTTGAGGCTAAAGATAATTTTCTCTCCTTACTCACAAGTGAACCTAACCAACTCCAAGAGATTATTCTTATACACTTAGTATTATGTGTTATAGACATTTTTGTGCCTTACAAATCCAAGCATGAAATGTCCATAAACCAAGGGCTCCTAAGTCCCTAAAAGTGTTGTTCTAACCCCTAAAGGAACAAGGTCAACAGATTACAGCTTCTCCCAGAAGTTCTCCACCAGAAACTGCTCAGAATTGGTCAAAATAGGATCATTTCAGCTGCTCCATTGGCTAAGTGCATCGCATTGCACCTAAATACACTGTGAGGGTGCGTTGCATTTCAAAACTCCCTTCTGTAGGGTGCGATGGGCGAGAAATGACAAATGGCAGTGTCATTCCGTGAGGTGGAGAGGCAATGGAAGCTTCCAGAATCTTCTCCTGTGACACTTGCCTCACTGAATTCGACCAAGGATGAGTAAGAGGCCCTCAGTCTCCAAGTGGAAGCAAGAACTGACAGAGAGAAGACACTAATCAAATCACAAGCTGACTCATCCTCCTTACAGATATCTATATATGGATCCCTCATCCCAGAGATCCATAGGCTGGAATTTTGCATATTGTAAGAAATTGTTGTTGGTTTCTAGAGACAAACATCAGATTGTTGGGTGATTTATGCTTTGTTTGAGGTGAAGAGGGGTTTCTTTGCTGGGAGGTTGATGCTGGGTCAGAACCACTGGTTGTAACTCCTCCTGGATATTTTCTTGTTTATCAATAAAAACTATTTGAGTTTTCCTCCATGCTTTTGTATCATTGGTGCTAGTTACATTTCTATGGTTAACTTAAATCTGATCCTAAGTTGTTTATGAATATAGATCCATGTCTTTGTATAGTGCTCTACTTCTCTGATCTTACAGGTACTTTGTGAAGTTGGGCATGCAAGGGAGCAGGTAGCTGGAGACCATCAAAGAAGAGAGGGATTGGATCAAAGGATTAGCGCAAGATACAGGTTGGTTCTTTCTATTCCTCTCTATCTATAATTCATAAAGGAAATACAAAAGTAGTTTTTCTGTGTTTGTTTCTAAGGTAGCTGTCACACCTTAGTGGGATAGAGTAGTTCTAAATAGATAGTTTTCCCTGTAACAAAATGGCGACTCCACTGGGGAATGTCTAATTAGTTTGTTTGTGTATCATTCTTTGTTGTTTGTTTCATAAACTTATAAGTAGCTTTCGAACTGCATTTGCCATAACAAATGCAAAGTAGATAACTGCTGCTTCAATCCATTCACTGGATCTGTTTATGATTTAAACAGTTGATTCACAAACTATCTGATTGCCCTTGTGATAGCTCTTAGATCCTCCTTAGATCTACCCCTGATTGTTGCATTACTGATTGCTTTTTACTCGGCCAAAAACCAAGGACTGAACTGCAAACTGTGACCCAGAACCCGGACAGAGTCTCATTTTTGGCCCAGCGCAGGTACTGTTCAGAGATCCTGAATTTCAGCGCACTTCCCGAAGGGGCAACCTGCGCTGCATTTCAGATTCTCTGTGTTACAAGTGCACTGATCAGACTAGCTCTGTGCAGCTGTGGTTCTTATGCTTCATTCTTTCCAGTTCTATCCCTAAATTTTGTTGCCTGTGATCAGTATATGTCTGTTTGAAACCTCTTTTCCTTGCTGTTATTCTACCTCCTTTGTACAAAAGAACTGTAGATGTTTTTGTGTGTTTGTTGAGTCGTTTACAGTTTTCCATTGCAAAAGTAGAATAGTTGTACTGTCGTCCTTTGGTTTGAATCTGTCGCAAGTGTCGATTTCGATCATAGGAGAAAGTTTGATTGTCGTTGATGGTTGATTATACTGTTACTATTGCCTTTGGTCTGAATTTGTAATTTTCTAGTGTCAAGAACGAGTGTTCATTTCAAAATCGTAAGGCGTCGTAATCATCTCTGTTTTTGATTTCGAAAAAGAGCTTGTTTATATTTGTCGCTTGAAAAGAAATTCAGATTTGTACATCAACTTTCTTTTTAGCATCAATACTAAGAAAGTCGAAAACAAATACATGCATGTGCATTTGCATATAGACAGTCTGTTTGGCTTGATTTAGGAAAGTGCATTTACAGTGTGCTCTTTGCTCTTTGTGAAAAGATTGTGTCTTTCTTTTCCCCTAGTAGCTAGGATTTTCATTGAACAAAAGAGATAAAAGTTTGTTTATCATCTTTAGATCGCATTTTAGGAATTACATCTACATCTCGTGGTGAACCCGAAAGGCAAACTTCATAAACAAGATCAACTTAAAATAAATTCAATGAATCTAACAACGCTTTGGAACTTAACTCACAACATTTAGAGGTCTAGGCTACAGACGTATTCCGGCGTCGTAAAGCCTGGTAACTGTTGTCCTCATTGATGGTTGGGTGATTCCTCCACTTTGAGAGGATAAGTGCCAGTACGTACTTGTGCTCCCACGTACCGTCGAGTATATTTTGGGATACCCTATAGGCTTAAATCCTTTATCCTTAGGAAGCTGTGTCTGTCGCCCTATCGATCGCAATGTACTGAACACAACATTCGGGAAGATTGACTGCCGTACCGTAAAAAGTATTCTGCAGTTTTGCGATTGGTTTGGTACTCCCTCTACCTAGATCTCCAGAGCAGTCCCTTTCGTTCCTTTTCAGACTCCTTAACGGAAAAGGTCCATTTGAGAACTTGTCACTTCAGGCTCATTAAAACTCGAAGAAGACTAGAGTCATCTTTTGTTTTTTCTCTGTTAACACCCAGGTTGTTCCCTTTGACTCCCAAGGGAATACGACCGGGGTAACCACTAACCAAGCTTTGGATTATAGGTCCTAGCCTACCTATAATCAGAGAGGGCTCTCTCTTTAAGTTTTAGCTCTATTTTGTGAAGATTTTAGGCTAGTTATAAGTTTCAGTTTTTTGTTTGAAATTTTGGTTGTGAACTGTTGTTGTGAGAAGGGCATGAAATGTTTGGAAAATGCTAGTCCATTGGGCATATGGAGTCGAAAATGTGAGACAGTCCTGGTGCCTGTGAGAGAGAAAGTTTTACTGCAAGGCTAGATGGTTGTTCATTGATATAAGTTCTGATTAGTGAGTGAAACAGTGAGATACGGAATTACAGACAGTGTGATAACAAATTGAACAACAATTTCTACTTAGTAGCATACATGAATTACTAAATAGAAACTGTGAAAGATTTAGGATTTATTGGAGAAGTTAAGAATTCCAATTAAACAGCTGAGCCTGTAGAAAACATTAATAGTAAGAAAGATTGAAATCAGGGTGTCTCCATGGACAAGTCCTGAGCTATTCTTTTTCTTTCTTGCTAAATTTAGAACAACATATAAGAGATATGATTTAAACAGATAATAAAAAATTAACAGAGATAGAGAAAACTTATTACATCAAACTATAGCACTAGAATCATGTAGCATTCAGTGGTTCCAAGACAGCATGCATCAGTAAGACCCAAATTCTGTAAACTCCAAGCTTTGTTTGTATTATTCTTCCAGAAATTACAGGCGAGTTCTCTTTTTTTTTACAAGAAACAACAACCCCTGCAAGCTTATGCGAGGGGGAATATATACAGTCGGTTTTTACAAAATATCTGAACCGCTGAGTCACTTGATAAATTGAATACGCTCACCAACTTTACAAAATAGCAGATAAGGAAGTTATTGCTGCGATAAATAAAAAATAAATAGTCTTTAATTCTGTCAGAAATCTTCTTGACCTTTGGAGGCCACTGAGTCGGTTGAGCGTTCTGTATTAATGCTGAATGATGTGTCTTTATGCTTTGTCATGCTGTAGAGTTCTCGGCCCTGTTATCTGTAGCTGTCAGTGTTTCTTTAGTGGCCGAATATTTCTGCTGAGTTGGCTCAGTCCACTCTTCTCCAGTCATAGTGTATGCATCACATTTTCTGAACATGATGATTTATGTTTTTTGATGAAAAAAACTTTGATGAAAGCCTCCTGTTTACAGCAACAACTGTATCATTCTGGTCCACCACTCCTGTGTAGGCAATTTATGTCTCAAAATTGCATCTAAGGTTTCATCTGCCTCTGTGTATTTGTAGAAGTTTGGAGGCACTTCAAACAAATGTCTGATCTCATTCATAATAAAAAATAAGTTCTCGACTCTGTCATAGAGACTTTGCCCAGATGCTGGCCCTGTTACCTCTGAGGTACATGATCCCTGAGTGATCTGATTGGTGGCAAATGTGTTCACCCTTTTTGCATATTTCTCATGTGATAGTAGTCTCCCTGCGCTGTTCAGCAAGCCAGGAAGACCTCTGCCCTGTAATGCTGCAAACTTATCCATGAATCTGTTGACTTCTGTTTGCATGTCTTGGCTTCTTCTGTCCAATGTTTGTACCAAGCTTTTCAATGTGAGGACCCTCTTTATCAGCAGGATGGTTTCATTTCTATTGTGGATTCCTATTGCTGCCAGCTGAGGACCTGTGCGGTTATTGGAAACGTTAATCATTATGTTGGCTATCTCAGGCATACTGCCTAGAGATGCCCTTGCTCTTTGGACTTCCTTGTATGCTTTGCCTATGAGCTCCATTTGCTCATGAATGGTCTCTATATACTGCCATTGGTCTGTTATTGATTGGCCAATGTTGGCCCATAAAACTGTCTTGACCTCTGCCACCACTTTGTCAAGGGTGAGCTCTTTCTCCAGCTCCTTTATCTTCTCCTTAAGAGCTTTTATTTCTCTTCCTTTTTCAGCTACATTCTGCTTGGATTTGTCATATTTTTCATTCAGCTTAGCTAAATTCTCCTTGGCTTCATTTAGCTCTGTCATCTGGGCTTCTAGGATCTTGATTTCACTCATCAACTTCTGCATATCAAGGCTTGGAGCCTTCTCTGAGGTTGGTGCTGGTGCTGATGTTGATGGAGCTGTTTGAGTTGTCTGCCCTGTGGGAGGAGCAATAGTATGTGGGAGCTCCTCAAGGTTTATGATCTCTGGAGGGGGCTGAGAAGTTTGGCCTCCTTCTTTCTACTGTAGGGCTTCCTGCAGTGCAGCCTCTGTCTCTTCCAGCTTCCCTTGTGTTTGCACTAGCTGCTTGTGCAGTCCTACCAGCAATGTTGCTACATCCTGGTCTTGTCTTTGCTGGGCAACCTCTTCTGTTTGAGGGTGAAGGGTTGCTGGGATTTTAATCATCTTTCTGAGAGCTGCAAGGTCTGTATCTCTTATTTTCAGCAGCGTTTGTATAGCTTTTGGATCCTTTGGGTCATGCCCAAGCTCTATGATTATATCTTCCAAAGACCTAATCCTGTTGTCTTTGGCTTGAGAGGATGCCTTCTCCAACTCAAGTTGGGCAGCTGTATTGTTCAGGCTGTTTTCCAACCTATTTTCCAATAAGGTTTTATCTGCCAGTGTTGAATAGACCATCTCACCCGTTTGCTTGTGAAGTTCTATTTGGTCCATAGGGTGGATGTCCTTGGCAAGGACCTCAAGGTTGGTTCTTATATAGTCTGCAGCTGACTGTGGCTGCAGCATGGTTGGCATGAAATGACTCATGGTCATTTTCCCCTCTGTTATGTTGTAGGCATTCATAAGCCTCTTCTGATTGGTAGGGGCCATCTTAAGCAACTGGTTGTAGATCTGGAGCCTGAGTGGCTCATTTCTCTTTTTGATGTCAATGAATTGTTGCTTGATGCCTGTCTCCCCTCTCCTTTGCTGACTTGAGGAGCTGACTTCTCCTCCAAGGGTTCTTTCTTGTTCCTGCTGAAAGGAACTGGCAGATGCCTCCATGCTCGGTGGGCCCATGCCCAATGATTGCCCAATAGGCATTTCTTCCTTGGAGAGGGGATTCATTCTCTTCCTTTTCTCCCCTTGATTTGTGGATGTGGTGAGGGGAGTCTCCTGCTCTCTATCCCTCTTCTTTCCCTTTTCTTCTTTCTGTGGAGTTTGTAGCACTGAGGCCTCCACTGTCTTTTCTTGCCTAGGAGGCACATTCTCTTGAGCCTGATGCTCAGTGGATATTGGGGCTTCAGCTGTTTGTTCTTGTTGTATTGGCTGACCCTCTTTTTGCCCTTCTTCTTGCTGTTCTACTTGCTTTTCTGCTTGCTGTTCTGCTATAGGAGGTGGTTGTTCCTGCTCCATCTGTTTTCCTTTATCCTTGCTGGATTCTTGTTGAACAGTTCTGGCTGCTTGCTGCTGGGCTGTAGAGGATGAGGCAGCTGCTCCAAGTTGCCTTTGATAGGAAGAGGAAACCCGCCCACAAGTTTCCAAGTCAGCCTCTTTCTCAATATTCTTTGCCTCTCTTTGTAGCATTTGCTCTCTAGTCATTGGCTCTTCTAGAGTGCCCTCTTTCCAGCTTAATGAATTGGCATGTTTCTCAATATGAGGCAGTCTCACGTGAGCATAGCCACCCAATTTGTATTTTACCCTCCTGAGGGAAATGAAATGATTAGGGTCATAAGGTACCCATTGGAAACTGGTTTGCAATTTGAGGGTCTCTAGGATCAAATCTGCTTCCTTCCATCCTTCCTCCCTTTTGTTGTATAGAAATGGGCCTAGCTGGTTCCTTACTTTTAGTTGCACCTTCTTGTTTTTATTGTGGAAATGGACAAAGTCTGCATTTCCAAACCGCCTAAAATACTCTAAGGCAAAAAGTCTCATAGGGACATATCTTGGCAGCCTATAAGGGTTCAACTCACAGCCATATATTCTGATTACTGTATGGTGTTGGTAAAAGTACCAATCACCAATGATGTAGGCCTTTGAGAGGTGAAGTATCCTTTGCATCTCATCTGTCAATCTTGGAGGAGGGACACCCAATAACAAGGTCATAGCTGGATGGATAAAAAGGTCTATGAATTCACAGTAGGTGTATGGTGAAAAAGTTATATGATGAAAGACTGAAGACCAAAACACCATAGACCTTAGGTTTCCCTGGGCATTTAGCTTCTTGAGAGGAACAGGGAAAGCATCTGGCTGATAAAATAAGAACAAGTGATAGATGTACCTAGTGTATTTAAACACCTTTTCCCTTTCTAGATTCATCAATTGTTCATGAATCTTATTGGCAATGTATGTAGCAAAATGATAGTGCACAGCAGGAGGCATCCCAGGGGAGAATATGGACAGCATGGCCATAATGGTTTCATCAACATCCTCATATGACCCATAACCCAGGATGTAACTGATCAAATCCACAAGCATCTTGCCCAACTCATTGAGGTATTGATATCCTATAGGAGGGGTTCTCACAACTTCAGAGCTTGGTTGAACGAACAACTGATTAATTTTGATGATCTGAGCACTGGACAGCTTGCCCCCTTTCTTTAGCAAGTCATTGATGGAGAGAGGAGTCAGTGGCTTTACAGTGTGAAAGTGCAGCATCTCATTTATGGCCTCAGGGGTGATATGGAACAATACTGAGCCTGAGGGGCTAAGGACAGCTCTTTCACATGGATCATAGCTGGATTGGCATTGATTTATCAAGTCTGGGAGGACATTGACTTGAGGGAGATTGTAAATGGGCAAATTGGAATCCCAAATTCCTAAAATATCAGCCCCACTGAGGTATTGGGCCTTTAACTCATTTTGCAGGTGAATGTTAAATTTGGAACTCATGGCAAATGAGTCTATCATCTGGTAATCTCTATTACCTAGGGCCTTCCACTCTAGCTCTCCGTGTGGGGCATTCAGAGGTTGAATATTCAGGGCTACTGGTGTTTCCATGGTTAAGTAGTACTATGACTTGTACTAGAACTGGTTTCAGTGGGCAGAACAACACAGAGGGGTACTTTTGCAACAGTGAGGCACATTGCAAGGAAAAATGGGGTAAACTGTGGTGAGAATAGTTTAAAGTGCTCCAAAGAGAGTTAATTGAGCATGTGCAGGGACTAGTACCACTGTTTTCCTAGTGAATTTGTGCAGCTCAGGTTTTAAGTCCACCAATGCGCGGACTGACTGTAGGTTTTGTGAAAACTTGGCTAAACGAGGCTCTGCAGGTGAATTTCGACTTAACAATTGAAAATGAAGGCTGGCCACTGGTGATTTGCTGGTAAATACAAGCTTCCTCACTCTTTTTAACTTAGTTTTGGATAATTATGGACACAACCAAGCGCAGAGGGAATGATTTGGATAAATACCTGGTGAATTGCCGGCAATGGTTACACAGGCAGGTGGGTTGAAGGCGCCAACGGTCTTCGGGTCGATTTCTGCAGGTTGGCGACGGATGGTCGTAATTTGCATGCAGAGGTGAGCAACAGTCTTTTTGGCAAAAGTGACAAAAAACATGAATTTTGGCTAAAATATGGACTTTTTGGGATATTGGCGCTTTTTTTGGATGACGTCAACATGACGTCATCAGGTGGGGTCAGGGTCGGGTGACGTCAGCAAGACGTCATCGAGTGACGTGGCGGCCTGTGAGTGGTCCACGGGGATTGCATAGGTGGCGGACATGTCGGAGCGCTGGCGGTCGGGGGTGCTGACAGGCCGCCGAGTCGAACTGACGTGGGCATGGCGGTAAAGCACAAGCGGTAAGTGGTTTTTCTCGGACCGCTCTGGATACGGTCATGGTATTGTCAGAGGGCGGCCCGAGAAAATATGGGGGCGACGGGTGGTAGAGGCCTGATGTCACCCTCTGACAGTTTCTCGGGCGGTAAAGTGCGGTCATCGGGGCCGACCCGATATGAATGTGGGCCGTTGGATGGAAAAACCCAGATCCGACGGTCGACGGATCGCTAAGGCGCCAGGACAATACGGCAGCAGTGCGGGAATATTTTAATATTTTCTTTGAAATGCGTGCCCGGCGGGGACTTTGGATTTTGGCGAATTATATGGGTTTTTCAATGTATTTTTTATGAAAATGCGCATTGCGCCAAACTTTGGGTAAAGCGGAAGAATGGGTTTTTTGGTGCATTTTGCAAATAACGCGGGTTAGGGGTAATAATGGGTTTTTTACAAGGTCTTTTTGCAAATGAAGTGGGTAAATGGTTTCAAAGGTTTCTGAAGGGAAAAGAGGGATAGGGCTTAGGTTGTTAAACTGACCAGAGGTCAATTTAATCCCTGACTTTGGACATATGGCTATAATGCCAGGGGGGAGGGAATATTTATACATTGCTTGGGGTTTATACACCATAATGTTTATAATAGTAAGGGAAAAGGGGAACATAGGGGATTTAGATAATAAGAAGTTCAGGAGTTAATATGAGTGGAGGAAGGGGGTGAGGGGGTAAAACACTAAGTTTTATATGAAATCAACTTAGTTTAGGAAGTAGATCAAAATGAAAAGAATTTTTACACAAGAAATGTGGCTCTTAAAGAGACAAGAATCAATAAAAGACTTTGACTTCTTTCCTAAACATAGGTGGTACTGGGATGTTAGCAATGAATGTGATGGGGGGTAATCTGGAAGTTAGACATGCTTCATTAAGTTGCTGTAAGACTGCTGAAATAGGAAATCTGCACTGAAACCATGTTTTTACCTTTACTTAGGCTAGTGAACTGCCCATAAACCATGCTTTTTGCAACCCCAACTACCTACCCATTCTATTGCCTAGCATTTTTTGTTACTTCTAGGAGGGTGCACTTAGACTTGCAAACCCTTATGTGCCTTTTCTTTTCTTTTGGCCTTTCCTTTTGATTTTCTATCTAAGACTAACCTTATTGCTTCCAAGGCCCCAGATTAAGCAGTTGGGAACCTTCATTCTCTACCTATCTACTTTACCTGCCAAGATTGAACTGTTTGGACATATTTCTTTCTCTAATCTACAACAAAAATTGAAACATGGCATAACCCAGCTTAGGCTGTTGGATCACCCATTCAGAAGTAGGGCGGCATCAACCAAATGTAAGTATATTTCTTCCACAAGAATATGAGATCTTTGTATCACCAAAGTAGATCATATTGGCACTTCCCCTGACAATCATGAAAAATGCAACCTATTGGTATAGGTAGCTAATAGTGGCTCCACTTGGGGATGGTTTTTCTTCTTGAAAGACCAAGAACAGTAGGTCAGAATTCCTTGGCCCTTGACTTCTTCTACCAAAACTTGAAAACTTTCTCTTTGTACTTCAGAACTGGAGGCTGTCACCTCTGTGGAACTTCTGGAATATAAAACCTTTTTTTTTTCTGCTTATTTACAACAACTTTTCAAACTGAACTATTTGTATGCCAAAAGAAAATATATACAACTGATTATGTACAGGAGGAGAGACCCTGCTATATACATGGAAAGTAGTCAAAATAGTGCTTCAACATCCTGCCATTCACAGGACCTTCATTTAAGTCAGTTTCATCCAGATTTTTTAGGAAGTAAGTGTTGTTTCCTTGCACTGCTTGGATAATAAATGGTCCTCTCCAAAGAGAATCAAATTTTCCATGTTTTCCTTTATCTTCCCTTCTTGAATCCCACTTGAGGACTTTGTCACCTATGCTAAAATCATCAGCCTTAGTCCTTCTATCAAAAGCTTTCTTTAACTTTTCTTGTAGAACTTGTACTCTGCTATAAACTTGGTCTCTAGTTTGCTACAAACATATTATTTGATTGATCCTTCTTTGCATGTCATTGGGCTCAGCTTGACTTTCTTGAAGTAGTTTCATAACAGGAACTCCTAGTGATGAAGGAAATTTGGCTTCGAATCCATAGACTAACTCATATGGGCTGACCCCGATGGATCTCTTGGTCATCAGTCTATTTGCCCGTAAGGCATTCACAAGCTTCTTATGCCAATTCTTCTTATTTTCTTCCAACACCTTCTTTATGATGTTTACAAGGCTTTTATTTGATGATTCAGCTAGGCCATTCCCTTGAGGGTAGTATGCAGTGGAATGGCCTAAAGTAATATGAAATTTGTGGCAGAAGTTCACCATCTTCTTGGATCTAAAAGCAGCAGCATTTTCTGTTATTATCTTGTTCGGGCAACCAAATCTAGACAATATGTTATTCTCCAAAAACTGAATGATTATTGAATCATTTGCCTGTCTGCATGGGATGGCCTCAATCCATTTGGTGAAGTAGTCTGTGGCTGTGAGGATCCATCTATGTTGGCCTGAAGATGAGGGATGAATTTCCCCAATGAAATCCAAGCCCCATTGCTGAAAAGGTCTCTCTGTTGCAATAGGCCTCAAAGGGAGTGGCATTAACTTTCTCTTTCCCTCAAATATTTGACACTTATGGCATGAGGTAGTGAAATTTTTAACATCAGAGAACAAAGTGGGCCAATAGTAACCAACCCTCAGTATTTTATCCACAGTGGACTTCCAATACAGGTGTCCACCACAATCACCTGCATGAAATTCTTTCATGACATTGTTAGTCTCACTCTCAATTAAGCAGTTTAACAATATACCCTCATGGTTTTTCCAAAGCAAATTGCCATCCACGACACAAAATCTTGAAGCTTTCATTTTTAGGAACCTACATTTAGTTCTGGACAATCCTGGGGGAGCACACATGTTTTGCAATATATAACAGATATCAGAATACCACAGAGATTGTTCAAAGGCTACATTGATCTTTGGAGTCGCCAGCTCCGGTTCACTGTCCAGTTGGTTGATGTCCAAGGCTTGGAAATTTGTTTCAGACATTAATTTGGCCAAACCTTGCCCTTTTATCAGTTTTGTAGGTTTTATTTCAATGTCAAATTCTAAAATGTTGGCAATCCATTTTCCTCTTCTGCCCTCTAAGTTCTCTTGAGTAAGTATGTCTTTCACAATGGGACTTGGTACACATGCTATAACATGGGAGTATAGGATATAAATCCTAAAGTCTTTGATGGCTTTGACCAAAGCATATGCTTGCTTTTCCATGATCTGATATTTCAGGGGTGCATCTCTAAGAGCTCTACTAAAGAAAGCAATAGGTCTCTCATTTCCTTGGTCATCTTTCTGTAATAAGACAGTAGCAATAGTATGCTGGGAGGCAAAAGAGAAAATGATAAACTCTTTGTCAAATTGTGGATTTGTTAAGACTGGAGTTTGGGTAAGGGCCAATTTTATTCCTTCAAAAGCTTGATTTGCTTCTACTGTCCATTTTACTTTTGAATCCTTTTCTAGCATGTTATTTAGTAATCTGCTCAATTCTGCCAAAATTTGGGATAAATCTCCTTAGGAAGTTGATCTTCCCCAAGAATGCTTGTAATTCTTTGATGTTTCTTGGGTGGGGCATTTGCAAGATGGCCTGTATTTTGTCTGGGTCAATCCTAATACCATCCTTTGAAATAATATGACCCAATAACTTGCCTTCTTCCAAACCAAACAGGGATTTCTTGGGATTTAAAGAAATTCCATATTTCCTACAAGTTATGAATATTTTCCTTAGATGTTTCAAATGTTCTTGGTCAGATTTTGAGAAAGGTGTGAGGTCATCTAAGTAGATGACAAGGAAATCACGAATTTCTTTGGCAAACGCAATATCAATTGCTCTTTGAAAGGTAGCTCCTGCATTTTTCAACCCAAAAGGCATTTTGACATATTTGAAGGTTCCCCATGGGGTTGTGAATGTTGTTTTGTCCTGATCATCAGGGTGAACTAGGATCTGGTTGAAACCTGAGAATCCATCAAGTAAAGAAATTCTTGAGGCCCCCACTACTCTTTGCAAGATGTGATCCATCTTGGGTAAGGGGTAATTATCTTTTAGGGATACTTGATTCAAGTTCCTTAGATCAACACAAAGCCTAATTTCACCAGTTTTCTTTCTTGTAGGGACCAAATTTGAAATCCAGTCTGAGAATCTGATTGGTGCTATGATGCCAGCTTTAAACATTTTTTGTACCTCTTTTTCAATTGAAGGGAGAAGCATAGGATTGATTCTCCTCAATTTCTGTTTAAAGGGTTTTTGATTGGGCTTGAGAGGGATAGTGTGTTGAATGACAGAGGTGTCATAGGACTTTAAATCCTCATAACTCCATGCAAAGACATCTTGGAATTCTTTAAAGAGGTCAATGTATTTAGGCTTCTGATCAGGTGGTAAAGATGCAGACAATTTAATTATCTTGGGTTTTTCAATAGTTCCAATGTTGCACTCTTCAATGGCAGCATTAAGGGGCTGCAATTTTGGTTTTCTAGGGACATCATTTGAGTCAAAAATGTCCTCTAATGGGGCTAGGCCTGTTGGAAGAAAATTGTCTTTCAATTGTATAACTTCAGCTTCAGCATCAGCTATTTCCTCAGAATGTAATTGTTCAAGTTCTTGTATTTTCTCCTGGTCAAAGTTTGTTGGACGAAGCATTTGATTTGCTGTTTTGAGTGAGATATTTGTTTGGTGCTGTTCACCTAGTATTTGTGAATCACTTGCAGCCTCTGTATCAATGTTTAGTCCTGAAAATTCTTGCTGCAAAGTCAAGAAATTGTTTATTTGTGTATCATCCTCAAACACTTGCCAATCCTTGACATTGTTTGGGACAGAAGGTTTGTGTTTTATCTCAGCTGTAAAGCCATGCTGGGGTTCAAAAGGTAGTTTACAAGTGCTTGCAAATGTAGCCAAACTATGAGCATGAAGATTATGGGTTCTAGGAATTTTGGTAATTTGAAATTCAGTGAAGGAATTTAGTATTTCAGCAACAGCAGACCTATAAGATCTCAGTCTTTTGTCATTAGTGACAAAATTTCCCTTTACTTGTTGGATGATTAGGTCTGAGTCTCCTAGGATTGAAACTTTTATGGCTTGTAAGGATTTTACTAGCTTGAGGCCTAGTAAGAGAGCTTCATATTTTGCCATATTGTTGGTGCACCTGAAGTTTAATCTATAGGCTCGGCCCTCTGCATGATTGTTTTGTTTGTTATGTATCCAAACCCCTGCTCCTGCCCCTAATTTGTTGACTGACCCATCGAATTCAAGAAACCAGAGGACTTCTTGATTAAGGGAAGAATTGTCAACTATTGTGGGACTTGGCATCAACAACTTGAGATTTTGGCTTACTCTTGGTTTGTCTTCTTGAACAATTTTGTTTATTGATTTCTCAACCATTATTCCTAGAGCAGCAGTTTGTTCATTTATATGTTGATCTTGTTTGAGTGTCTTGGTTTCATCATCATTTGTGGGACCTATATTATCATTGAAGAGAATGTAGGAGTCTATGTCAGAATGGACAACATATATGGGAAAATTTTGAGGTTTTTCTTCACTGCTGACCATGTATTTCATAAGTGACTCTCTATATAGCCTCTTGGGTTGACCAAAGACTGAGATAGTGGCATATGACATTTCTAGTTGTAGGGAACCTTGGAGTTTAGCCCCCCATGATCTTGATAACAACATTCCATATTTGGGTGGGATATCAGCAACTACAACATCCATTAAGATTGTTTTGTTTGGATACTGGACAAGTGACACACATATATCTTTTATTAAGCCTAAACATTTAACTTGGCTGGAGTCAAATGAAAATAGGTCCTTATATGGTCTTGTAATGTCTTGGTTGAGCCTCTCCATCACTGATTTAGGCATAAGGTTATGAGAGGTGCCTGAATCAAACATTGCATTATGTAGTATCTTATCATGAACATGCAAGCTGACATAGAAAGATAAGATCCCCGTAACTGCTGTCTTTCCATCAACTTCTGGACCGAAAAGCAATTCTGGGGTGTCATCCAACACATTAACATCATCTTTATTATGGGTAAGTTGAAGAGACTTCTTGATTTGTAGTTTGTAAATGTCATGCTTGGCTAGCTCTGAAAGAGGAATGGCTATCTTCAATTTGCCAATTTCAGCTTCTAAGTCAAAGGGTCTTTCAGATTGGGTCTTGGTATTGTGGTTGACAACCTTTTCCTTGTTAATTAAGTTTCTTTCTTGATTCTTATCTTGATCTTGAGGCTTGTCCTTTTTACTCATCTCTTGAGGAGTGTTATTTGGATTAGGCTGCAAAGGTGATGCAGCCATTGGCTGTTGATTTGAGGGAAATGGTTCAGTGACTTCTTCAATGGTTATTTCATTTGTAACTTAATCAGTGGTGTCAATTGGCTCTTTGACTATGGCTCTTTTGGGCTGCAGGCTATCCTTTGTCCTTTCTCGCTGCTTTACATTTACAGTTCTGCTTCTTAGCTTGTATTGCTTATGAACTTCATAAGTAGATGTGTCATAACCTTGTTTAAAGTCAAAGGACTCACCTGACCTAGTTTGGAATTACTTAATGTCATCATCCTTATGATCTTCTTGACTCAAAAAAACTTGTTGCTCATCATTTAGGCCCATCAGGTTAATGTGGGTGTCATCTACCTACTCGTTTGAAGTGGATGCTTCAATATAGTTTTCCTGGAACGGAGGTCTTATCTCTGGTTCAGAACTGGCCTTGCCAACGTTGGGATTTTGATTTCTCCTAAAATTTAGATTCCTGATAGGGTTATTTTGTGGTGCTTCCCATGATGACTTCCTCTCAACTGATTCTACTCTATCACCCAATCTCTTCATACCAGTGAGTATTGCATCCCGTTTTTGATCAAAGGTTGAGGGTTCTTCTTTAAAGGTGGTTCTCTTTTCCATTCTTGCCCTGTTTCTTTTGGCAATCAGGTTAGCCTCTACTATGACAGCAACCTTTTGAGCGTCTTCAAGGGTTTCAGGGGCTCTTTCTTTTAACTGATATGCCATATCAGGGTCAAAACCATCGGGAAATTTGTACAAGGCTAAATCGGGAGGAGGTCTTAAATTCTATGGTATTGCGTTATATACATTGTTGAATCTTGCACAATACTCCAAAACAATCTCTTGAGGACCTCGCTTGATTGTATCATATTCACCAAGTATGTGCAAGGGATCTTTCTTTTTCTCCCATCTGTTAGTGAAGGCTTGATAAAGCTCATTAGGAGTTGTTATGGTATTCACAGCAAGTGATCTAAACCAAGTTCTTACATCACCTGTCAGGCTATGAACAAAAATTCTCATTCTCACACTGTCATCATCTATTTCATAGTTCTCAAAATGATCTTGCATCCTTTTGGCATGCTGAATAGCTGTGAAAGGGCCAGTGGAGTCAAAATATGAGATTTTGGATTGGTAGTCCTGAGGTAGAGCTGCAGCATTAGCAGGCAACTGCAGGGGTGCATATCTATTAGCCATATTTGCTGGATTTATAGGATTGACAGGGATAACTGGGATAACAGGAACGACCGGTATAACAGGGGTAATAGGAACGGTAGAAACTAGAGTGTTGGTCAAGGAAATATGTGCAGTGGATCAAGGTGTGAAAGGAGGGCTTTGAGATGTAGATGGTGAACTGGGGGAATCAGGGGTAGACCGAAATAGAACCCTGATTGGAGTTAGAACAGGGTTAGGGTAAGCTGTCTCAGAACTCAAACCAACAAGATTTTCCTGCCCTTGCTGTTTCCTATTGATTTTAGGGATTATATTAGGGTTTTCAAAAACAACTGGAGGACTGGGGTTAGGGTTTGATCTTGTGTATCGCGGATTCTTCTTGGGAGCCAGCTTCTGAACTTTTTTTTTGAGTATGTTTTTGGAATATTTTTGTGTCTACAAGGGCCAGACAAGATTTGGAATGGTTGTGTATATCTTAAAGCTAGCATGAAGATTGACTGAAGCAGCTTTTATCTAAACTTGTTAATGTAAAACAGAAATAGTTTTGAAGGCTTCCTTGCTGACATTCAGGCTTCACCTGTAGCTTTAGGAAATATACAGCAATTAGAAAATCCGGAGGAACTCCCCAGTGGAGTCACCATTTATGTTAACACCCAGGTTGTTCCCTTTGACTCCCAAGGGAATACGGCCGGGGTAACCACTAACCAAGCTTTGGATTATAGGTCCTAGCCTACCTATAATCAGAGAGGGCTCTCTCTTTAAGTTTTAGCTCTATTTTGTGAAGATTTTAGGCTAGCTATAAGTTTCAGTTTTTTGTTTGAAATTTTGGTTGTGAACTGTTGTTGTGAGAAGGGCATGAAATGTTTGGAAAATGCTAGTCCATTGGGCATATGGAGTCGAAAATGTGAGACAGTCTTGGTGCCTATGAGGGAGAAAGTTTTACTGCAAGGCTAGATGGCTGTTCATTGATATAAGTTCTGATTAGTGAGTGAAACAGTGAGATACGAAATTACAGACAGTGTGAGAACAAATTGAACAGCAATTTCTACTTAGTAGCATACATGAATTACTAAATAGAAACCGTGAAAGATTCAGGATTTATTGGAGAAGTTAAGAATTCCAATTAAACAGTTGAGCCTATAGAAAACATTAATAGTAAGAAAGATTGAAATCAGGGTGTCTCCATGGACAAGTCCTGAGCTATTCTTTTTCTTTCTTGCTAAATTTAGAACAACATATAAGAGATATGATTTAAACAAATAATAAAACATTAACAGAGATAGAGACAACTTATTACATCAAACCATAGCACTAGAATCCTGTAGCATTCAGTGGTTCCAAGACAGCATGCATCAGTAAGACCCAAATTCTGTAAACTCCAAGCTTTGTTTGTATTATTCTTCCAGAAATTACAGCCGAGTTCTCTTTTTTTTTACAAGAAACAACAACCCCTGCAAGCTTATGCGAGGGGGAATATATACAGTCGGTTTTTACAAAATATCTGAACCGCTGAGTCACTTGATAAATTGAATACGCTCACCAACTTTACAAAATAGAAGATATGGAAGTTATTGCTGCGCTAAATAAAAAATAAATAGTCTTTAATTCTATAAGAAATCTTCTTGACCTTTGGAGGCCACTGAGTTGGTTGAGCGTTCTGCATTAATGTTGAATGATGTGTCTTTATGCTTTGTCATGTTGTAGAGTTCTCGGCCCTGTTATCTGTAGCTGTCAGTGTTGCTTTAGTGGCCGAATCTTTTTTCTGAGTTGGCTCAGTCCACTCTTCTCCAGTCATAGTGTATGCATCACATTTTCTGAACATGATGATTTATGTTTTTTGATGAAAAAAACTTTGATGAAAGCCTCCTGTTTACAGCAACAACTGTATCATTCTGGTCCACCACTCCTGTGCAGGCAATTGCTGTCTCAAAATTGCATCTAAGGTTTCATCTGCCTCTGTGTATTTGTAGAAGTTTGGAGGCACTTCAAACAAATGTCTGATCTCATTCATAATAAAAAATAAGTTCTCTACTCTGTCATAGAGACTTTGCCCAGATGCTGGCCCTGTTACCTCTGAGGTACTTGATCCCTAAGTGATCTGATTGGTGGCAAATGTGTTCACCCTTTTTGCATAGTTCTCATGTGATAGTAGTCTCCATGCGCTGTTCAGCAAGCCAGGAAGACCTCTGCCCTGTAATGCTGCAAACTTATCCATGAATCTGTTGACTTCTGTTTGCATGTCTTGGCTTCTTCTGTCCAATGTTTGTACCAAGATTTTCAATGTGAGGACCCTCTTTATCAGCAGGATGGTTTCAGTTCTATTGTGGATTTCTATTGCTGCCAGGTGAGGACCTGTGCGGTTATTGAGAACGTTAATCATTCTGTTGGCTATCTCAGGCATACTGCCTAGAGATGCCCTTGCTCTTTGGACTTCCTTGTGTGCTTTGCCTATGAGCTCCATTTGCTCATGAATGGTCTCTATATACTGCCATTGGTCTGTTATTGATTGGCCAATTTTGGCCCATAAAACTGTCTTCACCTCAGCCACCACTTTGTCAAGGGTGAGCTCTTTCTCCAGCTCCTTTATCTTCTCCTTAAGAGCTTTTATTTCTCTTCCTTTTTCAACTACATTCTGCTTGGATTTGTCATATTTTTCATTCAGCTTAGCTAAATTCTCCTTGGCTTCATTTAGCTCTGTCATCTGGGCTTCTAGGATCTTGATTTCACTCATCAACTTTTGCATATCAAGGCTCAGAGCCTGCTCTGAGGTTGGTGCTGGTGCTGATGTTGATGGAGATGTTTGAGCTGTCTGCCCTGTGGGAGGAGGAGCAGTAGTATGTGGGAGCTCCTCAAGGTTTATGATCTCTGGAGGGGGCTGAGAAGTTTGACCTCCTTCTTTCTGTTGTAGGGCTGCCTGCAGTGCAGCCTCTGTCTCTTCCAGCTTCCCTTGTGTTTGCACTAGCTGCTTGTGCAGTCCTACCAGCAATGTTGCTACATCCTGGTCTTGTCTTTGCTGGGCAACCTCTTCTGTTTGAGGGTGAAGTGTTGCTAGGATTTTAATCATCTTTCTGAGAGCTGCAAGGTTTGCATCTCTTATTTTTAGCAGCGGTTGTATAGCTTTTGGATCCTTTGGGTCATGCCCAAGCTCTATGATTATATCCTCCAAAGACCTGATCCTATTGTCTTTGGCTTGAGATGATTCCTTCTCCAACTCAAGTTGGGCAGCTGTATTGTTCAGGCTGTTTTCCAACCTATTTGCCAATAAGGTTTTATCTACCAGTGTTGAATAGACCATCTCACCCGTTTGCTTGTGAAGTTCTATTTGGTCCATAGGGTGGATGTCCTTGGAAAGTACCTCAAGGTTGGTTCTTATATAGTCTGCAGCTGACTGTGGCTGCAACATGGTTGGCATGAAATGACTCATGGTAATTTTCCCCTCTGTTATGTTATAGGCTGACATAAGCCTCTGCTGATTGGTAGGGGCCATCTTAAGCAACTGGTTGTAGATCTGGAGCCTGAGTGGCTCATTTCTCTTTTTGATGTCAATGAATTGTTACTTGATGCCTATCTCCCCTCTCCTTTGCTGACTTTAGGAGCTGACTTCTCCTCCAAGGGTTGTCTCTTGTTCCTGCTGAAAGGAACTGGCAGATGCCTCCATGCTCGATGGGCCCATGCCCAATGATTGCCCAATAGGCATTTCTTCCTCGGAGAGGGGATTCATTCTCTGCCTTTTCTCCCCTTGATTTGTGGATGTGGTGAGGGGAGTCTCCTGCTCTCTATCCCTCTTCTTTCCCTTTTCTTCTTTCTATGGAGTTTGTAGCACTGAGGCCTCCACTGTCTTTTCTTGCCTAGGAGGCACATTCTCTTGAGCCTGTTGCTCAGTGGATATTGAGGCTTCAGCTGTTTGTTCTTGTTGTATTGGCTGCCCCTCTTTTTGCCCTTCTTCTTGCTGTTCTACTTGCTTTTCTGCTTACTGTTCTGCTATAGGAGGTGGCTGTTCTTGCTCCATCTGCTTCCCTTTATCCTTGCTGGATTCCTGTTGAACAGTTCCGGCTGCTTGCTTCTGGGCTGTAGAGGATGAGGCAGCTGCTCCAAGTTGCCTTTGATAGGAAGAGGAAACCTGCCCACAAGTTTCCAAGTCAGCCTCTTTCTCAATATTCTTTGCCTCTCTTTGTAGCATTTGCTCTCTAGTCATTGGCTCTTCTAGAGTGCCCTCTTTCCAACTTAATGAATTGGCATGTTTCTCAATATGAGGCAGTCTCACATGAGAATAGCCACCCAATTTGTATTTTACCCTCCTGAGGGAAATGAAATGATTAGGGTCATAAGGTACCCATTGGAAACTGGTTTGCAATTCGAGGGTCTCTAGGATCAAATCTGCTTCCTTCCATCCTTCCTCCCTTTTGTTGTATAGAAATGGGCCTAGCTGGTTCCTTACTTTTAGTTGCACCTTCTTGTTTTTACTATGGAAATGGACAAAGTCTGCATTTCCAAACTGCTTAAAATACTCTAAGCCAAAAAGTCTCATAGGGACATATCTTGGCAGCCTATAAGGGTCCAACTCACAGCCATATATTCTGATTATTGTATGGTGTTGGTAAAAGTACCAATCACCAATGTTGTAGGCCTTTGAGAGGTGAAGTATCCTTTGCATCTCATCTGTCAATCTTGGAGGAGGGACACCCAATAACAAGGTCATAGCTAGATGGATAAAAAGGTCTATGAATTCACAGTAGGTGTATGGTGAAAAAGTTATATGATGAAAGACTGAAGACCAAAACACCACAGACCTTGGGTTTCCTTGGGCATTTAACTTCTTGAGAGGAACAGGGAAAGCATCTGGTTGATAAAATAAGAACAAGTGATAGATGTACCTAGTGTATTTAAACACCTTTTCCCTTTCTAGATTCATCAATTGCTCATGAATCTTATTGGCAATGTATGTAGAAAAATCATAGTGCAGAGCAGGAGGCATCCCATGGGAGAATATGGACAGCATGCCATAATGGTTTCATCAACATCCTCATATGACCCATAACCCAGGATGTAACTGATCAAATCCACTAGCATCTTACCCAGCTCATTGAGGTATTGATATCCTATAGGAGGGGTTCTCACAACTTCAGAGCTTGGTTGAACGAACAGCTGATTAATTTTGATGATCTGAGCACTGGGCAACTTGCCCCCTTTCTTTAGCAAGTCATTGATGGAGAGAGGAGTCAGTGGCTTTGCAGTGTGAAAGTGCAGCATCTCATTTATGGCCTCAGGGGTGATATGGAACAATACTGAGCCTGAGGGGCTAAGGACAGCTCTTTGACATGGATCATAGCTGGATTGGTATTGATTTATCAAGTATGGGAGGACATTGACTTGAGGGAGATTGTAAATGGGCAAATTGGAATCCCAAATTCCTAAAATATCAGCCCCACTGAGGTATTGGACCTTTAACTCATTTTGCAGGTGAATGTTAAATTCGGAACTCATGGCAAATGAATCTATCATCTGGTAATCTCTATTGCCCAGGGCCTTCCACTCTAGCTCTCTGTGTGGGGCATTTAGAGGTTGAATGTTCAGGGCTACTGGTGTTTCCATGGTTAAGTAGTACTATGACTTGTACTAGAACTGGTTTCAGTGGGCAGAACAACACAGAGGGGTACTTTTGCAACAGTGACGCAAATTGCAAGGAAAAATGGGGTAAACTGTGGTGAGAATAGTTTAAAGTGCTCCAAAGAGAGTTAATTGAGCATATGCAGGGACTAGTACCACTGTTTTCCTGGTGAATTTGTGCAGCTCAGGTTTTAAGTCCACGAATGCGCGGACTGACTGTAGGTTTTGTGAAAACTTGGCTAAACGAGGCTCTGCAGGTGAATTTCGACTTAACAATTGAAAATGAAGGCTGGCCATCGGGGATTTGCTGGTAAATACAAGCTTCCTCACTCTTTTTAACTTAGTTTCGGATAATTATGGACACAACCAAGCGCGGAGGGAATGATTTGGATAAATACCTGGTGAATTTCCGGCAATGGTTACACATGCAGGTGGGTTGAAGGCGCCAACGGTCTTTGGGTCGATCTCTGCAGGTTGGAGACGGATGGTCGTAATTTGCATGCAAAGGTGAGCAACAGTCTTTTTGGCAAAAATGATAAAAAACATGAATTTTGGCTAAAATATGGACTTTTTCGGATATTGGCACTTTTTTTGGATGACGTCAGCATGACATCATCATGTGGGGTCAGGGTCGGGTCACGTCAACATGACGTCATCGAGTGACGTGGCGGCCTGTGAGTGGTCCACGAGGATTGCATAGGTGGCAGACATGTCGGAGCGCTGGCGGGCGGGGGTGCTGACAGGGCGCCGAGTCGAACTGACGTGGGCGTGACGTAGTAATGACATGGGCATGGCGGTAAAGCACAAGTGGTAAGTGGTTTTTCTCGGACCGCTCTGGATACGGTCATGGTATTGTCAGAGGGCGGCCCGAGAAAATATGGGGGTGACGCGTGGCAGAGGCCTGACGTCACCCTCTGATAGTTTCTCGGGTGGTAAAGTGCGGTCATCGGGACCGACCCGATATGAATGTGGGCCGTCGGATGGAAAAACCCAGATTCGAAGGTCAACGAATCGCTAAGGCGCTAGGAAAATACGGCAGCAGTGCGGGAATATTTTAATATTTTCTTTGAAATGCGTGCCTGACGGGGACTTTGGATTTTGGCGAATTATATGGGTTTTTCAATGTATTTTTTATGAAAATGCGCATTGCGCCAAACTTTGGGTAAAGCAGAAGAATGGGTTTTTTGGTGCATTTTGCAAATAACGCGGGTTAGGGGTAATAGTGGGTTTTTTACAAGGTCTTTTTGCAAATGAAGTGGGTAAATGGTTTGAAAGGTTTCTGAAGGGAAAAGAGGGGTAGGGCTTAGGTTGTTAAACTGACCAGAGGTCAATTTAATCCCTGACTTTGGACATATGGCTATAATGCCAGGGGGGAGGGAATATTTATACATTGCTTGGGGTTTATACACCATAGTGTTTATAATAGTAAGGGAAAAGGGGAACATAAGGGATTTCGATAATAAGAAGTTCAGGAGTTAATATGAGTGGAGGAAGGGGGTGAGGGGGTAAAACACTAAGTTTTATATGAAATCAACTTAGTTTAGGAAGTAGATCAAAATGAAAAGAATTTTTACACAAGAAATGTGGCTCTTAAAGAGACAAGAATCAATAAAAGACTTTGACTTCTTTCCTAAACATAGGTGGTACTGGGATGTTAGCAATGAATGTGATGGGGGGTAATCTGGAAGTTAGACATGCTTCATTAAGTTGCTGTAAGACTGCTGAAATAGGAAATCTGCACTGACACCATGTTTTTACCTTTGCTTAGGCTAGTGAACTGCCCATAAACCATGCTTTCTGCAACCCCAACTACCTACCCATTCTATTGCCTATCATTTTTTGTTACTTCTAGGAGGGTGCACTTAGACTTGCAAACCCTTATGTGCCTTTTCTTTTCTTTTGGCTTTTCCTTTTGATTTTCTATCTAAGACTAACCTTATTGCTTCCAAGGCCCCAGATTAAGCAGTTGGGAACCTTCATTCTCTACCTATCTACTTTACCTCCCAAGATTGAACTGTTTGGACAGATTTCTTTCTCTAATCTACAACAAAAATTGAAACATGGCATGACCCAGCTTAGGCTGTTGGATCACCCATTCAGAAGTAGGGCAGCATCAACCAAATGTAAGTATATTTCTTCCACAAGAATATGAGATCTTTGTATCACCAAAGTAGATCATATTGGCACTTCCCCTGCCAATCATGAAAAATGAAACCTATTGGTATAGGTAGCTAACATTCTTGACTCTTAAAAACTGAAAAAAAAAGTTGTGTCAAAGTGTCTAAAAATTTATTTTAAACGGAATATTCATTACCCCTTTCCTACGTTGATCTTGGGTTGAGAAAATGGAGTCCACCAACCAAGGAATTCCCCTTGAAGGAAATCCTAGTCCCTTCTCCTCTTGGGGAGATGTTGGTGCACCCCATATGGCCACATTGTCGCTTCCAGGACTGACAATTGGTTTGCCTGTATGGCTCTTCTCAACCTCTGTCGTTCAGAACACCACCATTCCTGAACAATCGAATCAGCAATTAGACAAGTCTAGAGTTACCCACCAACCTTCTACTTCCTCTAATTCTTCCTCTCCTCCTTCCTCTTTTCTTGATGGGGCTGGTAAAGCCAAAAGTCAAGTTCCTAAGGAGAAGAAGGAAAAGAAGAAGAAAGAGAAGAAGAAGAAGGAGCTGAAAGCGAATGGGGGCAAACGAGTGTCGTCTAACGAAAATCCACACACCGCACCGACCAGGCCTAAATCGCCATGTGTCATTTGCAAAGGAGAGCACTTTCACAGATATTGTCCTTGCATCCCTCGGATCTTAAGGGACTGGTCTCCTCGTTTGCACAACCCGGTGTCATCAACCTCTGATGATCATGTTGAAAACACACCGTCAACTAGTGAAAGTGAAGCCCCAGGACAAAAAGGAAAATATAGATTTCCTTGTAAACTGTGTGAAGGCGATCATGCCGTCCACCGTTGTCCCTTCTTAGACGAAGCTAAAATACTTTTGGATGATCGTCTGGTTTCACCATTACGACTTCCTCCTGGATATAAAATACTCTTACTGAGTCCGTCACTAGTTGAAAATCTGGCTGACCCGCTCAGGTGGTCAGCCGATGCATCTGTCATTGAAGATGAACAATCTGAATTCATACCGAACGAAAGTCAAAAGGTCGAGGCGGCAGTTGACCCGGTCTTGCCTTCAGAGGTTCCATCTTCAGATGATACAATCACTGAAGAGAACAAGGATGACACCGTCCAAATTCTTTTCATAAGCACAAACTCCAACAAACATGGTGGCAATTTACCCGTTCCTTTACCGCAGGAAGGAAGTTCGTCAGAGTCGTACCCGGCCGTCTATTCGGTCCCACCTCCAAGCAACCTAGTTGTCTCCTTCGACTGGAATCATCTAGGCAGACCCCGTTTACCAACCAGTATACCATTCCGGATTATTGTTCAAATATATAGAATAGTTATGGTTGGTACCATCATAGATGAGGGGGCTTCTGTGAGTATCCTTTCCTCAACTGCTTGGAAAGCGCTTGGTTTGCCATCGCTTTTGCCTGAGATGAGAAATCTAACAGGCTTTGATAAAGGAACCAGTCGACCGTTAGGGATCCTTCCCGATGTGCCCATAACATTGAGAGGGAAAACAGTTCACATGAACGTAATGGTAGTTCAAGGACCCCTAGATTACAATCTACTCCTTGGACGAGAGTATATTTATTGCATGAGAGCCATTGTCTCATCACTCTTTAGAGTGATGTGTTTTCCGCACGAAGGAAGAGTGGTCAAGCTCGTAGACCAGCTTTCATTTCCCAGATCACGCATAGAAAATAGTCATATACCATCCCTAAATGGTCTTTTCACGCAAGAAATGTCTCAATCTCCAGTCCGTCCTCCCGATGACCACGAGTGATTCGGAGGGACATGACCGAAACCCAGGGGGCATGCATCCTGGTCTGCTTCGGCAGGAAAACTTCGGGTATGGGGTAGGTTTCCGCGAGAGAATATGACCTCCGTACTCCCGTCCGTGATTGGAAGGGGGAGTTGGACTGGAACAAGATTCTCTTGTCAAAGTTATGTGAGGTGGCAAGCACCGCCACTCACCTTTGTTTATCTCAGTAGACATCGCCAGAGAAGTGTTTTGTTTGCGTTGTGAATAGAACAATCTTTGGGTAACCTATAAGAGGTAGGTCTCTCTCGGTAAAACAAATGTTTTAACGGAATAAAGAAGGGGTAACCTTGAAACTCTGTTTTATACCTGGGGGCATGCAAACCTTTTGGAGTGCAAGCAAAGAGCGATCATTTATCTGTTTTTTGGATTGGTCGTTTCCTAACTTGCATAAAGAAAGGATGTGGGGCAAAACTCTAAAAGTCGCTGTTTTTATATGAGACATTCTTATCACAAGACTGGATTAATCGAGCAGTGTTACCGCAAGGTTCAAGCTCGTTAAAAAATAAACCCGCATCGAGCAGTTTTAGCACATAGTTCAAGCTCGTTAAAAAATAAACATAAGACATGAGCAAATGTTTCCACCCGCATTTAAGCTCATTAAAAAATGAACTATTCCCTGGTAAATAACCATCGTGAATGTAGTACTTCAGCCATTAAAGCCTTGGTTGTGTTTGCACCGTCACCTCCACTTTTCATTGGCCGATCATTCACCTCCATTTGATTGTTTACCTATTTTGAGGAACAACTGCGAAGAGTGATTTCACTAGCCATCCTTGTGACATTGCCATGATTGGAAAAATCCAAACCTTACCTGGAATCAGCTGCTACCCGTTTTATCACTCGTTCCTCAAAAGACGAGTCTCCTTTAAGCTCTTTTCAACTGACTCGTAAAATATGAAAAGATTGCCAAACCATTGGCCTCTCCAGCTCGTTAAAGGGACAGGAAGTGCTATCCCTCCTCTAGATTTTAATCTTTTTGGACCTGAGGGATTATTACACAAAAAGATCGAGCGCTTGTTTTGTTCGGCTCGTTAAAACTATCGAAAATTCATCCCTTATGTATTGTTTTATACATTTCCGGACTTAAGGGATTAGATGACGAAAAAGAAATTTTGGAGTTACCTTTACGTTCCTTTTCAGACTCTCTAAAATTGAAAAGGACTGAGTTATCTTTTTCGTTAAACTCGTTAAAAAGATTAATAGCGACAAACTTGTCTTTAGACAAGAACGAGTTTCACTATCGCTAGGCTCGTTAAAACATAGCGATGGGTTTGCCCGAAGGGAAAATTATAGAACAAGCATATTTTATCCTCCTCAAGCTTGACAAAAATAAAGAGGTACTGGTTAGCAATGACTGGGGAAAAATTGGGAAGAAAACTCAAAGAAACTTTGTTGGTAGCAAGTCGCTCTTGAACATGACACTTCCACTCCATGTCCGAGTCAGGTTGGGTTGTTTCATTCACCGGTCACATCACCATGGTCACGCCATACCATCCACATTTGGGGTAAATGCTACCAATCCATCACATCAGTGTCGCCGATATGTTCAAGAGAAGTCATCCAAAGAAGTCATCTGTGTCTCACCCACTACCATACATTATAGTCCATTCTTTCATGACCGCCACCCTGAACCTTATATCATCAGATCGTTTTCACCTCCATCAAAATCATTTGCTCCGTTCCGTATCATTAATGTGGGATTCATTAAGGCCCTCCTGTGACGGATCACTTCTTGTCGACATCAGCTCATTATCCAAGAAGTTGATCTAGGAACACCCCATTCAGTACTTTGAAGCTTGCATGCCTCAATGGCAAGTTTCTCACTTCCGACGATAGGTTTACATCAATGGCCTTCGACCGAAAGATTTTGTGTGGTGTTCGACGCCAAGTCCTCTATTCACACCACGTGAATTGTACTGCAGTACCTTGACGATCATTATCATTATCGGTGATTCCTCTCGCGCTTGTTAACAGATTACATCATTGACTCGTAATCAAGCGATGTCTTTCCATGTTCGACTTCAAAACATTTCTCACATGGATCGACTTGTACATCGATTGAATATCGGACAAGATTGAAGACCCCAGATCTAGTTTCATCCATCCGAGCTACGATATATAATCAGGGAAATAAAGACATTAAATGTACAACATTGCAGCACAGATAATCATCCTACCAAAAGGATGATGGCTCTATCAGAATCATCAGTCTACACTTAGACGATTGTCTGTCCTATGTACATGAAAATGAATTTATAAAGCTGAGCATGGGAATGCCCACCTCAGCTAGATCATGAAAATAGTATGAAGATAATGTATTGTATTGTATCTTATTACATGTCTCCTCCCAGCATTGACAGAACTTCGGATCCTCATAATAAAGCATTTCACCCGACACCAAAAGGTTAATGGCCTCATACTTTAGGGGGCAACTGTTATAGACATTTTTGTGCCTTACAACTCCAAGCATGAAATTTCCATAAACCAAGGGCTCCTAAGTCCCTAAAAGTGTTGTTCTAACCCCTAAAGGAACAAGGTCAACAGATTACAGCTTCTCCCAAAAGTTCTCCACCAGAAATTGCTCAGAATTGGTCAAACAGGATCATTTCAGCTGCTCCACTGGCTAAGTGTGTTGCATTGCACCTAAATACACTGTGAGGGTGCGTTGCATTTCAAAACTCCCTTCTGTAGGGTGAGATGGGTGAGAAATGTCAAATGGCAGTGTCATTCCGCAAGGTGGAGAGGCAATGGAAGCTTGCAGAATCTTCTCCTGTGACACTTGCCTCACTGAATTCGACCAAGGATGAGTAAGAGGCCCTCAGTCTCCAAGTGGAAGCAAGAACTGACAGAGAGAAGACACTAATCAAATCACAAGCTGACTCATCCTCCTTACAGATATCTATATATGGATCCCTCATTCCAGAGATCCAGAGGCTGGAATTTTGCATATTGTAAGGAATTGTTGTTGGTTTCTAGAGACAAACATCAGATTGTTGGGTGATTTATGCTTTGTTTGAGGTGAAGAGGGGCTTCTTTGCTAGGAGGTTGATGCTGGGTCGGAACCACTGGTTGTAAATCCTCCTGGATCTTTTCTTGTTTATCAATAAAAACTATTTGAGTTTTCCTCCATGCTTTTGTATCATTGATGCTAGTTACATTTGTATGGTTAACTTAAATCTAATCCTAAGTTGTTTATGAATATAGATCCATGTCTTTGTATAGTGCTCTGCTTCTGTGATCTTACAGGTACTTTGTGAAGCTAGGCATGCAAGGGAGCAGGTAGCTGGAGACCATCAAAGAAGAGAGGGATTGGATCAAAGGATTAGCGCAAGATACAGGTTGCTTCTTTCTATTCCTCTCTATCTATAATTCATAAAGGAAATACAAAAGTAGTTTTTCTCTGTTTGTTTCTAAGGTAGCTGTCACACCTTAGTGGGATAGAGTAGTTCTAAATAGACACTTTTCCCTGTAACACTATGATCCCTAGTTATTGAGATTGTATACACATTATTTTATAATACTTAACCTCTTCCATTATCTTAAGATTATTTGTTCATAACCTTTGCCAATTTGCAAGGTCTAATCCATTGGAGCACTATCCACAGGTCTTTAAAGGATTTTTGAATACCTTTTCTGACTTAGCCATAGGTCCAAATAGGCCTCCCTTATTTGGCCACAAACCTAGTGAGGGGTTTCTCTTATTACATGTGATTTAGGAGCTAATTCTATCATTTTTGAAGGCCTCCATCCATCATCATAGGAGTTTCTTTCTCCAATCCAGGACTAGATCACTTGGAGGGTAACTCTAGCCTTAGCTGCAGGCCTTGGAGGGCTCACAAACTTGTTACATTTGATCATCATACTAATCCAATTTTTTCGCACGCCCAATCAAAATCATTGGAAGTATTCATCATTTTTGTAGCTTGGAAACTTGCAATTACTTCATTTAAAGGATTTGTATTTGGTTAGTATGCTAATTATGGTTGATTGCAGGTCATTGTTTCCTAGTGGAGTGGTTACATTTCTTGTTCGAAGGTACAAAATTGTCATTTGAGCACTTTACTAGGCACACTATCCCTTGGAGTGATGTTGTAAGGCCTTGTGTCCTTGATTCTTCTCTAGTTGTCACCTATTGCAAATTGTCCTAACATATTAGATATGAAGTGTTGCATAGGTAAGCTAATCACATTGAAACCTAATAATCATAGGCCAAAAAGAAACCAAATTTGTTACACATAAATCACAAAAGGTTAAATTGTCCATAATCTAAACTGAAGGAGGAATGTATGCACCGAGAGACTTTAGGAGGAATATAATTACCAGGCGCGATCAAGTATCCTTCACAATTTTTATTTTTTTTTCTCTATAGGATTCACCCTCACTCATGGAAAAAGGAGTGGTTTCAAAAATGTAGATGAATCTCCTTCAAAATTTTGATTAATGGCTTTCAATTAATACTCTCTTGATTTCAGGTGCCCTTCAAAGGAATACATTCAAGATTACTTAAGCTCAGGGGAGAAGGAAATACATGATTTGTTTTAACTTTACAAATTTTTGAAGATGGCCACCAAGGAGACTCAGTCTTGTCCTTCAAATAAATCTTAGTCCCCCCTAAGAAAATGAAATATGACCTCTAAAAATTCATGGCCTTGCAGAGAATATAGGTTCAAAAATTATAATTAAATTTTTATAATTAACCTACAAAAAATCTAAGCCCTAGACTCTTAAATATTTTTATAATTCCCCAAGTAAGGAATTTTTCAGATCTAAGAGTGAAAGACAAATTTCTTGAGCCCTTTCCAAAGAGATATTTTCTACCAAAAAGGTTTATAATTCTTTTAAGAAGATGTGACCTTAGAGCCAACACCCCTATTTTGTGTTGCTTGGAAGAAAGGTCGACTGAGCAATTGACCTCTCATTAAACCCTACAAACGAATACATTCAAGTTCCTTTACGCTCAAGGGAGAAGAAAATACATAATTTGTTTTAACTTAAAAAAAAATTGGAGATGTCCACCAAGGAGGCTCGGTCTTTTCCTTCAAATAAATCTTACGACCTCCTCAGAAAATGAAATATGACATTTGAAAATGCATGAACTTGTAGTGAATCACTCTAAAAAATTTTAATTAACTTTTTATTATTAACCTTAAAATATTTTAAGCCCCCGAGTCTTAAAAGATTTCGATTATTCTCCAAGAAAGAAAGGTTTTAGATCCAAGAGTGAAAGATGACTTTCTTGAGCCCTTGGATAAGAGACATTTTCTTCCACAAAGGTTTGAACCAATATGATGCCACAAAATAAGACTAATCGAATTATCTTCTTACTTGCATATTTGTTTGATATCTATGCCACCACCTTCCCGCACCTTCCACCACCTACTTAAATACCTTCATGCTCTTGAGTTCCCTCTTTCCCTTGTGCCCTGCTTGAATGCCCCTCCTCTACTCTACTTAATTATCTATAATAACCATTTTCAATTAATGCTCTAATAAAAAGTTACTCCATGACATTATACAATATATATTATCTAATATATATATATTGTGTAATCTATATAATATAAAATATATATTATATGTAAGACCATTGGGGCTTATGTTTGAGAAATATTCATTGTCACATATTTCTTTCAATTTGAGCAAATTTTTTGGATTTATTTTAGAACATTATTGGGTGATATTGTATGTGGAGATGATGATCCCATTGATTCTACTACAATTTTTGTTTTTTTTAACCTATTTTCTTCTACTAACATTCTTACAATGTGGTCCACACTAGGCCATACCGAGTGTTGGTTATATAAAAACCTCCTTACTTTAAATGACTGTAACATTGGTTAAATTAGCATAGAAAGAGGGATCATGATTGACTGTATCCAATAGTACCTCTTCTAATGATCTAGGATGATTTGATCAACCTATCCTCTCCCTATATGTAAGTATTATTAATTTGTGAAATACATTCATTTATTCATTCATCATCATTATAATTCTAGAAGTGAAGATGTCATGTTGCACTTTCTTATCTTGCTTATAGATTTCCCAATAACAAGAATGATCATATGGTTCCATTTTTTTATAATTTTTATCCCTTATTTTTAAAATTATTTATCAATTGTCCTCTCTGGTATAATAACACATGCAAATGTTGATAACAACAATGGTGATGATGATGATGATGATGATGATGAAAATCATGGTGATGATAATGACGACGACGATGATGATGATGATGATGATGATGATGGTATTAATGTTGTCGATGGCGACGCTAATTTGAACTTAAATTTGTCATTTATGAACTCTACAAATTATTCATTTGAAATTAGGGTTGTCTTTAGCCCCATTCACAGGTCACTCTATGTGGTTTCAAATCATTATTTCCACTAATTAGTAAATGGAAAACCTTGGAAATTATTACATGAACCAAAGTTAAAATTAGATATGATGGTATAAACCTAAATGAGATTCTATTCATTTTAAGAATAATATATTATCTATTGAAAAAGGCCAACCACATGAAGATGGAAGCTCATATGGCCCGTCCCCCCCCTCATATCAATCTCAATTCCATGATACCCAATCTATCTACTATAATATAATTGAAAGAAATACAGTAACAATCAAACATAAAAACTAGGAAAAAAAAAATTAAGGTAAATGAAAGAGACTAGACCAACTAAAAACATATAAATACATACCTCTTACATTTCAACACTTTGATATCATTGATATTCTTCCTCACCCAGCTAATTATTTGTATGATCTAGTTTAGAATTCATGTTCAAAGGATTCACCATATCAGCATCATCATGATCATCATCTATATCATGATTTAGAACATAATTTTTTGCATTTGGTTCAACTGATTCAAGTTCTTTGTCCGATATGTTAGCCTCCTATTGCAACAGGGTATCATCTTTCATGATTAACATTTTTACATGCCAAATATGTCATACTTTGCAAGCTGCAGTGTTCCATATTTCTAGAAGAGACCAAAAAAGAAGCCATGAAGTATGTTGATCCAAATGACACTGTTGCATTCCATTTTGATGAGTTGTTCCAATTTTGAAGAATTTCTTAAAGAGAGGTCCAAACAGTCTAATCCTGGTCTCCCTAGGTTTCAATTTCCTGTTGTAGAATATAGAGAATGATATCTATCCAAACAGTCTAAGCTTGGCAGATTTGTAGATAGGTAGAGAAACTAAGGGACCCAATTGTCTAATCTGGGCCCTGGCAGAAATAAGTGTAGATTTAGATAAAAAAAAAAAAAAAAATCTACAAACATGGGTCTGCAAGTCTAAGTGCACACAAAAAAAGAAGAAGAAAAAATGTCAGAACAGTACGCTGGGTAGGTATCTGTTTGGTGGCAGAATGATAATTGATGATCAATTTTGTATCTCACAATGTCTTATCCTTTCAGATCATAGTTATCAGGTAGTTTTGCATTCAAAGGAGGTACTCAAGCCAGAATTCACTAACCTCCCCTTCTTCTCATCTCCCCCAAGTCACTTACTAACATCCCCCATGTGATCAAGGTCTGCTTGAGCCCCTCAGTTTCATCATTTCCATGACATTCGCCTTGATGAGGATCTGCTTCACTCAAGGACTGCTCACTCATCGTCTGTGAGCGTTCTTTTCCCAACATAACCTAAGGTCTCATACCTTAGCGCCCTCTTTTCATTTCCATATTAACTACTAATTTTATTATATAACTCCCTAACAATTTTCCCCTTCCCCTATTAAAATCATGTATAAACTCCCCTATGTAAATACCCCTCCCTGGCAATATAGCCATATTTCCTATAAGTCCGGGAAATCACAGTCCATCTGGGGCTGTCTTTAGCCCATCTGAGTCACTAAGGAGCTAGTCTGACATCAGGTCAGCTAGTAACCGCTTCCCTAGCTCTAAAAACCCTCAAAAACCTTTAAAAAACCCATTTTTGCAGTTTTTGCCCAAGTCCTATGCATAAAACACTAACCCCGATTGGCAAAAACCCATATTTCGCCCCTATCCCTAAAACCCAAGTGTAAATATGCCAACCCATGCTCATAATATTCATACAACACGCCAATCCTGCCATTCCCTATGTTTAAACCCACCGCCGCAATATATTAAAATGGGAATATTCCCGCGAATACCCCACCCACTAACCCGCCGTCGCTACCCATCTACCGCCAGCCGTTAGATCTGGCCCGCCACAGATCTAAGGTGGGTGGGTTTTTCTATATGCAACACGCCCGGTCTTCAGCGTCCGGGAGTTCGGCGGTTTTGCCGCCGTACTCCCGCCACGCGTCAAGCTCTGGGGTGTGGCGGAGGTCCCCCTCACGAAACCACCATCCCCGAAAAGCGGTGCGCCACAAAACCGCTTACCACCCATGACGTCAGACCCCACGTCACCCCTGCACAGTCCCTACTTACGTCACCCCGTTTTCCAGTCACTCGATGAGTCACCTGCCTGCGTGGCCTCCTGCCACGTCACTACCACGTGTCCCTACCACTGTATCTGCCACGTCATCGTCCGTACGTGATGACATCATGCTGACATCATCCTGCCATGTCGCCCTGTTGACGTCATGCTGACGTCACCCGCCGTACAATGTCACATCATGCTGACGTCATCAGCACTTTTTGGGCGCAGAGGCACGAAAGTCGCACTTCGGAGCCCCGGAATCCAATTCTGAGGCAGTTTTTGATGCAGGATTTTTTAGGCCGAAATGGAGAATCTTCAGTGAATCTTTAGGGAATCTTCTCATCATGCGGCCCCAGGAAGCCCAAAAAGGCGCAAAAATGACCCGTTTTATTCACAGAGCATACCAAAAGGAGCAGAATACAATTCCAGATGATACAGAGGCCGAGCAGCGGCCATATACTGGTGATTAGACCCACATCACATCAGATCAGCAGTCCAGATTGTGTCAAAGAGTATCAGTGGAAGAAAAGACGCCAAAGAGTATCAGCAAAGATTTGTTTAGGGGCTCGAAGCACCTGAACATTGATGAAGCCCCCAGAAAGTCAAATCAATAAGCATCAGCCCATCCTTGCCTTCAAATCACCATTAAGGCATTCAAAGCACCAGGACAGCAAGGAACCAGAAACCCATGCATATTTATTTCAGAAGACATTGCCCCAAGGCACCCAGGACTACATCATTTATTCATTTCTTTTACGGCCGCCCCCAGCGCAGCCTGAGAATCTCCATGCATTTATTTCAGATAGGAGTAGGTCAATAAATTATTTTTTATGACCTAATTAGGTCAAGATGTAATAAAAGTAGTAGATAGAAAGTTTTTCCCTATATATACCACCCCGTGTATAGTTCTAAGGGTTGGTAAATTGAGAATTCTTCACTAGAGACTCGTTGTGTATACCTGAATTTTTCTGTAATCAAAGATTGCCGAAATCTTGGAGAGCGAACTGTCTGTTGTTAATGAATGTTTTGTAGACTGAAGATAGAATTCTTTTGCTGCGGCCTGAAGCAATAAGTGCCTCTTATCTCTGTTTATGTGTTTGCCATTATCTAAATAGCAGGAAAAAAGAATAGCCTAGAATTAGTTTAAATACTCTCTATGCTCAATTTCTATTGTTTCTTGATGTTTTCCTCTGAATGAATTGGTTATGAATATTGAATTCCTTCTGGCTCATGTTTACCCCAATTCACCTGTGTTGGCAAATTATCTAGGGATTCTTAATTGCCCTTAGGTAGCGCCCTGTTACTTCCTCTGCTAATCTGTTGGAGAGATTCTTAACTGCCTCTCTTTCTTTGGCATTCATTTCATCCTTTAAACCTGAAAATTGCTTCAGGCTTAGCTATCTTGCTCCATGTTCCCTCACTATTATTAAGGAAACGCACCAGCAGTTCCCCTCGTCGACTCCACGCCCAATGGTTTGAAACATTCAGACTATACTCTGCCTCTCTACCTGAAAGTGTCAATTTTCCCACCAAAACAAAACAAAAAACCCTCTGGACCCGAGACCTAGCCTAAAATCCTTTCAAACAAAGCTAAATCTAAAAGAGAGAGCCCTCTCTGATTGCAGGTTGGCTAGAACCTGCAGTCCAAAGTTGGTTTGTGGTTACCTCGGCCGTATGCCTTTCTTAACCTTCAGGGACAACCTGAGTGATAACACGATACAATGTCAAATCTATCATCTAGTTCATCTAAATTAACATTGTCTCTATTATCATATACTTGAACTTCTTCGACATATTCATATGACACATGAACCCCCCACCCCTCTACATCATTTTCTTCTTCAATTTCATCTAGTCCTTATATTACAATATACTTTATGCACCTTCCTCTTGGATCATATCTAACAACATATGACCAACTCACTTTACCTAGAATCTCTAAATAAAATACATGTTCACATTGGCTTGGAAGAAGAAATGGATTTGATCCTATCTCAACATTCCTTGTATCAACCATGGAAAATCCATTAGCATGCTCAATAACAACTATGTTAGGGTCATGTTCATGGATTCGTAGCCTAAACCATTTTATATCGAACACAACTATTTTGAAGGATTCAAATTCACACTCAAGTATATCATGTAGATACCAATAATATTGATTATTAGAGACTTCTGGATGTTTTTCACCTCTAGAGGCAACATTGATCATCTCAAATATTGCAGTTATCCCACTGTCAAAAGTTTTGATCATTTCATCTAAACTTTTGATGCAAAATTTGTGGCCATCGCACAACCTTTTGTTGTGGTGTTTCAACTCTAATAAGTCAAACACATAAAATGATACAAAATGGATTTTGGATAGACTCGTAAGTCTAAGTGTTCTACACTGAGGAAAATAAAATTCCAAGGAAGTTCCTAGAACTAGCCCCGTTGCAGAGATTGTATCATTCTGAATCTATTGCAACTCGAATGGACAAAAATTGACTTAGGATGCAAAAGTTAATGAACAATGAAGATGCCTTTCTTCCTTAGAGAAAGAGGCAAAATCCTTTTAAAAATGACCTATGAGGCTTTATGAGGAAAATCACATTGAAGGAGGTCAAAGGCAGATTTAAGTGAAAAGCAGAAGCACCCTCGATTTATGATCCCTGACAAATCGGGTCAGAGGAAGGCACATGCACACATAACATAAAGGCAGGACTAGGCCTTCGATATTGCGATCGCCAATATCAGCGGATCTCAATCAGTGATACCATGAGGCAAAGGTGGGACCCTAAGCCGAGCGATATCGCAATCAACGATATCTACGTTGGTCGATCACATCAGCATAGGCCATGCCATATGGATAGACCTTGGGGCTCATGCGATATGCGATATGTCAATCATTGATTATTGGATCGGCGAATCGATATCGGTGATGGCCGGACCCGATGGCAATATGAACCAAATTTAAAATAACTTGAGTTCCGCACAATTGTTATTCCCATTACCACTATTGTTATCCCTGTTATCCCTATTGTCCCACTTATACCAGCCAATATGGATAATAGATATGCTCCCCTGCAGTTACCTGCTAACGCTGCGGCTTTACCCCAAGATTACCAATCGAAAATTTCATATTTTGATTCCACTAGTCCTTTCACAGCCATTAAGCATGCCAAAAAGATGCAAGACTATTTTGAAAACTATGAAATAGATGATGACATCGTGAGAATGAGAATTTTTGTTCAGAGTCTAATAGGTGATGTGAGAACTTGGTTCAGATCACTCGCTGCAAATTCCATAACCACTCCTGATGAGCTTTACTTATCCTTTACCAACAGATAGGAGAAAAAGAAAGATCCCTTGCACATACTAGCTGAATATGATACAATTAAACGAGGTCCTCAAGAGACCGTTTTAGAATATTGTGCAAGATTCAACAATGTCTATAATGCGATACCACAGAACTTAAGGCCTCCACCCGACCTTGCCTTGTACAAATTTCCTGATGGTTTTGACCCTGATATGGCATATCAGTTGAAAGAAAGAGCTCCTGAAACCCTTGAAGACGTGCAAAAGGTTGTTGTCACGGTAGAAGCCAACTTAATTGCCAAACGAAATAGAGCCCGAATGGAAAAGAGAACCACCTTTAAGGAAGAACCCTCAGCCTTTGACCAGAAGCTTGATGCTATCATCAATGGCCTGCAAAGACTAGGAGAGAGGGTAGAAAATGTGGAGAGAAAGGCATCATGGGAAGGACAACAGTCTAATCCCATAAGAAACCCAAATTTCAGAAAAACACAGAACACAAATGCTGGTAGGTCTAACCAAGACCATGACATAAGACCCCCTTTTCAAGATAACTATGTAGAAGGATCTACTTCTAGTCAACCCATAGAAGACGATCATATGAATTTAATGGATCTAAAGGGTGAACATCAAACTTCCCTGACACAAGAAGACCAAAATGAGCATGACTGCAATCAATTTCAGACTAAATCTGCTGAGTCTTTTGATTTTAAACAAGGTTATGATACTGCTGTGTATGAAGTACACAAATAGTATAAGCTCAGAACTAGGACCATTGACATCTCTGAGCCTAGCAAGACAAAGGAAAGTAAACAGCCCAACAAGATTAAAAACAAAGCTGTTGTAACAGAACCAGCTGATATGACTGTCCCAAACCCACATCAAGTGACTGTAGAAGATATAACGGAAATACAGCCTCCCAAAGATCGGCCTTTGCCACCTCCTTTCTCAAAAGAAAATTCAAACAGCGTCCCAAAAAGTACTCCTGAAGTTGCAAAGCCGCAAGCAAATACTCCCCATAGCACTGATAAACAAGAGAAAGTCGCTGAAAATTCAAGTGAAAAGGAAAAAACTGCCAATGCCAATACTAAGACTCCATTGGAGAAACCTTTTAGTTTAGAAACAGAGATTGGAAAACTCAAGATAGCCATTCCTCTTTCAGAATTGGCTAAACACGATGTATATAGGCAACAAATTCAAAGGTCACTACAACTCCCAGAAAACAAAGATGATGTAAATGTTTTGGATGATTCCCCTGAACTACTGTTTGGACCAGAAGTTAATGGAAAGTCAACACAAGGACATGTCCCACCCTTTTATGTCAGTCTACATATACATGACAAAGTTTTACACAACGCTATGTTTGACTCAGGGGCATCACACAATCTTATGCCCTAAGCAGTTATGGAAAAACTGAATCTCGACATCACAAGACCTTACAAAGATTTATACTCATTTGACTCAAGTCAAGTGAAATGTTTAGGCCTCATAAAAGATCTATGTGTCTCCTTAGTCCAATATCCCAACAAGACCATCCTCATGGATGTAGTAGTGGCTGACATCCCACCAAAGTATGGTATGATCCTCTCGAGATCATGGGGAGCAAAGCTCCAAGGATCCCTTCAATTAGACCTTTCCTACGCTACCATTTCAGTCTTTGGGAAACCAAAGAGATTGTACAGAGAAACGTTGATGAAATATGTAGTAAGTAGTGAAAGCAAGCAAGAAAATTTTCCCATTTATTCAATTCATTCCGATATGGATTCTTTCATTTTATTCAATGATGATTCAAATCTGCCCACTAATAAGGAGCCTTTGGCTCTAGAACAACAAGTGCACATCAATGAAGAAATGGTTGCACATAATAGAGAAATTGTCAAAACAGTAAATGCAACCAGCATGTTGCAAGAACCTCCCCAAACAGAAATTTTAAATCTGCCCAACCCTGATTCCGATGACACTCCTAACATTGTCAACAAGCAAGAAATCACATGGTTCTTAGAGTTTGATGGTTCTGTCAACAAGTTAGGAGCAGGGGCAGGTGTCTGGATTCACAATACACATGATAACCATGCAGAAGGACATGCCTATAGACTGAATTTAAAATGCACAAATAACATGGCAGAGTATGAGGCTCTGCTGTTAGGCCTTAAACTGTTGAAGACTCTAGGTGCTGTAAAAGTGTCTATCTTAGGTGACTCTGATCTAGTTATTCAACAGATGAAAGGTAATTTTGTCACCAATGACAACAGAATGAGAGCCTATAGAACTGCTGCTACTAACGTACTCCAGGCATTCACTGAATTCAAGCTTGACAAGATTTCCAGAAATCACAACATTCATGCACACAGCCTAGCCACCTTCGCGAGTACATGCAAGCTCCCTTTTAACCCAAATCATCACTTCATAGCCGAAATAAAACATAGGCCCACTGTCCCAAATAATGTCAGAGACTGGCAAGTATTCGAGAATGATGCCCAGATTAATAACTTCCTTACCCTCGAGCATGAATTTTCAAATATTCACATTGACATGGATGCCATGACAGATTCTGAATAGCAGAGAAATGAAAGTCACCAAGTTCTAACCGCTGCAACAGCCAAACAGATTCTGAAGCCAACCATTTTTTACAATGAAAACATTGGACAGCTGAAACAAACACAGGCAGAAGAAGTAGACAGAACAGAGGTAGAGGTCACTGACTTGAAAGATAATTTTTTGCCTACTAGATTAACTCCGCTAGAAGACATGTTTGACTCTAATGACGTTCCCAGAAAACCAAAACTGCAACCAATAAACACGGAAATCGAAGAACACAACATTGGGACACCAGAGAACCCAAAAATGATCAAACTGACCAAAAATTTGCCACTTGATCAAAAGCCCAAGTACATTGACTTATTCAAAGAATTTCAAGATATATTTGCTTGGAGCTATGAGGATTTGAAATCCTATGATACATCAGTGATTCAGCACACGATCCCATTTAAGCCCAATCAGAAGCCCTTCAAACAGAAATTGAGAAGAATCAACCATGTGCTGCTTCCCCCGATTGAAAAAGAAGTAAAAAGGATGTGGGAAGCAGGCATTATAGCCCCTATCAGATTCTCTGAGTGGGTGTCCAACCTAGTGCCTACAAGAAAAAAGACAGGTGAAATCAGACTTTGTTTAGATCTCAGAAATTTAAATCAAGTCTCCTTAAAAGACCATTATCCCCTGCCCAAAATGGATCACATATTGCAGAGAGTAGTGGGAGGATCTAGAATTTCCCTGCTAGATGGTTTTTCAGGTTTTAACCAGATACTTGTTCACCCAGACGACCAAGACAAAACCGCCTTTACCACACCCTGGGGAACATTTAAATATGTAAAGATGCCATTTGGACTTAAAAACGCTGGTGCTACCTTTCAACGAGCAATGGACATTGCGTTCGCCAAAGAATTACATGACTTCCTAGTTGTGTACCTTGATGATTTAACCCCATTTTCCAAATCTGATGAAGAAAATCTCAAACATCTCAGACAAATTTTCATGACATGCAGGAAATATGGCATTTCCTTGAATCCAAAGAAGTCCTTATTTGGCCTGGAAGAAGGAAAATTACTTGGCCACATTATATCAAAGGATGGGATCAGAATTGATCCTGAAAGAATACAGGCCATCCTACAAATTCCACATCCGAGAAACATAAAAGAGCTACAAGCATTCCTCGGGAAAATTAACTTTTTGAGAAGATTTATTCAAAATTTAGCTGAAGTAATAAGACTGTTAAGCAACATGCTAAAGAAGGATGCCAAGGTAAGATGGTCCCTTGAGGCCAAGCAGGCATTCGAGACTATGAAAACTGCATTAACCCAAACTCCTGTTCTAACCAGTCCACAGTTTGACAAGGATTTTATCATATTTTCGTTCGCATCAGACCACACAATTGCTGTTGTCCTGTTGCAAAAGGATGAGCAGGGAGCTGAAAAGCCAATTGCTTTTTCAGCCGAGCCTTAAGAGACGCCCCTCTGAAGTACCCAATAATGGAAAAGTAGGTCTACGCACTTATTAAGGCCATCAAGGATTTCAGAATGTACATTTTATATTCACACGTGACTACCTATGTCTCACACGCTGCTGTTAAAGATATATTGACTCAAGACGGATTAGAAGGCAAAAGAGGTAAGTGGATCGCAAGTATCCTCGAATATGACATTGAAATAAAACCAACCAAGCTGATAAAGGGACAAGGTTTAGCCAAGCTGATGTCCAAAACAAACCTTCAGGCATTAGACATTAACCAGCTGGACAATGAACCGGAGCTGGCGACTCCACAGATCAGTGAAATATTTCTGCAATGCCCCTGGTACACTGATATTTGCTTTGTACTGTTAAACCTGTGTGCTCCCCCAGGATTTTCCAGAACAAAGAAAAGATTTTTAAAAATGAAGGCTTTGAGATTTTTTGTTATAGATGGTGCATTATGTTGGAGAAATCATGAAGGTATATTGTTAAATTGTTTAACCATGAATGAAATTAACAATGTCATGAAAGAATTCCATGCAGGTGATTGTGGAGGACATCTCTATTGGAAGTCCACAGCAGACAAGATCCTGAGGGTTGGTTTCTACTGGCCCACTCTTTTTGCAGATGTAAAAAAGTTTTCCACGACATGTCACAAGTGCCAAATTTTTGAAGGCAAGAGAAAATTGTTGCCCCTGCCCCTTAAACCCATCTCCACCGAAAAACCTTTTCAACAATGGGGTCTTGACTTCATTGGAGAAATTCATCCCTCTTCCTCAGGCCAGCACAAATAGATCCTAACAGCCACCGATTATTTCACCAAGTGGGTTGAAGCCATTCCCTGTAGACAAGCCAATGATACCATCATTATCCAATTCCTTGAATGCAACATCCTTTCCAGATTTGGCTGCCCTGAGAAAATCATCACTGACAATGCCACTGCCTTTAAGTCCAAAAAGATGATCTGTTTCTGCCATAAGTTTCATATCACCCTGGGCCACTACAACATATTACCCTCAAGGTAATGGATTGGCCGAATCATCTAACAAGAGCCTCATCAACCTCATAAAGAAAATGCTAGAAGAAAACAAGAAAAACGGGCACAAAAAGCTGGTGAACGCCCTATGGGCAGACAGAATTTCAAGCAAAAGATCAATTGGAATGAGCCCTTATGAGCTAGTATATGGCATGGAAGCTACATTTCCTTCATCCCTGGGCATTCCTACTATCAAGTTGTTACAGGAAATTCAGGCTGAACCAAATGACATTCAAAGAAGAATTAATCAGATAATTCACCTTCAGCAAACCAGAGAACAAGTCTATGACAGAGCACAAATCTTACAAGAAAAGCTCAAAAAGATGTTTGATAAGAGAGCTAAAGCTGAAGATTTCAATATTGGTGACAAAGTTTAGAAGTGGGATTCAAGAAGAGAAGACAAGGGCAAACATGCCAAGTTTGACTTTCTGTGGAAAGGTCCATTTGTAATTTCTGCTGTTCAAGGAAACAACACCTATTTCCTCAGATCTATGGAGGACAACACTGTTGAAGAAGGCCCTATGAATGGAAGGATGTTGAAACATTATCACGATCCTTGTTTTTTAAACAATGCAAGTTCTGTAAATATCTTTGTACAAAATTATTTGTATATATCAGCACTCAGTTTAAATTTTTGTAAACAGGCCGATTGTTAAGAAATAGCAGTAAATTTGGAAAGGACGCAGCCGATGCAAATTCTTTAATATCAAAAGCATCAAAACAGAGCAAGAACTTTCAGTTTATATCAGCATAGTTGCTTAGGCATTGTACATAAAGATCAAGCGCCCAGAAAAAAGCAGGCGTTGCTGTACAGCTCACAAAAAGCTCTGTTGAGGAGAAGTTGGTCATAGTTCAAAGTTTCATATCTAAAAACAGCCATAACAAAGAAGAAATTCACAGTTAACAACAACAAACAGAAGATCAAGGCAGTCTGACTTGCTGTTCTTGACTTTTCACAAGGAAAAGCCATCCCCAAGTGGAGCCACTGTTAGCCTCCTGTTGCAACAGGGTATCATCTTTCATGATTGACATTTTTACATGCCAAATATGCCATACTTTGCAAGTTGCAGTGTTCCATATTTCCAGAAGAGACCAAAGAAGAAGCCATGAAGTATGCTGATCCAAATGACACTGTTGCATTCCATTTTGATGAGTTGTTCCAATTTTGAAGAATTTCTTAAAGGGAGGTCCAAATAGTCTAATCCTGGTCTCCCTAGGTTTCAATTTCCTGTTGTAGAATATAGAGAATGATATCTGTCCAAACAGTCTAAGCTTGGCAGATTTGTAGATAGGTAGAGAAACTAAGGGACCCAACTGTTTAATATGGGCCCTGGAAGAAATAACCATAGATTTAGATAGAAATTAAAAAAAAAAATATCTGCAAACATGGGTCTGCAAGTCTAAGTGCACCCAAAACAAAAAGAAGAAAAAATGTTAGGACAGTAGGCTGGGTAGGTAGCTGTTTGGTGGCAGAATGATAATTGATGATCAATTTTGTATCTCACAATGTCTTATCCTTTTAGATCATAGTTATTAGGCAGTTTTGCATTCAAAGGAGGTACTCAAGGCAGAACTCACTAACCTCCCCTTCTTCTCATCTCCCCCAAGTCACTTACTAACATCCCCCAAGGGATCAAGGTCTGCTTGAGCCCCTCAGTTTCATCATTTCCATGACATTCGCCTTGATGAGGATCTGCTTCACTCAAGGACTACTCACTCATCATCTGTGAGCCTTATTTTCCCAACATAGCCTAAGGTCTCATACCTTTGTGCCCTCTTTTCATTTCCATATTAACTACTAACTTTATTATATAACTCCCTAACAATTTTCCCCTTCCCCTATTAAAATCATGTATATAAAAACTCCCCTATGTAAATACCCCTCCCTGGCAATATAGCCATATTTCCTATAAGTCCGGAAAATCACAGTCCATCTGGGGCTGTCTTTAGCCCATCTGAGTCACTAAGGAGCTAGTCTGACATCAGGTCAGCTAGTAACCGCTTCCCTAGCTCTAAAAGCCCTCAAAAACCTTCAAAAAACCCATTTTTGCACCTTTTGTTCAAGTCCTGTGCATAAAACACTAACCCCGCTTGGCAAAAACCCATATTTCGCCCCTATCCCTAAAACCCAAGTGTAAATATGCCAACCCGCACTCATAATATTCATACAACACGCCAATCCCGCCATTCCCTATGTTTAAACCCACCGCCGCAATATATTAAAATGGGAATATTCTCGCGAATATCCCACCCACTAACCCGCCGTCGCTACCCATCTATCGCCAGCTGTTAGATCTCGCCTGCCACAGATCTACGGTGGGCGGGCTTTTCTATATGCAACACGCCTGGGCTTTAACATCCGGGAGTTTGGTGGTTTTGCCGCCGTACTCCCACCACGCGTCAAGCTCTGGGGTGTGGCGGAGGTCCCCCTCACGAAACCACCATCCCCGAAAAGCGGTGCGTCACAAAACCGCTTACCACCCATGACATCACACCCCACGTCACCCCTGCACAGTCCCCGCTTACGTCACCCCTTTGTCCAGTCACCCGATGAGTCACCTGCCTGCATGGCCTCCTGCCATGTCACTACCACGTGTCCCTGCCACCGTACCTACCACGTCATCGTCCGTACGTGATGACGTCATGCTGACGTCATCCTGCCACGTCGCCCTGCTGACGTCACCCATCGTACAATGTCACATCTCGCTGACGTCATGCTGATGTCATCATCACTTTTTGGGCACGCAAGATCTGACCAAGATTAATAAGATTGTAAAAAATGCAGAGTTACATGGTCCCAAAACTTTGCAACAAATTTCTGATAAACTTTGTGGAGATTGTACTTCCAGTAGGCCAGATGCCTTTTGGGTAAGAGAAAAGTATTTTGTTGCACTACCTTACCGAGAAGGATATATTCCTAGGCCACAAAAAGCCAGTGCAAATCATATGAGTCCAAAAGAGCAAGAATTATGCAAAGCATAAATTGAACAATTGATAGAACAAAAGCTTATTGAACCCTGCAAGAGCCCTTGGGCCTGCCCGACTTTTTATGTCAATAAGCATAGTGAGCAGAAAAGAGGCAAGAAAAGGTTTGTGATTAATTATAAGGCCTTGAATGATGCTCTTCTTCCTATTCGATATCCTCTGCCTAACAAAGAATTGTTACTTGCTAAGATTGCTAATGCTAATGTGTTTAGCAAGTTTGATCTTAAAAGTGGATTTTGGCAGATAGGTATTATTCTTGCTGACAGGTATAAAACAACCTTCACTGTTCCTCATGGCCAATATCAATGGACTGTGATGCCCTTTGGTCTGAAAAATGCTCCATCTGAATTCCAAAAAGGATGGAAGACATTTTTGGTGGGGTAGAGTACATTATTGTATATATTGATGATTTGCTTGCATTTAGTAGAGATGTAAATATGCACAAGATCCATTTAGAACAATTCTACCAACTTCTATATAAGCATGGATTAGTACTTTCAGATTCAGAGGAGAAGTTCTAGATTGGGAAAGTCAAGATTGATTACTTGGGTTTACACATAGAAAAAGGACATGTAGAACTCTAGCCACATGTACTAACCCATCTATTGAAGTTTCCTGATATAATTGCCGATGTAAAGACCTTGCAGAGATTTCTTGGATGTCTGAATTATATAAGAAAGTTTTATGCCAAACAATCAGAGGATACAAAGATACTGCTGAACGGACTAAAGAAGAAAGTTGTCAGATGGATAGATGAAATAACAACAGCAGTAATTAACCACTGATCCAGATTTAAGCAGGAACGCAAGAAATTACAGAGATAACCATATATACAAAGATGCAGCGGAAATAATACTTCATTTCATTAATGGAAAATACTGACATATGCTTACAAACAGAAATGGCAATAAACTAGCTAGGGCGATGGTAGCTCATCTCTGAGAAGAGATGTGATGGCTACATGCCTCTGAACTATTCTGAACTGTATTACAATGAGGCTCGAAGGCCTATTTATTGTTGAGAAACAATGGAAAACCCTTCACATACCGAAACCTAACCCTAGAAGATGAAACGCCAAATTGTGGGCCCCGTTTGGGTAAATTGGTACATCAATTTCCCGGGGTCGTAACTTTGGCATACGATCTCCGTTTGACGCGTACGATAGCTCGTTAGAAAGATCTATCCGAGTACTACCACTTTGGGAGGCAACATAGGGCTTGGTCGCCCCAGAATTCCAAAAAAAATGTCGTTTAGGGCCTCAAAACGGCTCCGGAAGTTCAGGACCCGAAAAACTGCTAAAAATAGTAAACTGTGGTACAATTAAGGAAACTGAAAATGCTGAGAAAGACAATGGTGGGGGTCCAGGTGGACCTGGCAGGTGGCCACCAATATCCACCTGGATCAAATTAGTATTAAGAGTAAGCTTAATGATTTGCCAAAACTCAAGCTTCCTAATACTAATCTTCCTTTTATACTTGAAACAGATGCTTCTGATCACACTTCGGCTGCCCTTTGGTTACAAAAGCATGGAAGAAAAGAATTGGTTTGTGCCTATTCCTCAGGATCTTTTGATGATACAAAGAAAAAGTATCCTTCTTCTCATAAAGAAATACTTGCATTAAAGAGAGGAATAAAGAGATTTCACTTGTTCTTGAAAAGTGTTAAATTTATTGTCAGAACAGATCTAAAGCATATGAAACAGATGTTGGCAAACAAAAGATTGTTAGAACAAGGTAGTACCAGAGTACTAAGATGGGCACTATGGTTTGAAGGTTTTGATTTTGATATTATTTACAAATCTGGTGCAGAAAATTATCTTGCTGGCATGCATACCAGAGAAGGTGCTCAAGAAATCAAGGAGATCAAGATGTTTAGACCACTCAATCAGCACGAAGTCTCTACAAGTCAATCCAGTCATATCGAGTCAAAAAGAGTTAAGTATGTCACAGTCTGTAGTAACTGTCATTATGATTTTTGTCTAGAGTGTCTATCAAAACAGGTCCGGGTCTTGCCATTATGCTTAAGACAAATCATTTTGCAAAAATGGTTTCATTCTGAGGAGTCTAGATGGTCATATACAAAAGAGTTACCATATAGGATTAGGCCATGGTGTCTTTATTATGCATTGTCTAGGGAACCAGATCCTGTTTATTTTGGGTGTATTCAAAATACTGACTGGACATGGTCAGACTATTCTTCTATTCACCAGAGAGCTAGGATACATGGTTCGGTTAAGGTCATATTTTATGTTACAGCTATAGATCCCTCTAACAATTGGTGGAGTCCATGGTTTAAGCTATTCATGTTTAGGTATTTTCCTAGAGCTAAAAGTATTTTTGATAGGACTTTTGCTGAGTTTGTCAGAATTTTCCATTGGGAAATGCATGTAGCTGTCCAGAATGATTATGTCTTAGAGTTTGAATTCATCCACAAACACATAATTGTCATTCCTAATGAAGAATATGAGTCCTTTAAGATTTCTGTCAGATTCAGAGGATTGATATCAGTGGACCCACAAGACAGGCCAACATTCATGTTCACATTTCCGTTCTTTTGTTGTACCAGAGATACAGCACCATATTGGCTAGATGAATCTATCCCATATGAAGTTCTTGCTCCAAATAATGAAGAACTAATTGAGGAATTGGTAGAACAATACCAAATTAGACTTGGCCATAATAATCCAGCTGCTCCAGATACACATGCACATGATTATGATGACAGAGCTAACAACGATTGATTGAAGGGATCAATCAAATGAAATCCTTTCATATCTTGCTTTATTTGTACATATACCGCTCTTTGGTTTCCGTGGGATTTAGTCCGAATAAAATCTCCACTGTGTAATTAATTTTGTATAAGAGCCGATGTCCTAGATTCCGGCCATCTTTTCATTTCAGAGACGTCATGATTCGGTCCCCATATGGCTTTGCCTCCAAGGGACGAGATAACAAGTGGTAGTCCCCACTTGCCCGAATCTTTAGAACTATTCATTACCTTTTGTACAAAGTTCTTTCGTGATAGACATCTTGCATGATGATCTAGCGAAAGTTTGATTCTTCTGGTTTCAAGTTCCCGGTAAAAGCTTTCACCAGATGACCTGCTAGGATATTATAAATACTAGCATTCTAAGCTCATTGAAGGGCATTAGAGTCTTGAGAGTTTGGAGAGAGTCTGAGTAGTGTTAAAGGGTGAAGTCTCCCTGCTCTGCATCTGCGAGAAGTTTTCTCGATCTGCTTGCACCACGGAGTTTAACTCTATAGTCGGTATTGCGAGTTTGAGTTCTTTGAGTTTTAGACGAGATGAGATCTCCCTGCTCTGCATCTGCGAGAAATTTTCTCGATCTGCTTGTATCACGGAGTGCTAGTCTCATATTTGGATTCTGTAATTATCTGAGAAGCGGATATTTCTTTTACATCTTTGCACATCTTTGCATCTTTGAATGTATGGTATTAGAGCCATCTGGTTCTTTGTCTAAGAGCTGTTTTAAATTGTCTGGTTCTTCCATTAAGTAGTATTTGTCTGAGCTACTGTCCACGAGTCTAAGTTTGCGATAAGGCGCTGGTAGAGAGCTGTGAAGGCGAAGGACTGCCGTGTTTGCTTTCCTGGTGCACAAAAGCTTTGTTTCTCCTCTGTTCAGGTGCTTACTCATACTTTCTTTCAATGGCTGGTTATATGAATGAGTTTTCTCTTCAGAAGCCCGAAGACAGAAAGATAGCTCATAAGAATCGATGGTCTTTTATGAATAAGTTTTTAAATAAAACCAGAAATGAAGATGTTCTCTATGATGAAAAAGTATTAGTACAAGAGTTTTAACCATAGCCTAACTGGACATTGCCAGAGATTGATATTGATAAGCTTTATAAAATGCCTGTTTTCCAGTTTCGAGCTGCTCAGTTATTTAGATTTACATCTGTGAATATTCCTATTTCCACTGGCCAGTCTGTATATCAAATCCCACTAATACAGCCAGAAAATATCAAATGGGGTTTAGAAAATGGTTATAGATATATCCATATCGGTATCATACAATTTGGAATTAATCCTCTAGTCCGTCCTGGTCTAAATACTTCATGCTTGACATGTGTCCTTGATACAAGAATGAATAACTTTGACGACGCTTTATTGGGAGGATTCCAAAGTCCCCTCAATAATGGCCCTGTTTGGTCATCAGTTATCCCCAGGTATCAAGTTTCATTGACAGACCCTTATATCAAAGAATTCTTGAATGCTTATATTCAGTTTTATGGTTTTGACGTTGCCCCACAGTCACAGATTGCTCAGCTCCATGCTTCTATATGCCTGAGATTTGTCTCCACCTCCATGCCTCCTCTGAATCCAAATTTAGCGGGTATAGCTTTAAAAGAAGGTGTTATTGTTGGCCCTGGTAACACTTCTCCCCTACAGATTGGTTTTGCAGAATGTACTCTTCTAGATGAATGGAATAGTACTTATATTCCACTTTCACAGAAATATCCTCAACTGCAAACATCTAAAGTTCCTCCGAAATTGTCTCTCGTCCATCATCCTGACGGATCCTCTGGTCTTAAATTTACCACTCCTTCACTTACTAGATCTATGTCATCCTTCCATAGATCTACAATTTTGGGTGGTAGGAATCCACATATACCCTCTGTTCCACATATACCCTCTATTCCCAGAAGTTTATCATCAAGACATTCTGCTCCAAGAGAGGATCATAGAAAATCCACCTCTCATAAACCTGATGATTCTCAGTTCTGTGTTCCATCTTCATCTTCTACATTCCAGACTATTGAATCCCCTAGCTCTGAAGTCTTTATACCTGATATCAAAATTTTCTCACTTCCTAGAGCTCAGTCAGAAGTTACTCCAAAAATACCAGAAAGATATCTAGAATCTGGAAATTCTAGAAGGACATTTAGCAATGGAATGAAGAAAGCAGATTTCCAATGGTTATCTATGAGAGCAACTTCTGATCCAGATCAGAACGAAAATGAAAAGCTGCATAATTATACAAACTACCAAATAGTTTGTATGCTTCAGAATATTGATGATATAGCCCGAGATGTTTTAGAAATTAAAGAGAACATCAAAAAGATGCATATTGGTTATATTGAGACATTGGGAATCCAAGATACACACACACAAAAGTTAAATAATATTCAGTCAAACATGGGTATCATCTCCAAGACTTTGGAACATATTACAAATGCACTCCCCACTCCTGCTTCTCCACCTCATTATAGAGAAGTAGATGTCTCAAGTTCAAAGCTGAAATTCTCCTCCAATTCTGATGAATCAAAGCAAATCTTTTTTAAAGGGGTAGAGAATATAGATAAAGCCAGACTTGAGAAGATCCAGAAAGGAATCAATCTAGCTAGAGAAAAGACAGAGTTGATGAAGAATAGACTAGCTAATCTTCCTTCTGTTGAAAGTCTAAGACTGCCAAAGAACTATGTCAACCTTAGTTTTTTGATGAAACAAAATGGCCAACCATCTTCTCCTACAATAATGGCCATGTCAGGAGTAACTGGTGAGCAAACACAAGGTGAATCAAGTTCTAAAAGAGATAGAAGTGATTCTTTTTTCCATTCCAACAAAGGAAAAAGAGGTGCTGTTGATACCACTGCACATGAAGCATCAGCATCTAGCCCGTTCAGCAAATATACTGAAAATCTGCAATCTATACCTATAAGGTTAGACAATCCTGCTTCCAGAGGATATGGAAATTCATTGTTAGTAAATATTGATTGCCTTGATTATAATGAAGTAATTTCTGTTTTGCATAATGTCCATGCTTAGGCATTATAGAGGAAAGCTGAAGCCAAAGTATCATGGTCTGATGTAGTTACTCAAATTTTATGGTCTTTTACTGGCATACTAAAGCAATGGTGGGAAAGGCTTGCAGAGGAAGAGAAAGATCAAATAGTTTAACATAGTACTGATCCATTAAGAGCACTGTTTGAAGCTTTAAAACATGAATTTGTTGGATTAGTCCCTGAAGATTCAGCCCATCATTCACAGTTATTTCTCTCCCAGAAGTTATGCGACATTGATTACTTGCAAGAGTATTTTTGTGTTATGCAAAAACTTCTGTATCAGGCTAGTGATCCACATAATGTTGCCTATCTGAGATATTACATCCAGTCTATGCCTGGTAAAATTCCTGATCTAATTAACCAGTACATAGCAGATCATAAAGTGAATTTGGAAGGACAATCATTTGCATCTATTCACCAATTGATTGTCACAATATTGCAGAAAGAATGTGTAGAGAGCAAAGCCAAGAAGAATTTTTCAAAACAGATGCACTTTAGCACAAAGCTTTGCAATAATTTCAAAGAAACCTATAATTTTGGTTGTCACAAGAAAAGTGAAAGAAAGGTTTCTAAAAAGGCAAAGTTTGATAACTCTTGCTCCTGCAAGGCTGATAAATACTTTCCTAAAAAGAAAAAATACTTTCCTTCCAAAAGATCATTTAAAGGACGAAGGGTAGTATTTAGGAAAAGATCAAAACCTTCTAAAAAAGGTGTGTGTTTTATTTGTGGTAAAGAAGGTCATTATGCTAAACACATTAGCATTAGCAATCTTAGCAAGTAACAATTCTTTGTTAGGCAGAGGATATCGAATAGGAAGAAGAGCATCATTCAAGGCCTTATAATTAATCACAAGCCTTTTCTTGCCTCTTTTCTGCTCACTATGCTTATTGACATAAAAAGCCGGGTAGGCCCAAGGGCTCTTGCAGGGTTCAATAAGCTTTCGTTCTATCCAGGATTTTTTAGGCCGAAATGGAGAATCTTTAGGGAATCTTCTCATCATGCGGCCCCAGGAAGCCCGAAAAGGCGCAAAAATGACCCGTTTTCTTCACAGAGCAAACCAAAAGGAGCAAAAGAAAATTCCAGATGATACAGAGGCCGAGCAGTGGCCATTTACTAGTGATTAGACCCACAGCACATCAGATCAGCAGTCCAGATTTTGTCAAAGAGTATCGGTGGAAGAAAAGACGCCAAAGAGTATCAGCAAAGATTTGTTTAGGGGCTCAAAGCACCTGAACATTGATGAAGCCCCCAGAAATTCAAATCAATAAGCATCAGCCCATCCTTGCCTTCAAATCACCATTAAGGCATTCAAAGCACCAGGACAGCAAGGAAGCAGAAACCCATGCATATTTAATTCAGAAGACATTGCTCCAAGGCACCCAGGACTACATCATTTATTCATTTCCTCTATGGCCGCCCCCAGCGCAGCCTGAGAATCTCCATGCATTTATTTCAGATAGGAGTAGGTCAATAGATTATTTTTTATGACCTAATTAGGTCAAGATGTAATAAAAGCAGTAGATAGAAAGTTTTTCCCTATATATACCACCCCCTGTATAGTTTTAAGGGTTGGTAAATTGAGAATTCTTCACTAGAGACTCGCTGTGTATACCTGAATTTTTCTGTAATCAAAGATTGCCGAAAGCTTGGAGAGTGAACTGTCTGTTGTTAATGAATGTTTTGGAAACTGAAGATGGAATTCTTGTGCTGCGGCCTAAAGCAATAAGTGCCTCTTATCTCTGTTTATGTGTTTACCATTATCTAAATAGCAGGAAAAAAGAATAGCCTAGAATTAGTTTAAATACTCTCTATGCTCAATTTCTGTTGTTTCTTGATTTTTTCCTCTGAATGAATTGGTTATGAATATTGAATTCCTTCTGCCTCATGTTTACCCCAATTCACGTGTGTTGGCCAATTATCTAGGGATTCTTAACTGCCCTTAGGTAGCGCCCTGTTACTTCCTCTGCTAATCTGTTGGAGAGATTCTTAACTGCCTCTCTTTCTTTAGCATTCATTTCATCCTTTAAACCTGAAAATTGCTTCAAGCTCAGCTATCTTGCTCCATGTTCCCTCACTGTTATTAAGGAAACGCACCAGCAGTTCCCCTCCTCAACTCCACGCCCAATGGTTTGAAACATTCAGACTATACTCTGCCTCTCTACCTAAAAGTGTCAATTTTCCCACCAAAACAAAACAAAAAACCCTCTGGACCCAAGACCTAGCCTAAAATCCTTTCAAACAAAGCTAAATCTAAAAGAGAGAGCCCTCTCTGATTGCAGGTTGGTTAGAACCTGCAGTCCAAAGTTGGTTTGTGGTTACCTCGGCCGTATCCCTTTCTTAACCTTCAGGGACAACCTGAGTGATAACACGATACAATGTCAAATCTATCATCTAGTTCATCTAAATTAACATTGTCTCTATTATCATATACTTGAACTTCTTCGACATATTCATATGACACATGAACCCCCCACCCCTCTACATCATTTTCTTCTTCAATTTCATCTAGTCCTTATATTACAATATACTTTATGGACCTTCCTCTTGGATCATATCTAACAACATATGACCAGCTCACTTTACCTAGAACCTCTAAATAAAATACATGTTCACATTGGCTTGGAAGAACAAATGGATTTGATCCTAGCTCAACATTCCTTGTATCAACCATGGAAAATCCATTAGCATGCTCAATAACAACTATGTTAGGGTCATGTTCATGGATTCGTAGCCTAAACCATTTTATATCGAACACAACTATTTTGAAGGATTCAAATTCACACTCAAGTATATCATGTAGATACCAATAATATTGATTATTAGAGACTTCTGGATGTTTGTCACCTCTAGAGGCAACATTGATCATCTCAAATATTGCAGTTATCCCACTGTCAAAAGTTTTGATCATTTCATCTAAACTTTTGATGCGAAATTTGTGGCCATCGCACAACATTTTGTTGTGGTGTTTCAACTCTAATAAGTCAAACACATAAAATGATACAAAATGGATTTTGGATAGACTCGTAAGTCTAAGTGTTCTACACTGAGGAAAATAAAATTCCAAGGAAGTTCCTGGAACTAGCCCCGTTGCAGAGATTGTCTCATTCTGAATCTATTGCAACTCGAATGGACAAAAATTGACTTAGGATGCAAAAGTTATTGAAGAATGAAGATGCCTTTCTTCCTTAGAGAAAGGGGCAAAATCCTTTTAAAAATGACCTATGAGGTTTTATGAGGAAAATCACATTGAAGGAGGTCAAAGGCAGATTTAAGTGAAAAGCAGAAGCACCCTCGATTTATGATCCCTGACAAATCGGGTCGGAGGAAGGCACATGCACACATAACATAAAGGCAGGACTAGGCCGTCGATATTGCGATCGCCAATATCAGCGAATCGCAATCAGTGATACCATGAGGCAAAGGTGGGACCCTAAGCTGAGCGATATCGCAATCAACGATATCTACATTGGTGGATCACATCAGCATATGCCATGCCATATGGATAGACCCTGGGGCTCATGCGATATGCGATATGTCAATCATTGATGATCGGATCGGCGAATCGATAGCGGTGATGGCCGGACCCGATGGCAATATGAACTAGATTTAAAATAACTTGAGTTCCGCCAATGATAGTTTTCTATGCATTTTCATGTATTTTGTTTATTAAATGAAACATGAAGGGAAGCGTCGATACGATGAAAACTGGACTTGAAAGGGTTTGTGAATGAAAATATATATTTTTTCAACTCCGATATGGACCGTTTTGCGGGATTTGGCAATTTTAAAATGTATTTTAAAAATACAAAAGGAAACCATGGAATGGGCATTTGCAACATGCAATAGAAACTTAAAAGGTGGACTCAATGGAACATAAGGTGGAGTTCATAGTTTTTGAAGTCCGATAGATGCGTTTGGGTGGATTTTTATAGGCTTTCTATGTATTTTCTTGTGTAAGCCGAGCATGACCATCTTTGTGATTTCAAGGGCACCGACGGTCCATTCCATTACGGAACAGGTGGCAACCATCCCTGAAAGCATTTAGCAATGATTGCTAACACTCAGAGGGGGATTCGAGCGGACAGAGGCTGAGAGCCAGCGAGCCCGAGAAGAGGAAATGAACGGATAATTCCAGTTGGCTTAAAAGCCATGAATGTTAGAGACATAAAAGGGGTTGTTGAATTTGTTGCTAAAATTGAGCATAAGTAGAAAGCAAAGCCAAAGCAGGCAGTGCAGAGGTCTGAAAGAGATCAATTGAGAGAAGCCATACAAAAATCAAAAGCTGAAGCGTAGAGCAGCCAATGGAGTTAGTTGGAGTTCAAGTGAGAAGCCAGAGGGCTGTACATTGCTGAGAGCCAAAGAAGCCAGAGCCCAAGAGCCAGAGCCAGAGCCGAGAGCTAGAGAGCTGAGAGCTTCAAGAGCCAGGGAGGGATGGTGTTCTGAGCCCATTTTTCCCGTGTAAAACAGTGGAGTTGAGCCAAGAGCATGTAAAAGGACCTGCCATAATCCCAGAGATACTAGTTAAGTTGACTAAAGCTCACGGAGATGTAGCCCAAGAATTTTTGGTGAAATCCTAATTAAATTGTTGTTCTGTGTGTTTGGTTTATTGCTGCATTAGTTATTACTGTATGTATTTACATATCAACATACACAACAAATTTTAAAGCACATAAATAGTCAACAAAAAAAAACATAAGCATACACCTACAATTTCAAGCATATTTTTAATTTTGTATTGGTTAATCAATAAGACTTGGGAACATTTAAAGCTTTGGAAGTGGGAGAGGTTCTTGTAAGTTAGACAAGAAGCCTAAGTGCCCCATTTTCAGATCAGGTGGTATCAAAGCCTGAGATTGGTTAACCACACCTTCGAAGAAGGTTATATCAGAATTCTTGATTGACAAAGCAAAGACTATTTGTCTGAAAGCTGTTTGAACAGCAAGAGGCTAATTGTATGCTTGTTTTGCAGAATGACTATTTTTTGAGTTTGCAAAGGTAAATGGAAAGCTATTGATAGCTTAGTCCAGGAAGGACAAGAAGGAATAAGGGTTGAAGGCATTCTTCTATCCCAAAGGACCTCAAAGCAATCCTAGAAGCACAAGAGGTTTGTTGCAAATGGTTGCTTAGTAAAATACTTTATTAATCTTGTTTGAAGTTCTTTTGTTCATTGGTATAATGACAACTTCTACAAGTGAATCCTCAAATTCCTCCTTCATCACAAGACTCTATGATGGAGACTTGAAGCAAGACTTGTTCATCATGATGGACAAGGTGAGAGAAATGTATGAGGATGAAAGGAAGAGCAGCATACTTAGAGAGCAGTTGAATTCCATGAAGGAAGAGAAGCAGTTGCTTTCTAACAGACTGTAGGAAATTGAGAGGCAACTTCATATTGCAAATATGAACCTGAAGAGGATGTATGAGTTGGAGTCACAACTTTTTGTTGCCAAAGAAACCTTGGTCAAGTATCAGCTTGAACAAGAGGTAAACCATTCCAGTTTCTCTTCAAATTCCTCTGAGAATGCTTATATTGGTTCTTTCGAAAAACATGCTAGAGGCATAGGTTCCAAGCTAATGTCCAAAATGGGCTATGAAGGAAAGGGCTTGGGAAAGCATGCACAAGGTATTGCTGAAGCAATAATGGTTGAGGAAAGGCCTAAGTATTTTGGTCTTGGCTATGGACAGTCTTATGGAGAGAGTTCCAAAGCTACCATGGAGACCATTAGAACAGCTCCAAGAAGGAGTTGCATTGCAGAGTGTGAAGATTGTGTTTAGGAGGAATGCAATAGCTTGAAACATCACTTGCAGGATGTAGGTGTTCAGAAGCACACACTTGAACTACAGAGTTGTGAAAACCCTGAAAGCCTTGAAGCGATCGATGGTGCTTCAAAGGAAGCCATTCCTTCATTTGCTTCACCTCCTCATGAAGGAAATAAAGGTGAAAGAGGTAGGTATAAATCTAGTTCTAAATACATTCCCTTTGATTTCACAAAGCATGTTAAATTTCCACATAAGCATGGGAAAAGAATTGCATGTTCCTTTTCTGGTTTGGATAACCATCATGTTTCTAGATGTTGGAAGAGAATGGCCACGTACAAGAAAATTTTGAAGGAAAAGAAGCAAAGACCCAAAGGTCCATTGGACAAGGTAAATCACGTTTTCAAGAGGATGCACATGTGTTGCACTTACTGCCATAAGAAAGGGCATATTGTTGAAAGGTGTTGGACTCTAAATCTAGCAATACTTCCACAAAAGCTGAAGAAGGTGGAAAGAGAAGATGGCAGAAATGGAAAGGAAGTTTCCATGAATGATGTGTCTCAGAATGATTTACATGTTCATGTTGATGTGCAGACAAAGGAAAGACCTTTGAAATGGATTGGCAAGAAATGGTTAGAGTTCTTTTCCAATTAAGGATTGCATTTCTATTTATGCATCTATTTGCATTTCTTTGTTAATGATATGCAAGTTGCAGGTTTCTACCAAGAAGGTGAATGGAGAAATTGAGTAGGAGGCTCACTCTATGGCTGCGACATTATATTTCATTTCAGCTTTGAAAGTACAGTGTGCTTAAGTGAAAGTTGAAGGATCAAATACATGCATAAGCATGATGTGCATGAACACAGGGATGTTGATGTTTTCCTTGTTTTGAACATGTATGTGTAATTAACTTGAAGGGTTGATTGCTTTGATGTAAACATGCATGCAATATTAACTTGGGAAAAGTCGATTTGGTCTCCAAGATGGAGGAAATAATGAAGTATTTCATCTTTTGAAAAAGAGTCCAAATGGTATTTTTCTAAATGCTTGGCTTGAAGGATCATTTGTTTTAAAGGAATGTTTTGTGGGCTTGTTACCTAGTCCATCATTTGTATGTAGATGTAAGGCATGGAGGTGTTCACAAGATGTGAAATCTGTTTCTTTTACTGAAGCATGAGTTTAGGCCATCCAGTTGTTGTTTGTGTCTTAGTTGTTGTTAACAATTGTTGGTGACAGCTTGTCAAAAAAGTACAAATGAAAGTTTTGTGGGGCAGATGTACTTCACATTTGTTTGAGCCACCTTGGATGAATGATCAAGGCAGAGAAGCTCAAACTACCTTCTATAACCATTTTAGCAGGAGTTCTACAGGAAGGCAAGGAGGAAGACAGTTCTTCCCAGGAAGGCCAGCCCATCCAAGAAGGGATGTGGTCAGAAGCTTTAGTTTAGAGGCATTATGCAGGACAAAGTGTAGGGAGGTTGAAAGAACAGGGTGAGTCACTCTCATTTACTGTTCAAATTAGTATATCAATCTTTTGGTGACCAAAAATTATTTTAGTGGGAAGGCGTGATCCAAAATGGATTTTCGATAGACTCCTAACTCTAAGTGTTCCTCATTGAGGAAAATAAAAGTCCAAGGAAGTTCCTGGAACTAGCCTCGTTACAGAGATCGTCTCATTTTGAATTTACTGTAACTCGAATGGATAAAAATTGACTTAGGATGAAAAAGTTATTATAGAAAGAAGATGTCTTTGTTCCTTAGAAAAAGAGGCAAAATCCTTTTAAAAATGGACTAAAGGGCTTTATGAGGAAAATCACATCAGAGGAGGTCAAAGGCGGATTTAAGTAAAAAAGGGGAAGCACCCATGATTTTCGATCCCCGACAAATTCGTTCAGACGAAGGCACATGCACACATAACATAAAGGCGGGACCGAGCCACCGATATTGCGATCGCCAATATCGACGAATCGCAATCGGTGATACCACGAGGCAAAGGTGGGACCCGGGACGAGCGATATTACGATTGCCGATGTCAGTGATGGCGGATCACGTCGGCATAGGCCATGCCATATGGATAGACCCCGGGGCTCATGCGATATGCGATATGCCGATCTCCGATGATCGGAAATGGTCGTACCCAATGACAATATGAGCCAGATTTAAAATATTTTGAGTTCCGTCAATGGCAGTTTTCTATGAATTTTCATGTATTTCATTTATTAAATGAAACACAATTGGAAGCACCGATACAATGAAAACTGGACCTAAAATGCTTTGTGAATGAAAATATATAGTGTTTCAAGTCTGATATGGACTGTTTTGTGGGATTTTGCAATGTTTTAATGTATTTATAAAATACAAAGGGAAACCATGGAACGGGCATTTGCGACATGCGATAGTGATTTAAAAGGTGGACCCAATGGAATATAAGGCAGAGTTCATAGTTTTGAAGTCCGATAGACGTGTTTGGGCGGATTTTACAGGCTTTCTGTGTATTTTCCTGTGTAAGCCGAGAACAACCATCTATGGGATTTCAAGGGCATCGATGGTCCATTCCGTTACGCAATAGGTGACCACCATCCCTGAAAGCGTTTAGCAATGATTGCTAACGCTTAGAGGGGGATTCAAGCGAACAAAGGCTGAGAGCCAGAGAGCCTGAGAAGGGGAAACGAACGGACAATGCCAATTAGCTTAAAAGTCATGAATGTTAGAGACAGAAAAGGGGTTGTTGAAGTTGTTGCTGAAACCAAGCATAAGCAGAAAGCAAAGCCAAGGCAGGCAGCACAGAGGTCTGAAAGAGCTTAATTGAGAGCAACAGTATAAAAAGAAAAAGGTGGAAAAAAAAAGCTGAAGTGCAGAGCAACCAAGGGAGTCACTTGGAGTTCAAGTGAAAATCCAGAGTGTTGTACATTGTTGAGAGCCAAAGAAGCCAGAGCCCAAGAGCCAGAGCCAGAGCTGAGACCTTCAAGAGCCAGGGAGTGATGGTGTTCTGAGCCCATTATTCCCGTGTAAAACAATGGAGTTGAGCCAAGAGCTTGTAAAAGGACCTCCCATAATCCTAAAGAGCCTAGTTGAGTTGACTAGAGCTCACAGAGATGTAGCCCAAGAATTTTGGGTGAACTCCTAATTAAATTGTTGTTCAGTGTGTTTGGTTTATTGTTTCATTAGTTATTATTGTATGTATTTAGATATCAGCGTACACAACAGATTTTAAAGCACATAAGCAGTCAACGAAAAAAAAACATAAGAGTACACCTACAATTTCAAGCATATTTTTAATTTCACATTGGTTAATCAATAAGACTTGGGAATATTTAAAGCTTTGGAAGTGGGAGAGGTTCTTGTAAGTTAGACAAGAAGCCTCAGTGCCCCATTTTCAGGTCATAAAAAATGTATTGACAATTGATAAGCATATTTATACTTGGAAAATTTGTGAATTAAGAAGAAAACACGCCATATGCATCAATATAATTGTAAAAGAAGCTAAGTAATATATATGGGTGAATATGCTTACCCGATATTCTTTCAAACCATATGCTAAATAAATTTCCTTCCATGTAATATTGATATGTCCACTACATTGAGCTTCTTTAACCAATGTAGACACACCATACCATGATAACGTAGCATTATTTTCTTATTTTCATCACTCAATCCATACATTCATCTAATCAATATTTTTCGCAATGTATAAAAATATTGCATAACGCTCTCGACTGGCTGTGTTAAAATAAAAAAATTCAAATATATATAATTAGTTATCATGTAATACCTTCATAATACTGGAATATGTAGTGAGGCTAAAAATTAAATATGTAATATACATAAAAACAAAAAATTAAAATGTACTATAAATATCCACTATCTATTTACATCTCACTTTCCTCATTCTACCTTTCCCAAATAGGTTCTCCCCTACAAAATTTTCCATGGAGTTTTGATCTCAAATGTGATCTAATACATTAATACATTTTCCTATTTCAGGACTGTGACGATGAATATAAACCATGTTATGATATACCATATATCCCTTTGCCATAGAACACTTAGGACATGCTCTTTGTATGACCAAATCCTTTAGTGAGTTCAAGTGCCTCTCAACCATCCACATGGATCTTATGTGTACAGGGCCACACTTTTCAATACCATCAACATGGTGTATGAGGTAGTGTTCTTGTGCATTAGATAATACCAAAGAGATATACTTTTGCATTTCACACATTAGATGAGAAATTTGTTTTCTCTAATACTTTATATATTCTTTATCAATATATTTAAATGACAACCATCTTCCAATGAAGCAATAAAATCACACATTTCAATAGAAAATTATATAGTACACGATGACAAGTAAAACACATGCGTTCAAATATAATTTGTACAACAAATTATTGAACAAACTACACTTCGCACATAAATATCCACTTATCTCATGTATTTGCCAAGACCATATATAACTTGTTTGACATTGTTGTAAAAATTGTCTCAGAGAGATAAAGGTAGAACATATCGTAAAAAAAATGATGATCGATCATTATTTATTTCCAAATTAGTAGGAGAAAAACACTAACACGATGTTTCACCAGTGTCAAAGTATATACACCAAAACAATTACCTTAATGAACGTATGACAATCATGATGTTTTACCCTACCTAATTCACCTTTCTTTGTTATGATATTCCTTATGTTTGAATGAAATCTACTTGGAGATTTATTTTTTTCAATAACCTCTTTAACTTCCTTGCTTTTCTTCTCTGTCAATAACCATGGAAGGGTTCTTATATTTTGGCTGTCTATTTGAATGAATCACACTTTGCATTCCATGGTTTCCTTCCTTAATGCTATTACAAATCTTGAGTTTTTTTCTTTATGTCTCCTTCCATCTAAGATTCACCATAATATCTCTATACCATTCTTATTGATGTGCATTGTATCAAACAAATGAACAATTTCAAGGTGCTCATAGTGAGGGGCAGGGGGGCGGGGGCGGTCTATTGAATTTCCTGGAAAAAATTTCATTCCTCGTGGAAGTGACCTATTGTTAATCCATTGACAACCTACAAGATGAACCATATATTTAAAGATATTATAACAAAAATATAACTTGTCAATTAGTACAGTAATAAAAATTCCATAAAAATATAAAATAATCCAAACATATCATGCATATTGATACATAGACAATTTCATGCATACCTTGAGAGAGTAGTCTATTATATTGCAGCTTCTAGGTGTGAGGTGACATTCTCGATGGTATTAATCCATTTCCTTATTTCCCATTGAAAATATGTTTTTCGGTACATCGGTACCTATAGTTCTTAGAAATTAAGTGGTTATACTCATAAAACACCTCCTTTCCAAAGCTTCTTGAATGACGAGATTTAATCTTCGGTCCAAAAACCACACAAGCAAATTTACCCTTTGTTTGAAGACCTGCAAAAGATGGAATCCTTTTTATATCAATTATTTTATGTACATTTAAGGGACTACTTAATTTGTCCTTGAATTAAACTATGAATTAAATTTGAATTCTATTCTCATATCAACTTAAAATAGTTAAATTAAGTTTATTAAACTTACTTGACTTAGGAAATTTGAGTTGGAAGTCTTTTGGAAGTCATGTATATGTTCTCCCTACTTTGTAGGAGTCCAATGTGAGTTAATTGTAAGTTGTATAATAGAAGGCTCAGTTTCATGAGTAAATTAAATTATATTAGTTCTCAAACTGATTGAGAAAACTAATAGTGAGTTAACAGTCAGTGGTGATACTAACGAACTCCATCAATGCTACTGTAGTTAACTGAATATTTACTCATCAGAAACTCATGCATGTCAATTATGAGAAAGACCCAATTGAGACTATAATGTAGGGAAAGTTTAATATTTGTTTAAGATTTTTCTTAGTTGCACTGATAGTGCATGCAATCAGGAAGTGATCCTTGAGGGATTGCACTATTTTTAGAGGCTTTATTTCCCTTTAAATATAATCTATCCTTCATAGGAATTACAAATTGAAATAGAGACGTGGAGAGCTTGTGAATTGGCTAAGATTTGTCCTTGCACTTGCTTTTGAGTTGGATATTGCATTTTCTAAGTGTTGGGACTCTTCTAGAGAGAACAACCATTGTAATTTCATCTTGATTTTTTGGATTAATACAAAACAGATAATGGGGTTTTGAGCTGTGACTTTCCTCGAATATTTATTGTGTTATGTGTCGTTGATTATCTTCCTCTATTTATTATTCTTTTCTTGACGTTTATGGGCTTCTGTTGTAAATATTAGAAGTAGATTCTTGTCTCTTGCTCTAGCAAATTGCATTAGCTTGTGAATCTATAGGATTTTCTACATGGTATTGGAGCAACATTGTTTTTTGGGAAAAGAGTTTGAAAAGAAGATCTAATAATTTCTATGCAAAATCTCTGGAAACAAATTGCATATTTGGATTCCTTGGGAAAATATATTCAAATTCAAAAACCAAATCGTCCGAATTGGAGTTCGGATGAGGGAGATATCGCTGATTGAAAATCAACTCTCTAGAGGCAATTTCAAACTTTTGAGTTTCTAGGTTACAAGTGAAAGTCGAATTTGCAATACATACTTCAGGATCGGAAGATGGAATTCCATGGGCTGAGGCTTGAGTATTCCTTGGAAAAAATATTGAATTTCATAGCTTGGAGGGATAGGATGGAGGCTGTTGTTGGGATGCAATCCCCCCTATTAGTTTTGGGGGTTAAAAAACCAAGTTTTGATGTAAATTTTGTAAAAATATGTAAAGTCTCCATGGTTTATGAATGCGGAGCGCGTATATAGTTAGAATTCAGAAGGGGTTTTAGCCCCTTGATAATGGAAAATTGATTCAGTTTTGAGATCCACCCATGGTTTGCGGACCATGGGACTGTATGTAGGAAGCTATAAATAGGTGTGTCTTAGAGAGTCTAGGGCATGGCCAAGAGGAGATGATGATGGATGTAATGGGTCAATAGGAGATAGTAAAGGAAGTGATTCATGAGAGAAGGGAAAGTCTCAATAGCTGAGTGTGCGAAGGCCTAGAGTAGAGTCCACGGATGAGTGTGCAGACCCTTGTAGTTGAGTGCACGGGGAATTGTTGAGTCTATAACCTTATATTGAAGATTAATAAAGAAGACCATAGCAAAAATTCATATGTTTTATCTATTTATTTGTGCTATTTATGTTTATGATATGTATTATGATGAAGCAATGTCTTAATGATGCTCAAATCTATGGATGAATATCCTTAATTGAATGCAATGAACGTTAAGTCTTTATGCGAAGGTTATAATACTTTCTCTTAAGTTTATTAAGCACTTAAGTAAGTCTCTCTATATTCTGATCTGAGATTAGTCTATGATGCCCGTAAGTAGAGAACCTATCTGTTAAAGGTCCGCAAAATTCATAGACCTTCGCATTGAAGGGAATTACAACGTTGGACCCTCGGGGCTTAAAGATTTGCGTGAAGGCCGATCTAGGACACAACAACACATCACATTGATCTTTGGTTGTAGAAACTTGGTTCTAACATCTCCCCATACTGCTTCTGGTGAGACTTCAGTCCGTGCTAGGCGAGTTGATCTTGAAAGGGCCAGCAGTGTAGGGTTTTGTTTGGCACAACTAACTCTGAACCTGGGTCAGGACCCCCTAAGCCAAAAAATGGGACCGAGATCTACATAAAGGGATGTCTGATCTCGCATCACTGAAACTGACCAAAAAGGAAATTGAGAAGTGGTTGGATAGGAAGATCCATGAATTCCTGACACAAGAAAACATAAATCTGCACCTGAAAAAAGAGAAGTGGCTAGATGGATATTTGTACACATAAATACACGAAATTTTATTCTGGACCTTCTCAATTGAACTATACGAGTGGATATTTAAGTTGGCAGATGGCCAAGGAAGGTGATGGCTTGAAGGTCTAATAGTTTGGACTCCAAAGCTAGTGCAGAGATTGGAAGCATCTGAAGATAAGATCACATGCACTATTGATCATTGTCTAGATCAGGTTATAGGAGGATTTGTTACAAAATTCACACTTGACACCGCTGTCAGTTTCAATGAAGCAGAGTGACACTTCTTCAAAGGGACTATGAGGTAAGTATTTGAGATCTTTGAATACTTGGATTAAGATGCTCTTGTGTGAAAAGTGGGTTATGGCGCTACCTTAATGTTTGGATCTATGCGAAGAGGACGAAGATTTAGAAATCAAGAAAAAGCAGGTCCTAAATACAACTGTCGATTGGACCTCCTTCAAGTGACGACAAGGGAGCGGTACAGTCCTCACCACAGAGTGTTGTCCAATTGATAAGGCAGGGTTTCTCACGGACACATCATCCATCCACTCTACCTCCACCTTCACTCCTAAAGCACACACCTTCACCCACACTGTCACCACCAACACCACCATTCAACATGTCAAATACGATGAAGTTGCTAGTGTTCAAAGGCCTAGGAAGTGAGGATGCAGTTTAGTTTTGGTTTGTTGTGAAGGCTGTGTGGATAGCACAACAAATTATGAATGATAATATAAAAAAGGCGTAGTTGGTTACCACTCTGGAGGCTCATGTGTTGACATGGTATATTAAGTACTGCACTGATAACCCATTGGCATCATTAGCAGACACTTAGGCTGCTTTGAACAAAAAATTTGGTAAGCCTAAGTTTGACTAGCAAGCAATAATTGGATTCAAGGAAATCATAATGAGGGCTAGTGAAACTCCCTGGGAGTTAGATCAAATATTGAAGTGCATGATCTGTGAAGCTAATATGCACCTCAAAGATAGTCAACACCATGAATGATTTATAGCCTCACTCCTACCCCAACTAAGGATTACTTTATCACAACAGAAGATACGGCTTTAGGTGGAAGTTCTGGAAATTGCAATGAGATTTCATGAAATAGCTACTCAAGGCACGTCCTTGGGAGTCCAACAAGTTCACTCACAATTGCAGAACATCTGGTTGGAATTGCAGAGATTGAAAAAAGAAAAGAAGCTCGGCTAGAGTTGCGTGCGGAATTCTGGTGCCTCAAGTGTAAGAGCCAAGGGCATAACAAAGAACATTGCCCTATCTTCGCGAATTATATCAGAGGGTAGGGGGAAATGCAACTGAGGCAGGAAGCTCCAATAGGACCAAGCATGGGACCTGCGCTATGGTGTGCTATTTGTGAGGTGGCTGGAAAAGATGTAACATATAATTTTGATTTTCTACAAACATTTGTGCAGACACCACAACAATTGTTATATGATTTCTGTAAATCGATGGGTAGCAATGGGCATCATTGCCGCAACTACGAATTCATGATGGAAAGAACGCCTACATACTGAATGCAAGAAAAAATTCAACCTCTGGACTAGGGTGCTGGTGAAACACGTGGAGGATATCAGGGGCTCGGATGAGGCCAAGGAGGGGGGGGACTTGGTAGATGTCATGGATAGGTCATTTCCTATAATTGCAGGACACTTAGGTGCTACACACAGGGGTGTCTGAATCAAACACACCATTCATGTCAATATTGCACTCAGCTTGACCACACAATAGAAGAATGACCTATGTTGATAGCTAAGATGCAGGAGAAGAAGGCGCGACCTCAGCAACCTACCTAGAACTTGCAGATGATGAGGGGTGAACCTCTCGAGGAAGATCTAAATGTGAATATCATGCTAAGGAGCAAAATAACTACTGGTGATGATAAACTAAAACAACCTAAATAAAGTGGGTGGGTTGGAAAGGCCTTGGAAAAGGAAGCTGGCCTCGACCTGGAACACGCAAAAGAGATGTTTATGGAGGCAGAGGAAAACTTCACCGAAACATCTACCTCAGGCAGTCAAGGCAAACTACCAAGAGCCAGCGCACCCATAGAGATTGATCCCTCTGTACTCACCACGTTATTGGAGACCTGTATGAAACTGTTGTGTGATAGAAAGGTTGTAAAGGGACTACAAGAATTGATAAATAAGTGTGCTGGTAAGGAAAGTACTCCTGATGGACGCTGCGCGGTTGAGAAGATTGGCAAGCATAAGGAAACAATAGGCCATGAGATAAGGGTCATTGAGTAAATAGGAGACTATGAGATGGACCAGGTTATTTCAGATCTGGGATCTGATGTGAATGTTTTGTCTAAATAGACATGGGAGAGAATGGGGAGACCTGCACTGCAGTGGTTCCCGATTCAATTGAGGATGGAAAACCAACAGAATATTACCTCTATGGGACGATTACATGGAGTCATCATGGATATAGAAGGTGTGAGCATGCTGGAAAATTTTGAAGTAATAGAAATTTTTTATGACAACAATCCATACCCCGCATTGCATGGAATTGATTGGGCTATTGATATGAATGGAGTCATCAACTTGAAGAAGTGAATAGTGTCGTTTGAATGGAAATCGCTCCATGTTTTAGTACTGTTAGACCCTACAGAAGGACTGCGCTATACCGAACCGGTCCGCGACTATGAAGAAAGTGATGATGATTTAGATCAGATCTACAAAATTACAGCGCAACACTAGTACTGGATTAATCCAACAACTGATGGATAGATTGCATGGGACAGTGAAAGCTCTTGTACCTCAAATTGAGGCGAAGAATTGGAGCATTGGCAGAATCAATTGCACGAAGTATCTACATTGTGCTATAACATGATGACTAAATTTCTACGCTATGTGTCATCAGAGGTAAGAAATTTACCCTATTATGATGGTTTAACTGATGTAGATAAGTTTTTGGATGCCTTTGAAAGAGAAGTACCTGACGATCATTGCTTTGAAGCACTAGATTTGGCGCTACGCGTGCACGGTGGTGGGGTATACACAAAGACAACTTTGATGAATGGTGTTATTATAGGAGGATGATGAGGTTGCGATTTGATTTCCCGAAGGTATGATTAACTGAGAAATATGATGGGAGAAATGATCCACACAATCATTTGGCGAAATGGAAGAAAGTCTATGGAACAAAGTTGCAGCCAGAATGGGTGCATTTAATTGGTACTGGGAAACTGAGCTCTGCCATGGCACCGCAGAGTGGAACATATTAAGGAAAGGATTCTTAACGACCTTCGGTTTTGAAGATGGATTCAAAAGCATTGATGAATCACTATAGGAGGTTAAGGTAGCGATCTTCTGAATATCGCAAGACATTTTGGAGCTGGTTCAGCTGAAGTGGAGCACCGAGCTATGCCATGCATTGGAATGTTATAATGTGACTACTCAAGGGGAGGATAAGGATCCAAGAAATATCAATATTCCAGAGGCAGAAGGCCATTGTGTAGTTGAAGGTTTGTAGATAGGGAATCCGAACATCACCACACCATTGAAGACTAGGCAAGTGAACATTGGTACCAACGCAGAGCCAAAATTTGTGAAGATCAGGGATTACTGGGACGATGCCACAATGGATATTGTTGTTGAGTTGCTTTGCAAATATCAGGATTTGTTTCCTACAAAATTTTCATACTTAAAAGGCATCATAGGTAACTTGGGCATGATGAAGATTACCTTGAAGCCGGATGCAAAGCCTATTAAGTAGATACCATATCACCTTAACCCCAAATACAAGGAAATGGTCCACTTGGAGTTGGACAAGATGCTTGAGGCACACATTATCAAACTTGTGGAGGAATCTGATTAGGTGAGCCCAATGGTAGTCCAATAAAATAAATATAAGGGAGAAATACGGATTTCCATAGATCCTAGGATGCTTAATGATGCCTACATCCATGATCCTTAACTGACATCATTTACAAATGAGGTACTGGATAATGTTGGAGGGTAGGAGACCTACTCATTCACTCATGGGTTCTTTGGATACCATCAGATTAAGATCACGCCAAGGTAAGAGTAAAACAACCTTCACGACAGAATGGGGTTGTTTCCAATATACCGTGATGCCGTTTGCACTCAAGAGTGCACCAACGATATTCTCTTGCATATTCATCGTGGCATTGAAAGATTTTATTCACAAATTCTTGGAGGTATATTTTGATGACTGGATAGTGTTTGTGTTAGTCAAGCACCATGTAGCCAATCTACGCTTGATGTTGGATACATGAAAAAGATATCAGATCACACTGAACCTAAAGAAATTCTTATTCTGTGTCGTCTTTGGGATTTTGCTGGGTCATGTGATGTGCAAGCAAGGAATAATGGTGGACCCTGCCAAGATCATGGTAATAGTCAATTTGGAGGCCCTAAGTAGTGTCAAACAGCTATGCACAATGCTGGGCCATACTGGGTATTATTGAAAGCTCATTAAGGTTTATGCTCAGATTACCACACCTATGGAAATTTTGCTGAAGAAGGACGCTACATTCTGTTGGGATGAAGAATGTGAGCATAGTATGGATGTCTTTGTTGGGCATGGGATCCCCCACAGCAGGTTTTGGGGCCTAAAGCCCGAGTTTTGGTCAATTGTATTGTAAGACTCCACGAAGTGTGGGCGCAGAGCACTAAAATCTAGGATGATTCGTAGGGTTGTCTGCCCTAAGAATTGTAAAATAATGTAAAAGTTGTGTCGGCCTACCCATGGTCCGCGGACCATGGGATTGTATAAATAGGGAGAGGCTCTAAGTGTAAAGATAGTTTTTGGCAAGCAAGCAATAGATAGAGGCGAAGGCATGGTTAGAGCATAGGGGGGGGATTTCAAGTGTATTGGTTCATATTAGTAGGAAGAGGCTTTGCAGCTAAGTGCATAGAGGCCTAGTAGAGTCCGCAGTTAAGTGCGTGGAGCCCTACAACTGAATGCGCAGGGCAGAATCGGGTCTGTATTTGGAACTAAAAGTTAATAAAGAAGACTATTCTGTGCATCTGTTCTTGAATCATTATTTTTATTGATGTTACTATATTTATTTACTACGTGAACTGGATGAATACTCGTATGAATGCTTGTATGTAAATTTAATCTAAATAATCAACTAAGGCAAACTAATTAAGGAAGACTTGGGTAAATAACCTGGGTCACATTGCGACTAGAAATGGGCGAAGACAATATCACAGGCGTGGGGTGCTCGCAGGTGCGCTTAGCGCAATAAGTGTGAAGGTTGGACCGCGTACCAATCACCACATCTTAGACATCCCCGGGGTGTGGAAACCTGGTTCTAGCACCCTCCCATACTACTTCAAGTGAGACCTCAGTCTGTGCTCCACAGACTGTTGCCGAAAGGGCCAGTAGTACTAGGATTTGCTTTGCTAAATCACTTCCGAACCTGGGTAAGGCCCCACTAAGCCAATGAATGGTTCCATTGCCGAGATCAGGATCTACATAAGGGATGTCTGATGTCGTGCCACTAGAACCCAACAAAGAAGGAAATTGAAGAGTGGTTGGATAAGAAGATTCTCTAGTTGGCGACAAAAGAAAACAGAACCCTGCAAGTATCTAAGAAAAAATGGTTGGAGCACTACGTGTATATAGAAATCCACGAGATTTTCTTTACATCGTTTCCGTCTGAGTTGCATGAGTGGATTGCAAGGTTAGCCAACAACCAGGGAAGGTGTAGGATTGACCAAGCAATAGTGTGGACTCCGGAGCTAGTGCACAGATGAGAAGCCTTAGAGTATAAGATAGCGCGAGCTATGGACCACTAGCTCGATCGAATAATAGGAGGATTTATTATTAAGTTTGCGGTGGACACGACCATCAGTTACAACGAGGTAGAGTGACATTTTCTCAAGGGACCGTGAGGTAGTTTGGGACTATGCAAAGCAGAAAGATCTATAGAAGCAGAAGTAGTGAAGAATTAGAAAATAATCCCTTAATTTCACCCTTGTAGGAAAGCGAGGATTAACTCACAAAGGTTTCTCCGAGAAGCGCAGTCAGTTTGATAAGGTAGCGGATTTTACGGTTACCACCTCCACCCACACTGCCACACACTTCACCTCCCTCACCTCCATCTCCACCCACTCCAACTCCACCACCTCCACAGTTTAGTATGGCAAGCACAATCAAACTACCAGTGTTTAGAGGAGTAGGGAATGAGGATCTAGACCAATTCTAGTTCGTGGTAAGAGTAGTATGGGAAGCACAAGGTGTCACAGACGATAGTATTAAGAAGGCTACATTGGTGAGCGTGTTGTAGGATTGTGCATTAACATGATACATCAAGCACTCTAACAACCACCCAAATGCAGGGATAGCAGAGATCCAGAATGTGTTGAATAGAGAATTTAACAGGCCAAAATCAGAGACGCAGTGAATCATCGGGTTTAAAGAGATCGCGATGCTTCTAGGCGAGACTCCCTAGGATCTAGACCAAAGGCTAAAGAGTATGATTCGCGATGCTTCTAGGCGAGACTCCCTGGGATCTAGACCAAAGGCTAAAGAGTATGATCCACGAGGCCAATATGATGCTAACGAATGCACAACATCGCCATTGGTTTGTAGCATCTCTGACAACACACTTGAGGACAACATAAACTTTCTACCCAGGGCAAAGCGTTGGAAATGGCGATGAGATTACATGAGACCCCGATACAAGACCCTGGGTAGGAGTTCAACAAATACACACGTAACTACATAATCTATGTTTGGAAATGCGAAGCTTGAAGCAAGATAGGGAACCATGGCTAGAGGCGCACAAGGAAGTATGGTGCATAAAATGCAAAGGCCAGGGTCATGACAGGAATCACTGTCCGGTGTTCACGAACTACTTGGCAGGAGGAGGGCCAATGCCATTGAGACCAGAGGCACAGGCAGGGCTGAGCATGACACCCTCTTTATGGTGCGCGATCTATCAGATAGGAGGGAAACACACTATGAACCATAATCATTTGTTGTAGAAATATACACAGACACCCCAACAATTGTTTTGTAATTTCTGCAGGTCGGTAGGCCACGATAAGCACAATTGCCACAGTTATGAACTAATGATGGATCAAACCCCAGGCTATAGGATGCATATCAAAACGCGAGCCCTCAAACTAGATGTGGGGATGGAGCATGTTGGATTTTAGGGGTGAGGTCGAGGACAAGGAGGAATGGGAGTAGGAAGGGGCCGCAGACAGTTAATTTGTTACAATTGCGAAGGACCAGAGAACTATGCCCACGACTATAACAACCCAACGAGGATATCCTATACATATTGTGCTCAGTTTGATCATGAAACAATAGATTGTCCTACATTGATCACAAAGATGCACGAAAAAGGGGTATTCTAGCCTCCCCCAACTCAGAATATACAAACGATGAGGTTTGAACTGTGCGAAGAGGACTCGAATGGAAACATGATGCTCAGAAGTGGTGCGACCACGGGAGAGGATAAGGGAAAGCTACCAGAGGAAAGTACGCGGGTTCACAAGGCTTCTGCAAAGGAACCTAAGTTTGACTTAGAATGCGCAAAGGAGACATTCATGGGAGCTAAGAAGAGCTTCGCGAAGGCTTCCACTTTAGGTAATAAGGATCAACCAAAACCAGGAATGGATCCTTCAATGCTTACTACCTGTCGGGAGACATGCATGAAACTTCTGCACGACAACAAGGTGGTTAAAGGACTATAGGAACTGATCACCAGGTGCGTGGGGTCAGGGGAACCGCATGTTGTCCTAAAATTGGGGAATCATGCATTGTGCACTAGAGGAGAAATGAGGTTGACTGCACAGCTTGGGTAATGTGAAATGGATCAGGTAATCCTAGATCTAGGTTTGGATGTGAATGTATTACCAAAGCAAACATGGGAATGTATGGGCAAGCCCACGTTATAGTGGTCCCCTATTCAATTATGAATGGTGAACCAACTAAATATTTTTCCCATGGGAAGGTTGCAAGGGGTAATAGTTGATATTGAAGGCGTGAGCACACAAATAGATTTTAAAGTAATATAGATTGTCGATGACAACAATCCCTATCTCGCATTGTTAGAAATAAATTGGGTGACCGATATGAATGGATTCATCAACCTGAAGAAGTGCAAGATGATCTTCGAAAAAAATTCACTATGTGTAGTAGTCCCACTAGACCTAGTGGAAGGAGCACACACTGAACTAGTGCGCGATGATGATAACGACAATGATCTCAATTGTATTTACAAGATAACTGCACAAGACCAAGACTGGGTGAATCTAACTACCTATGGGAGGATCTCGTGGGAGCGCGAAAGCTCCTGCACTTTGGATTTAGACGAGGAAGTAGAGCAATGGCAGATTCGGTTGCACAAAGTAACAACTTTGAATTGCAGCATGATGGTTAGATCACTACGGTGCATGACAACAGAAGCAAGAGAGCTACCAACATATGATGGATTAACAACGGTGAATGAATTCCTAAGTAAATTTGAAATCACAGTACTGGAGCAACAACAGTTCAATGCATTGAAGTGGGCACTGCATGAAACACCCACACAATGGTGGGGTACACGTCAAAAGAAATTTGAGGACTGGTGCAGATGTAGAAGGAGGATGCGCCTACAGTTTGGAAACCCCTAGCCTCAAACGAGAGTCGGGCGGTAAGGACAGAGAAACTTGCACACCCACTTATGTTGATGGGTACAGAATTGTGTTTTGTAGCCCACTTGAGCACACCCCAAATTCAGGATCAAAAATCAGAACAGGACATAGCAGTAGGAGAGGCGATGCACACCACAAACGTTCCACATAGAAGCATTCAAGAAGGTATGCTGAGTCCCAAATAAGGTTCACCAGGCGAGATGAACTAACTAGGACTTGCGCGTACCAGCGGTTCGATGGGCCTATAGGACCATTTGCAAAAACCTGAGCGCGGAGATGATTCTAAAGCTAAAGAGTAGAGTTGAGACCATAATTTTGGAAGAACGGAATTTTCAAACAATATCTCTCACAGGTGGGCCAGTACGCGAGGACCCGGACGAATGAATTATGCAGTTATAGGAAGCCATTTGGCGAGGGAACCTTAAACTTCATGAACTTGAAGAAGATTGGGTACATCTGAGGAAGAAAAGGATGTCAATGGATGCAGAGATCAAAAAACTAGAAAATAAAATTGCGTAAGCATGTCGCATCGAGAAACTAAGAATGACAGGAAAAGATATGGGAAACCATACTACTACATTAGAAGATTGCCACCAAGAATTTGTGGCTCTGCTACCATGGCTGCGACCGCACCTTACCAGACAAAGTAATTGCAGGAGTGCACCACATAAGGAAGAACACGCGGCGCTGACTGTTGTGAGGGTAATTTAGGAGTGCCCGCGGACTAGGCTAGATGGTGAATTTAAGCCTCGCACAGGTGGTGTGACCACCTAACTATCTATAGGAAGCACAGTCTCAATGCTCCAAGCAATTGAAACAGAGCGTGTGACTATAAAAGTCTGTATGGGAGTTGCGTGACAAGGAGGTTACGTCAGGTTTAGTATGTCATAGTGTTATAGACATTTTTGTGCCTTACAAATCCAAGCATGAAATGTCCATAAAACAAGGGCTCTTAAGTCCCTAAAAGTGTTGTTCTAACCCCTAAAGGAACAAGGTCAACAGATTACAGCTTCTCCCAGAAATTCTCCACCAGAAACTGCTCAGAATTGGTCAAAACAGGATCATTTCAGCTGCTCCACTGGCTAAGTGCATTGCATTGCACCTAAATACATTGTGAGGGTGTGTTGCATTTCAAAACTCCCTTCTGTAGGGTGCGACGGGCAAGAAATGACAAATGGCAGTGTCATTCCGTGAGGTGGAGAGGCAATGGAAGCTTCCAGAATCTTCGCCTGTGACACTTGCCTCACTCAATTCAACCAAAGATGAGTAAGAGGCCCTCAGTCTCCAAGTGGAAGCAAGAACTGACAGAGAGAAGACACTAATCAAATCACAAGCTGACTCATCCTCCTTACACATATCTATATATGGATCCCTCATCCCAGAGATCCAGAGGCTGGAATTTTGCATATTGTAAGGAATTGTTGTTGGTTTCTAGAGACAAACATCAGATTGTTGGGTGATTTATGCTTTGTTTGAGGTGAAGAGGGGCTTCTTTGCTGGGAGGTTGATGCTGGGTCGAAACCACTGGTTGTAAATCCTCCTGGACCTTTTCTTGTTTATCAATAAAAACTATTTGAGTTCTCCTCCATACTTTTGTATCGTTGATGCTTGTCACATTTGTATGGTTAACTTAAATCTGATCCTAAGTTATATATGAATATAGATCCATGTCTTTGTATAGTGCTCTTCTTCTGTGATCTTACAGGTATTCTGTGAAGCTGGGCATGAAAGGGAGCAAGTAGCTGGAGACTATCAAAGAAGAGAGGGATTGGATAAAAGGATTAGCACAAGACACAGGTTGGTTCTTTCTATTCCTCTCTGTCTATAATTCATAAATGAAATACAAAAGTAGGTTTTCTCTGTTTGTTTCTAAGGAAGCTATCACACCTTAGTGGGATAGAGCAGTTCTAAATAGACACTTTTCACTGTAACAAAATGGCGACTCCGCTGGGGAATGTCTAATTAGTTTGTTTGTGTGTCATTCTTTGTTGTTTGTTTCATAAACATATAAGTAGCTTTCAAACTGCATTTGCCATAACAAATGCAAAGTAGATAAATGCTTCTTCAATCCATTCACTGGATCTGTTTATGATTTAAACAGCTGATTCACAGACTATCTGATTGCCCTTGTGATAGCTCTTAGATCCTCCTTAGATCTACCCCTGATTGTTGCATTACTGATTGTTTTTTATTCGGCCAAAAACCAAGGACTGAACTGCAAACTATCACCCAGAACCCGGACAGAGTCTCGTTTCTGGCCCAGCACGGGTACTATTCAGAGACCCTGAATTTTAGTGCACTTCCCGAAGGGGAAACCTGCGCTGCATTTCAGATTTCTGTGTTACAGGTGCGCTGATAAGACTAGCTTTGTGCAGCTGTGCTTCTTGTGCTTCATTCTTTCCAGTTCTATCCCTGAATTTTGCTGCCTGTGATCAGTATATGTCTGTTTGAAGCCTCTTTTCCTTGCTGTTATTCCACCTCCTTTGTACAAAAGAACTGTAGATGTTTTTGTGTGTTTGTTGAGTCGTTTACAGTTTTCCATTGCAAAAGTAGAATAGTCGTACTGTCGTCCTTTGATTTGAATCTGTCGCAAGTGTTGATTTCGATCATAGGAGAAAGTTTGGTTGCTATTGATGGTCGATTATACTGTTACTATTGCCTTTGGTCTGAATTTGTGATTTTCTAGTGTCAAGAACAAGTGTTCATTTCAAAATCGTAAGGTGTCGTAATCATCTCTGTTTTTTGATTTCGAAAAAGAGCTTGTTTATATTTGTCACTTGAAAAGAAATTCAGATTTGTACATCAACTTTATTTTTAGCATCAATACTAAGAAAGTCGAAAACAAATACATGCATGTGCATTTGCATATAGACAATCTGTTTGGCTTGATTTAGGAAAGTGCATTTACGGTGTGCTCTTTGCTCTTTGTGAAAAGATTGTGTCTTTCTTTTCCCCTAGTAGCTAGGATTTTCATTGCACAAAAGAGATAAAAGTTTGTTTATCATATTTAGATTGCATTTTATGAATTACATCTACATCTCGTGGGGAAACAGAAAGGAAAACTTCATAAACAAGATCAACTTAAAATAAATTCAATGAATCTAACAACACTTTGGAACTTAACGCACAACATTTAGAGGTCTAGGCTAGAGACGTATTCCGGCGTCGTAAAGCCTGGTAACTGTTGTCCTCACTGATGGTTGGGTGATTCCTCCACTTTGAGATGATAAGTGCCAGTATGGACTTGTGCTCCCACGTACCGTCGAGTATATTTTGGGAGACCCCTATAGGCTTAAATCCTTTATCCTTAGGAAGCTGTGTCTGCCACCCTATCAATCGCAATGCACTGAACAAAACATTCGGGAAGATTGACTGTCGTACCGTAAAAAGTATTCTGCAGTTTTGCGATTGGTTTGGTCCTCCCTCTACCTAGATCTCCAGACTAGTCCCTTTCGCTCCTTTTTAGACTCCTTAACGGAAAAGGTCCATCTGAGCACTTGTCACTTCAGGCTCATTAAAAATCGAAGGCGACTAGAGTCATCTTTTGTTTTTTCTCGACTCTTAAAAACTGAAAAAACAAGTTTTGTCAAAGCGTCTAAAAATTTATTTTAAACGGAATATTCATTACCCCTTTCCTACGTTGATCTTGGGTTGAGAAAATGGAGTCCACCAACCAAGGAATTCCCCTTGGAGGAAATCCTAGTCCCTTCTCCTCTTGGGGAGATGTTGGTGCACCCCATATGGCCACATTGTCGCTTCCAGGACTGACGATTGGTTTGCCTATATGGCTCTTCTCAACCTCTGTCGTTCAGAACACCACTATTCGTGAACAATCAAATCAACAATTAGACGAGTCCAGAGCTACCCACCAACCTTCTACTTCCTCTAATTCTTCCTCTCCTCCTTTCTCTTCGCTTGATGGGGATGGTAAAGCCAAAAGTCAAGTTCCTAAGGAGAAGAAGTAAAAGAAGAAGAAAGAGAAGAAGAAGGAGCCGAAAGCAAATGGGGGCAAATGAGTGTCGTCTAATGAAAATCCACACACTGCACCGACCAGGCCTAAATCGCCATGTGTCATTTGCAAAGGAGACCATTTTCACAGAGATTGTCCCTACATCCCTCGGATCTTAAGGGACTCGTCTCCTCGTTTGCACAACCCGGTGTCATCAACCTCTGATCATCATGTTGAAAACACACCGTCAACTAGTGAAAGTGAAGCCCCAGGACAAAAAGGAAAATATAGATTTCCCTGTAAACTGTGTGAAGGCGATCATGTCATCCACCATTGTCCCTTCTTAGACGAAGCTAAAAGAGTTTTGGATGATCGTCCAGTTTCACCGTTACGACTTCCTCCTGGATATAAAAAACTCTTGCTAAGTCCGTCACTAGTCGAAAATCCGGCTGACCCGCTCAGGTGGTCGGCCGAAGCATCTGTCATTGAAGATGAACCATCTGAATCCATACCAGACGAAAGTCAAAAGGTCGAGGTGGCAGTTGACCCGGTCTTGCCTTTAGAGGTTCCATCTTCAGATGATACAATCACTGAAGAGAACAAGGATGACACCGTCCAAATTCTTTTCATAAGCACAGACTCCAACGAACATGGGGGAAATTTACCCGTTCCTTTACCGCAAGAAGGAAGTTCGTCAGAGTCGTACCCGGCCGTCTATTCGGTCCCACCTCCAAGCAACCTAGTTGTCTCCTTCAACTGGAATCAACTAGGCAGACCCCGTTTACTAGCTAGTGTACCATTCCGAATTATTGTTCAGATATATAGAACGGTTATGGATGGTACCATCATAGATGAGGGGGCTTCTGTGGGTATCCTTTCCTCAACTGCTTGGAAAGCGCTGGGTTCACCACCGTTTTTGCCTGAGATGAGAAATCTGACAGGCTTTGATAAAGGAACCAATCGACCATTAGGGATCCTTCCCGATGTGCCCATAACATTGAGAGGGAAAATAGTTCACATGAACGTAATGGTAGTTCAAGGACCCCTGGATTACAATCTACTCCTTGGACAAGAGTATATTTATTGCATGGGAGCAATTGTCTCCTCACTCTTTAGAGTAATGTGTTTTCCGCACGGAGGAAGAGTGGTCAAGCTCGTGGACCAGCTTTCATTTCCCGGATCATACAAAGCAAATAGTCATATACCATCCTTGAATGGTCTTTTCACGCAAGAAATGTCTCAATCTCCAGTCCGTCCTCTCGATGAGCGCGAGTGATTCGGAGGGATATGACTGAAACCCAGGGGGCATGCACCCTGGTCTGCTTCGGTAGGAAAACTTCGGGTATAGGGTAGGTTTCCTCAGGAGAATATGACTAGTCTGTACCCATGTCTATGATTGGAAAAGGGGGTTATTCTAGAACAAGATTCTCTTGTCAAAGTTATGTGAGTCGGCGGGCATCGCCGCTCACCTTTTTTTATTTCGGTAGACATCGCCAGAGAAGTGTTTTGTTTACGCCGTAAATAGAGCAATCTTTGGGTAACCTGTAAGAGGTAGGCCTCTCTCGGTAAAACATGTTTTAACGGACTAAAGAAGGGGTAACCTTGAAACTCTGTTTTATACCTGGGGGCATGCAAACCTTTTGGAATGCAAGCGAAGAGCGGCTATTTATTTTTTAAATTTATAGGACCTCTAACCCTTTAAACTCGTAGGATTGGTCGTTTCCTAACTTGCATAAAGAAAGGATGTGGGGAAAATCTCTAAAAGTTTCCGTTTTTATATGAGACATTCTTATCACAAGACTGGATTAATCGAGTAGTTTTAGCACATAGTTCAAGCTCGTTAAAAAATAAACATAAGACATGAGAAAATTTTTCCACCCGCATTTAAGCTCATTAAAAAATGAACTATTCCCCGGTAAATAACCATCGTGAATGTAGTACTTCAGCCGTTAAAGCCTTGGTCATGTTTGTACCGTCACCTCCACTTTTCATTGGCCGATCATTCACCTCCATTTGATTATTTACCCATTTTGAGGAACAACTGCGAAGAGTGATCTCACTAGCCATCCTTGTGACACAGCCATGATTGGAAAATTCCAAACCTTACCTAGAATCAGCTGCTACCTGTTTTATCACTCGTTCCTCAAAAGACAAGTCTCCTTTAAGCTCTTTTCAACTGACTCGTAAAATATGAAAAGATTGCCGAGCCATTGGCCTCTCCAGCTCATTAAAGGGAAAGGAAGTGCTATCCCTCCTCTAGATTTTAATATTTTTGGACCTGAGGGATTATTCCACAAAAAGATCGAGCGCTTGTTTTGTTCGGCTCGTTAAAACTATCGAAAATTCATCCCTTCTGTATTGTTTTATACTTTTTTGGACTCAAGGGATTAGATGATGAAAAAGGAATTTTGGAGTTACCTTTACGTTCCTTTTCAGACTCTCTAAAATTGAAAAGGACCGAGTTATCTTTGTTGTTAAACTCGTTAAAAAGATTAATAGCGACAAACTTGTCTTTAGACGAGAATGAGTTTCACTATCGCTAGGCTCGTTAAAACATAGCGATGGGTTTGCCCGAAGGGAAAATTATAGAACAAGCATATGTTATCCTCCACAAGCTTGACAAAAATAAAGAGGTACTAGTCAGCAATGACTGGGGAAAAATTGGGAAGAAAACTCAAAGAAACTTTGTTGGTAGCAAATCACTCTTGAACATGACACTTCCACTCTGTGTCCGAGTCGGGTTGGGTTGTTTCATTCACCGGTCACATCACCATGGTCACGCCATACCATCCAAATTTGGGGTTAATGCTACCAATCCATCACATCAGTGTTGCCGATATGTTCAAGAGAAGTCATCCAGAGAAGTCACCTATGTCTCACCCACTACCATACATTATACTCCATTCTTTCATGACCGCCACCCTGAACCTTATATCATCAGATCGTTTTCACCTCCATCAAAATCATTTGCTCCGTTCTGTGTCATTGATGTGGGATTCATTAAGGCCCTCTTGTGATGGATCACTTCTTGTCGACATCAGCTCATTATCCAAGAAGTTGATCTAGGAACACCCCATTCAGTACTTTGAAGCTTGCATGCCTCAATGGCAAGTTTCTCACTTCTGGCGACAGGTTAACATCAATGGCCTTCGACCGAAAGATTTTGCGTGGTGTTTGACGCCAAGTCCTTTATTCACACCACGTGAATTGTACTGCAGTACCTTGAGGATCATTATCATTATCGGTGATTCCTCTCGCGCTTGTTAACAATTTACATCATTGACTGGTAATCAAGCGATGTCTTTCCATGTTTGACTTCAATACATTTCTCACATGGATCGACTTGTACTTCGAGTGAAGATCAGACGAGATTGAAGACCCCAGATCTAGTTTCATCCATCTGGGCTGCGATATATATTCGGGGAAATAAAGACATCAAATGTACAGCATTGCAGCACAGATAATCATCTTACCAAAAGGATGATGGCTCTATCAGAATCATCAGTCTACACTCAGACGATTGTCTGTCCTATGTACATGAAAATGAATTTATAAAGCTGACCATGGGAATTCCCGCCTCAGCTAGATCATGAAAACAATATGAAGATAATTTATTGTATTGTATCTTATTACAGGTCTCCTCCCAGCATTGAAAGAACTTTGGATCCTCATAATAAAGCATTTCACCCAACACTAAAAGGTTAACGGCCTCATACTTTAGGCGGCAACTGTTATAGACATTTTTGTGCCTTACAACTCCAAGCATGAAATGTCCATAAACCAAGGGCTCCTAAGTCCCTAAAAGTGTTGTTCTAGCCCCTAAAGGAACAAGGTCAATAGATTACAGCTTCTCCCAGAAATTCTCCACCAGAAACTGCTCAGAATTGGTCAAAACAAGATCATTTCAGCTGCTCCACTGGCTAAGTGCGTTGCATTGCACCTAAATACACTGTGAGGGTGCGTTGCATTTCAAAACTCCCTTCTGTAGGGTGCGATGCGCGAGAAATGACAAATGGCAGTGTCATTCCGCGAGGTGGAGAGGCAGTGGAAGCTTCCAGAATCTTCTCCTGTGACACTTGCCTCACTGAATTCGACCAAAGATGAGTAAGAGGCCCTCAGTCTCCAAGTGGAAGCAAGAACTGACAGAGTGAAGACACTAATCAAATCACAAGCTGACTCATCCTCCTTACACATATCTATATATGGATCCCTCATCCCACAGATCCAGAGGCTGGAATTTTTCGTATCGTAAGGAATTGCTGTTGGTTTCTAGAGACAAACATCAGATTGTTGGGTGATTTATGCTTTGTTTGAGGTGAAGAGGGGCTTCTTTGCTGGGAGGTTGATGCTGGGTTGGAACCACTGGTTGTAACTCCTCCTGGATCTTTTCTTGTTTATCAATAAAAACTATTTGAGTTCTCCTCCATACTTTTTTATCATTGATGCTTGTCACATTTGTATGGTTAACTTAAATCTGATCCTAAGTTATTTATGAATATAGATCCATGTCTTTGTATAGTGCTCTTCTTCTATTATCTTACAGGTATTCTGTGAAGCTGGGCATGCAAGGGAGAAGGTAGCTGGAGACTATGAAAGAAGAGAGGGATTGGATAAAAGGATTAGCACAAGACACAGGTTGGTTCTTTCTATTCCTCTTTGTCTATAATTCATAAAGGAAATACAAAAGTAGCTTCTCTCTGTTTGTTTCTAAGGAAGCTATCACACCTTAGTGGGATAGAGCAGTTCTAAATAGACATTTTTCCCTGTAACACATAGGGGTTGCGTCCATGCATAGGGGGCTACGCTGCTGTGCGGGTAGGCTGGGAGGTGACCGTTGATGTCACTGTTCATGAAAAGATGTCTAATTTAAGGCAAAGAGAAGTGGGTGGAAGGAAATTAAGACATGAATTAAGAGCTAGATTTGGGACGATCTACCGCCAAGAAGGCATTAATGACATAGAAGTGGGGTAAAATGGTCGAATTCAAATTCAAAATATGCTATAAAGTCCCTAAGGATAGCCACAGGGAAACACTTGGTTATTTTAGAATTGAGAAATTACAGAGTAGTAAGCACCACATTCTCTTACCACCTTTGACTGTAGACATGGTGACTGCTGCCAAAACAAGAGTGCGATTCGCTGAAGATACCGCGGAGCCCCATATGGCCCATGAGGAGCACGGAGTGGTGGTAGTTGTGCTAGAAGTTCCAAAATCACTAGGAACATTGCAGCTGAAGAAAGATAAGCAGACTATGGGCTCAGTGCGTGTATCCCCAAGAAACCCATGGTTCAGAAAATTGTCAATGGAAGAAAAAGGAAAAGCCATCACCATTGAGTCAGAAGAAGAAGAGGAAGACTTGCAAGATCTAATCATTCAAATTGAGGCGCAAGACGATGTGAAGGAGGATGCCTCACCAATTCGTTCCGAAAAAAAGTTACCTACTCACATCCACCCGTGGAAAGGGAAATCCAAGATACCGAAAGACCTAGAGGCCATGAAGAGTGTGCTCCAGACCCCACTCCACCCCAATGTTATAATGTTTGAAGGTCCGCCTTTGGGATGAGTACCACCATGAAGTTAGAGGATTAGGACCTCGCAGATAGCGAGAAGTTCTCACACCTGGCCACGGAGAGTTTAATGAAGAAGAATTCAGAGGGGCCCGAAAAATGGTTGCATGGTTTGGAGAAGGCTGGGTTACCCCATCTGCAATGGATACCCCACTACCACCTCATGCCCATCACCATTTTTACCATCAGGCAGCTACTGCACCTAGTGCATAATGGGTATCTCTCGCTGGAGGAGCCTATTCCCATCACGACCGACCTAATTCACAGAATTTCTTGACTGTGCTTCAAAGGACACGACCCCATGGCCATAGCAGGAAAAAGCAATGACCTGGCCCTCACAGAAGCTATGAATGCCAAGTATAAACTAGAGAAGAAAAAGCAGGGGTACACAATCGAAAGCATTAAGGACAAAGGGGTGTGCATAGCCACCTAGCTGCTGGCTGGCAAGCTAATGACGAAATGTCACGCTAACAAAGTACTAGCATCTGTGATTGCACTGGCAAAGCAATGTGCGGAGGGGTTACAATTCAACTAGGCGCAGTTCCTCTGCGAGGAGTTTCTGACGAACTGCAAGGAGGCCCAGGAGTAGGGTAAGGCCTTCCACTATGTGTGGTTGCTCTTATCCGTCTTGTTAGTTGCAAGGGAACTGCTGGAGGACAGCCAATATCCCAGTATTGAGCATGATTAGCCCGAAGCCGTGAGGTACACCTCGCTCTAGGCTACAAAAGATGCAAAGAGAATTCGCGAGACGAATTTGTTCTAGGTGTTCATAGAGGCGAGCATCCGAATGTGGATCAACTGAAGGTCGCGCCTGTCTCCCATGGTTTATAATATCTTACAAAGCTCGACGGAGTTCAAGGAAGATATGCATAACTTGTATATCCGGGCACGCAAGGATCTAGTGCAAAAATGGTGAAGCTTCTGTTCATCACAATGGATGATGCAATCTTCGCAGTGATGGAGTCATGGCCTCCGGAGTGGCATGCCCTCAACTTCACAGGAATGGAGAAAGTCGCAACCCAACAAAGGAACAAGGACACCAAGCTACACATTGCACAACTAGTTGAAAAGAGGTGCTAGGAACAAGAAGCAGTCGTATAGCAGAAGACGGTCGATGCAACAATAGCGGTGCAGATGGCAGAAACCACAACAACACCAACAAAAGAGCCCGAGGAGGGCCAGGGGATGTCCATGAGGTAGAAGACCTGGAAAGTGGATAGGATAGAAGAACGTGTAGACCCCAGTTCAACATCGACCCAACTCAACTAGTCATGCGTCCCTGAGAAAACAACTCCCAAGAAGAAGGTGAAGGGGACAAAGACGTCTGTTGATCCGATAATGCTCACGGAAGGTGATCTGTTTGACATGGTGAAACGGTTCGCGAGGTCACAAAGGACACGCTCTAGGAAATGAGGATGGAGTAGAACAATGTGTTGGGGGTGCTCAATGCACAATTATAAGGCTTATAGGTACATCCCCCCCAAACAGGTACAATGGCTCCGTACATCCCAGCAGGAACTGCAAAGGCCGAACAGGTGTTGCGTGCCCGTAGGGAAAACCCTTTCATGTTGCCTAAAGGCATCCTAGCAGTAGAAGTGAGGTTGATCGAGCTGCGGTGAACAACATGAAAGGCGTTGGCTTAAACTTGGCAGCCCTGCCATGTGAAATCCTGTACTAGTTACAGGATAGGGTCATTAGAGAGCTCTGCGCCAGGGAAGGCCACGCAATCCAGGTCTTGAATGAGCAGAAAATCAACATGGATCAGCTCAGCCTCCAGTGCGATGAGTTGGTTGCGCAAGCTCATGTGTGTCGGAGCGTCCCAGAGCTGGCCATGCTGGCAAAGGTACTATTAGGAGAGCAAGTCCACCGATTGGTGGCCGGAGTCTACAAGGCGAAGGAGGAAATGACGAAGGTTACGTCGGAGATAAACTTGCAGATCTCTGAGCTGCGATTGAAGGCATGACCCTCCAAGCCCCCATAAGTTAGAGATAAATGCACTCGCGCTAACCAAATGGGGTTGGAGAAAATTGGCCAAGCGGTACAGGACCGCACTGGGATGTTGGATCAAGCATTAATAATGCCTACATACCTACAGGAAGATCCAAACCTACAATGCCTAGAGACAAAGGCGCACGTGTTGCAGTAAGAGTACAACACTGTCCAGAGAATCATGCAGACAATCGTCCTTACTCAACGATTCACCAAACTACAGCAGGCAAGGGCACTAAAGGACCAGTTAAACGTCGCGCGAGAAAAAGAAGCCTTGCTTAAAGCATGCATCTAGCCATGGATAATTGAGGCTTTCACAATTACAACTACCATTGAAGAAAAGCTGGCACAAATGCTGGGACTTTATGTGATTAGACAAGAATGTTACCCTGCTCATGAAGGTTCAGAGATACGCATGTAGCAAGTACAACAGACAGTGGAACAGTGTGCCACGAACACCCAAGCTGCATGAGACCTATTGGACGACCTCCGTGCCAAGATTTCCGCACCTCACTATGATTTTATTGGGGGCCTGTTGGGCATGGGATCCCCCGATGCAGGTTTTGGGGCTTAAAGCCTAAGTTTTGGTCAATTGTATTGTAAGACTCTGCGAAGTGCGGGTGCGAAGCGTTAAAGTCTAGGATGAGTCATAAGGTTGTCTGCCCTAAGAATTGTAAAATAATGTAAAGTTGTGCCGACCTACCCATGGTCTGCAGACCATGGGATTGTATAAATAGAGTGAGGCTCTAAGTGTAAAGATAGTTTTTGGCAAGCAAGCAATAGATAGAGGCGAAGGCATGGTTAGAGCATAGGGGGAAGTTGAAGTGTATTGGGTCTTAGTAGTAGGAAGAGGCTCTGCAGCTGAGTGAACAGAGGTATAGTAGAGTTCGTAGCTAAGTGCGTGGACCCCTGTAGCTGAGTGCATAGGGTGGAGTCAGGTCTATATTTGGAACTGAAAGTTAATAAAAAAGACTATTATGTGCATCTGTTCTTGAATCCTTATTTGGACTATTGTTACTCTATTTATTTACTACATGCATTGGATGAATACTCGTATGAATGTTTGTATGTAAACTTAATATAAGTAATCAACTAATGGAGACTAATTAAGGAAGACTTCAGTAAATAACACAGGTCGTGCTGCGACTGGAATTGCACGAAGATAGTATCACAGAGCGCAGGGTGCTTGCAGGTGCGTGTAGTGCAGTAAGTGTTAAGGTTGGACCGTGTACTAATCACCACATATTAGATATCCCCAAGGTGTGGAAACCTAGTTCTAGCACCATCCCATACTACATCAGATGAGACCTCAGTCCACACTCCGCGAATTGTTGCCGAAAGGGCTAATAGTACCGGGATTTTCTTGGCTAAATCACTTCCGAAACTAGGTCAAGGCCCACTAAGCCAACATTCTTAAAGGAAAAAATGGTTACCGCTCTGATCTAGGTCTTCCCAGATTGGGAGAAGGAATTTCATGTACACATTGACGCCTCGTGTATTACGTTGGGAGCAGTGCTAGCACATGCCTATGAAGGAGAGATGGACCACCTTATAGTATTTGTGAGTAGGAAATTATCAAAGGTTGAGAATAATTACTCAACAACAGAGTGCGAAGGATTGGCTATGGTGTACATGCTCCAAAATTTCATACACTTTCTGGTGGGCAGACATTTCAAGATGTACACAGACCATTCTACCTTGATGTACCTAGTCAATAAGCTTGTGTTGGGGCAGAAGATATGAATATGGCTACTACTATTTTAGGAATATGACTTTGAGGTCATTATGAAGTTAGGAAGGTTGAATGCAAGACCTGACCATATGTGGCAGATTGAAACAGGGGTGGAGCCTACTGATTTGGAGGAAGTTTTGCCTGACGCAAATAACCACTTTGCAGATATTATCCACTTTTTGACTACAGGGACTGCGCCAAAAGGATACACTAGTCAACAAAAGAAAGAGTTATTAGTGTATGCAGTAGATTTTTTGGTGATCGTTGGACATTTGTATATGATGGGTACTGATGAGATATTATGATGGTATGTCCGTGATTTTGAAGAAGTAGCATCCTAGCTGAAGCTCATGGAGGGGTTGTAGCAGGACATTATGTAGGAAAGGAAATGACACAAAATATTTTGTGTGCAAGGTTTTGGTGGCCTACACTACATAAAGATTCTAAAGCATATTGTAGTGCATGCGATGCATGTTAGCGAATGGGTAGACCATCACTGAGGGATGAGTAGCCATTGAACCCTCAGGTATCATTGCGGCCATTTGAGAAACGGGAAATTGACTTTGTACGACTGATCCATCCCCCAAGCAAGAAAATAGGTGCACACTATATAATCACCACGACAGAGTATCTGACCATATGGGGGGAGGCACAACCTGTGAATGATTGTACAGGGGCCACAACAAAAAAGTTCTTATTTGAGTACATGTTAACTAGATTTGATTGCCTAAAAGTATTAATGACCGATCGTGGTATGCACTTCCTCAATGAAACAATCATCACCCTGACCGAAGAGTTCTAGGTTTATCATCATAAGAGCACACCGTATCATCCTCAAGCCAATGGAATAGTTGAGGCCTTCAATAAGATATTGGAGAATGCACTGACAAAGATTTTCAATGCATAGCAAAATGATTGGGATGTACGCATACCGGAAGTACTGTTGGCATACAGGACTACTTGGAAAAATCTAATAGGTCAAACACCTTTTTGATTGGTCTATGGTGTAGAAGCTGTGATGCCTATGGAATATATCATGCACAGTCTTAGTATAGCATATTTCATAGGGATGGTGGACCGCAGAGCCTTGGAAGAATGACTCACGTAACTTATGGAGCTCAAACAGGATAGATTCTTGACTGGATTCCATCAGCAAGTACAGAAGGAACGTGAAAAAGCATGGCACGATTGACACATCAAGCTACGCACATTCAAGTTAAATGATTTGGTTTTATTATATGATAGTAAGTTCGCTAAGTTTCCAAGAAAGTTTTAGATGCACTAGCTCAGGCCATATGTTATCAAAGAGATTAGAGATGGAGGTGAAGTCCAGCTCACAAAAATGAATGGAGAACCTTTTCCGGGAAAGGCGAATGACAGTCAATTGAAGCCATATATAGGAGACCCGGCTCAATGAATATATGGTGATAGGAAAGTCTTAGTGCCTTGGGAAGTTGTAAGGGAGCATGAGACTATAAACTACCTTGTCGTGACTGGAGGAATATGTGACAGATTGGTTGCACAGAAGCTAGCGATGGTGTAGTATCAGTATCTGCATGAACGGAGCTATGTTATGGATGTCGGTATCACACTGCACAACTGGAAAGTGACCGTTTACAATTTGACAGTCCAAAGATGGGTACAAAGAATGGGTTGGAAGTATTTAAGGTGAAGATCTGCAAAGATCTACTCCCAGTACAACATTGATGATCGGATTTTGGAGGGAATGGTTGGATTTGACTCCAACAACCCCTATAAATTAAATGTCTCGAACCAAACACTTACACACTACACCTTTTGGGCTTCCTCTAGAATTCGTTGTCTGTTGATGAGTTGAGCCTTTTGGGATGAGAGTTATTTTCCTTGATATATGTGTCTACTGAGGCCCATAAGCTATTTATGGAGAAGATGAGTATGGACGCAACAACCTCTGATGCCCCAAGCCCTAAAAAAATTGATGTTGAAGCTATGGCACCAGGGATGACACAGTCCATGGTTGAAGAAAAGTTGAAAAAGATGGTCAAGATGTGCACTTCCCCAAGGGGGCATACAATGACCCCAACCTAGAGAAAAGGTAAACAACCAACCAAACGCAAAGAGAATGTTATTGACCTGGAAGCTGAAGACAGCTAGGGAGACGAAGATGTAGAAGATGAAGACACAAATCCCATCACAAAGCTCACCCAATATGTCCCTCAGAGGAAGGGTAAGGCAAATATTCCCAAAGACCTGGATTCTAACAAATTCCTCATGTCCACACCCCTGCTACCTGAGTAGGTTCAGTTCTAAGGATGACGACTTTCCTGCCTCCTGCTGCTAAAAATGGTGAATTGGGATTTAGCACATCTCACTAAGTTCCCCCACTTATCAATGGATACCTTCATGAAGCACGTAGTCTACGAAGACACATGTATGACAACATTGGAAATAGAGGAATGGGCCCGAGGTGTTGAGCAATCTGGGCTGCTTAACTTACTTTGGGTGCCACACTACCACCACACGAACATTAACATAGCGTGTATATGAAAACTACTCATACTAGTACATGATGGGTGTTTATGGCTTGGAGGGCTATCCTCATCACCAATATGCTGATTCATATGCTTACACACTTTCCACATGATGGGATGAATCTGGCAAAGGCGTTGGCTGAAAAAACAGGGAAAGGGACCTGGCTGAGAACATGAAAAGCACTCATAAGCTGGTGAAGAAGTCACGAGGATACTCCATCCTATCTATATCTGATTTTACAATATGGTTGGCTACACAGATATTGGTAGGCAAGGTAATGAGGAAGTGTTGTGCAGATGAAGTTCTAGCACCTGTCATTTCTCTAGCAACCCAGTGCGCGGAAGATGTCCTATTCAATTGGTCCAAAAACTATTGGCAAGAGTTCCTCGCAAATTTCCACGAAGTAAATATGAGACCAAGCCATTCCATTATGCTTGGTTGATGCTATCTATTATTCTAGTTGCATGGGATCTACTGGAGGACAGCAAGTTTCCTCCACTGGAAAAAGGGTTGCTGGAGGCAACACAGTTGACTTCCCTATAGGCTATGAAGAACCCCACCTGTGTTATGGAGACGAAGATTTTATGGGTCTTGATGGAAGCAAGTTTTTGCATGGTTGTCAACCTATGGCTAAGGTTGTCCCCAACTTTGTACATGTAGATGTCTGCCATTGCTGCTTTTAAAGATGACTTTAATAGAGTTTACATCTAGGACCGAAAGGATCCCACACAGAAATGGTATGTCCTACCCTATTTGGTTTCATATTTTGAAGTGAAGGAAGTCGTGTCACGCTAGCTTCTGATTTGGTTGCTGGGCCAAACACCAATGCAGAAAGTAAGACTGCTAGGAAAAGAAAGGAGGCAGCCAAGAAGGATGCGAAGAACTTGGTGACAGAAAAGGAGAAAGGAACAATGGAAAAAGTGCGGCTCAAAGAGGAAAGCTCTACCAAGGAAAGGGCAGAACATGAGAAGTGCGAGGCCCAAAAAGGTGACAAGTCACCTTCAACAGCAATTGAGATAGAAGCAGGGCAAGATGACGCGAAAAGGTGACACACAACCTCTGAGTTGAAGAAGAGATATTTGGAATTGCAAGGAGGATCTAGGAAGAAAAATAAGGCACATAAAATGTTGGTTGATCCTCTGATGATTACAGAAAGTGAATTGGACGCGATTGATGATAAAATATGGGATGTTGCCATAAACATACTGCAAAAACTAGAATAATATTACACTTAGTCCTTCGAGCGAGTCCATAAGGAGCTTCACGAGTTTCAGCTTCAGGTGACTAACATTCAGGTAGAGATAGGTAAGGAAAGGGGCACAATTCGTAGCTCAGTATTAAAACTATGTGCCGGTACAGAGCTCATTCTATGGCCGACAATGGATGTGCAAGTCTTTCCCTTGCCTACAGGGTTAGTCCGCATTGAGACCGAGGAACAACGTGCCCAACTAGATAGCATACCCAAAATGGGCGTGAACCTGGCTACAATCAAACTACAGGCATTGCATGAGCTACTACATGCAATCGCCAACGAACTTTTCCTTTGGGAAAAACACACCATTAATACTCTCAATGAAGTCAAGGTGGATAATCAACCATTTTTTGTCGATAAGACTCAGGTTTTGGAATAAAAGGAGGTGCTCTAGGCATGCAACTCACGATTGGAGCCTGCAGTTGTGGAGGCATGCTAAACAATACTAGAGCTCCATATTCCATAGCATGCACACCCAAAAGAAAAGGTTCGAAAATTGGATGCCAGTGTGCATGAGGCATAGGTCGAGGTTAGTCAAGTTCAATAAGAACTCAATATGTAGATAGTCGAGATGAAATTGAAGGTGCAGCCATTGACACTGCCGATGCTCCGGGAGTAGCGCGGAGCTATGATTAAGGAATGACTAGCCACTCTAGATGCCACCATTAGAGAGTGCACAACATTATTCGAGCAGGCGACAGAACTGGTAACTACTCTACAGGAAGACGCAATGCTGAAGAAGCTAAACACAGAAGTTAAGGAGCTGCAGAAGTAGTATATGGAAGTCAGTGCACTGGCATGCTCTATTGCTCCATCACAACGCTTAGCCAAATTGTAGGAAGGCAGGAAACTCCTCACCCAGGTTGAGACAACACAGAAGAGTGATGCCTTGCATAAGGTCTAATTGGAGCCCTGGTTGGACAAAGCCTACAAGGTCATGAACAAAATTCAGGAAAAGTTGACGAACTTGCAACTCACATCGCAGGAGATCAAGATGGCCAATGAAGGACTAGCTATGGAGCACCTCGTCGAATAAGTGAAGCAGGTAGCTATGTAGAGCGCTACTGAGGTAGGAGTTGTGTAGGGGGAACTGAGGGATATTCAGAACATGATCACCATGACAGCCGAGTGACTCAAGGGTGAGTCATGACCTTTGTCTTGGGGGCCTGTTGGGATGAGGTCCCCCGGGTTAGTTCTGAGGTTAAAAACCAAAGTTTTGATGTAAATTTTGTAAAAAGATGTAAAGTCTCAGTGATATATTAACACGAAGCACATAGATAGTTAGAAGTAAAAAGGGGCCTTAGCCCCTTGATTATGTAAAATCGAGTTGGTTTTGAGATCCACCCATGGTCTGCGAACCATGGGACTGTATGTAGGAAGCTATAAATAGGTGTGTCTTAGAGATTTTAGGGCATGGAAAAGAGGAGATGATGATGAATGTAATGGGTCAATAGGAGATAGTGCAGAAAGTGAGTCGTGAGAGAAGGGAAAGGTTCAACAACTGAGTGTGTGAAGGCCTAGAGTAGATTCCGCAGCTCAGTGTGTGGACCCCTGTAGCTGAGTGTGTGGGAAAGTTTTGAGTTTGTAACCTCACATTGAAGATAAATAAAGAAGACTTTATGATAAATTCAAATGTTTTATCTATTTCTTCCTATTGTTTATGTTCACGATATATCTTATGATGAAGGAATGTCTTAATTATGTATTGATACACGAATCTATTGGATGAATCGCCTTAATTGAACACAATGAATGTGAAGTGTTTACATGAAGGTTATAATACTTTCTATTAATTTTATTAAGCACTTAATTAAGTCTGTAGATTCCAATCTAAGATTAATCTATGATGCACGTAAGTAGATAACCTATCCGTTAAAGGTCCACAAAAATCATAGACCTTCGCAAAGGTCTAGGGGACAATTGAAGGGAATTATAGCATTGAACCCTTGGGGTTTAAAGATCTGCGTGAAGGGAGATCTATGACACAAAAAGACATCAATCTAATCTCTGGGTGTGGAAACTTGGTTCCAGCATCCCCCCATATTGCTTCGAGTGTGACTTCAGTCCATGCTACATAGGTTGATGTCAAAAGGGCTAGTAGTGTAGGGTTTTGTTTCGCACAACTAACTCTGAACCTAGGTTAGGACCCCCTAAGACAACAACTATGGTATAGGAAAATGGCTTGAAGGAATTTGTTGAACAAGAAATTCCTAAGCCAACAACTATTGATGCACAGAACTTGGTCGAGTGGAAGAACTGTGTGGTGAAGGCAAGGCAGATAATCCTTGAGGGAGTTCGAGATCATACTGTCTTGAGTGTCCATGGGAAGGAAACCCTGCATGCTATGTGGAAAACATTGACGAACTTGTATCAAAATAGCAATGATCAAAGGAAGTTGGCACTGAAGGATAAAATTCGTAAAATGAAGATGGAGAAAAGAAAGATGATTCCAAAGTAAGACCAAGTTCACTCAATGTCAAGATGAATTTGGAAGTGTTGGAATCATAGTTTTCAAGGAGGATATGGTGATACTTTCTCTTCTTGGACTCCCAAAGAGATGACATAGTTATCAGGACTCTATCAATGGTCAGGAGAAGATGCCAGATTGGGAACAATTATCATTAAATTTGATGCGGGATGAGATCAAGAGGAACACCAGGGATGGCTCTTCATCACAGACTGATGATGAAGATAATTGTGCCTTAGCGATTAAGGCGAGGAAGGGGAAAGGTACAATTTACCATTCCAAATTAGATTCTTATCATGGAGATAAGAAGAAGTACATGACGAAAGTTAAATGCTTTCATTATAACATGATGGGCCACTTTGCTACAAATTGTCCATTAAATAAGTCCAAGGCGAAGTCCTCAGGAGGAGTGTCGGGTGAGGTGTTGGCCTGCCAATTCGAATTGGACTTTTCCACCATTGCATGCATCGTGTCTTTAATGATGGGAAGTGTCTGGTACTTAGAGAGTGGAGCTTCTTTCAACATGAATAGCAACAAAGAGTTATTCAGTGAACTAGAGGAGAACGATCTCAAGATGCATATCGAGATGGGTGATGATGGTAAGTATAATGTTACTCATGTGGGCACTATTACTTTTTAGAGGGAGCATGAAGCTCCACTCACCTTGAAGAATGTTATGCATGTACCCAGATTGAAGAAGAACTTGGTATCCATTTCCATGCTTGAGGATAGAGGCTATGATGTGATATTTTTGAAAGGAAAGGCGTTCCTTAGACAAATAGCCATGGGTCAAGTAAAGAAGATAGGGATTCGAGTTACAAATCTCTATAAGATAGAGGTAGAGGATTATGCTACTTTGAGCTCAAAAGTAGAAAATATGTTGAGCTGAGACATCAAAAAGTTGTGGCATGGGTGATTGGGCAACTTGCATCATGGGGCTTTGAAGATATTGGAGCAAATTTCTACGAGACTTCCCAAAGGTACGCTTGATCAAGTCGATACATGCAAGGGTTGTGGTTTTGGATAATACACAAGTCTTCCTTTGGACACAGAGACAACCGAGTAGAGTCTATTCCGGAGAGAGTCCATTCAGATGTGTGTGGATCATTCTCAACAGCATCCACATCCAAACACAATTATTATGTTATATTTGTTGATGAGTATATTCTCATAAATGCTGGGTATCTTTTTATGCAGAAAAAGGATTAAACTTTCACAAATTTTTGTGAGTTCAAAGCATTGGTAGAGAAAGAGTGTGGCAAGAAGGACAAATATCTATGGAGTGATAATGGCGGTGAGTATGTCTCCAATGAGTTTAAGAACTTATGTGTAGCAGAAGGGATTAAAAGACAGTTGACGACACCCCATAACCCTCAACAGAATGGGGTTGTTGAGAGGAAGAATAAGAGATTAGTAGGGGTAGCAAGGGTGATGTTGCATGATTAGGGCCTACCAATACAATTGGAGGCTAAGGCATGTAGCACACCAGTTTATGTTCAGAATCGTAGCCCACATTAGGTACTTGAGATAAAGACACGAGACGATGCTTATTTAGGTAAGAGGCCAGATGTTGGTCACTTCAGGATTTTTGGGTCTTTGTTTTATTTCCACCTGACCAAAGATGCACGGAAGAAGCTTGAGCCAACAATAGAGTTGGGGATATTTGTGTGGTACACTAATACACCCCACAACTAATGGTTGTGCATGCTGACCAGTTGGAGAACAATGGTTCACAGGGGTATCACGCTCAATGGGGAGAAGGCCATGTGAGTTTCCCTTGAGAGGGAGCTTGAGCTACATGTGGATGAGGAGCTTTTAGCTCCTAAGGTTGAGGGGGATCAGATTTATGTGGAGCAACCACATGTAGAGGTTCAGAGAGGGGAGACATCCTCTCAAGCAAAGTCTTCCAAAGAGGGAAGAAAGTGCACTAGAGAGGCTCACAGATTGTTGGATGATGCACAGGAGAATGTGGCAAGACCATCTTCTTAGCCCAGATAGAGCAGTTCACTAGAGAGGTACACTGGATACATGTCACTTATGGGTGCATGTGTTGTGATAGATCCATCTTCCTTTTATTAGGTAGTGCAACAACTAGTTTGGGTTGATGTGATGGTGGAGTATGACTCCTTAGTTCGAAATAGTGTTTGGGATGTGGTTCGGAGATTGGAGGACAAGTCACTTGTGAGCTCCCATTGGCTTTACAAGGTAAAAATAGCTACAAATGATAGTGTGGAGAAGCATAGGGCAAGATTTGTTGCCCATGGCTTTTCACAAGTAGAGGGGATTGACTATGATGAGACCTTTGTTCCTATTGCAAGGCACTCGTCAATCAAATCTATTTTGGCACTATCAACACAAATGGGTGGAAGATCCATCAAATGGATGTGAACACTACCTTTCTCAATGGCATGATTGAGGAAGAGGTGTACATAGAGCAACCCGAAGGCTTTGAAACCTTGGACTGTGAGTCACATGTGTGCTGACTCAAGAGAGTGTTTTATGGGCTAAAGCAAGCACCTTGTGCTTGGTACACCAGGATAGATAGCTACTTCACTAGTTTGGGCTTCATGAAGAGTGAAGCAGATGTGAAGCTGTATCACATAGTGGTGGGAGGTAAGTTGTTGATCATTGTATGTTATGTGGATGATCTTATATTGATAGGTGATGAGAAGATCATCAAATCTTGCAAGCCAGAAGTTGTAAGAGAGTCTGAGATGAAGGACCTAGGGCTCATGAATTACATTCTTGGCATGGAGGTATGGAAAAGATATGGGGAGTTTTTTGTATCTCAGGGACAGTATGCCAACGAGATACTAAGGATATTCTTCATGGAGAGCAGTAAACCCATGGAGACTCCTCTAGCTAGTAACTAGAGGAAGGAGGATGCCACTTCAGGGGATGTAGTGGAAGATACTATTTATAGGCAGCTTGTGGGTTCACTCATTTACTTGGTGAACACACGATTAGATATGTGCTATGTAGTTAACTAGCTTAGTCAAGCGATGGTTAGGCCTACCAAGCTATATTGGAAGGCGGCAAAGCATGTATTGGGATACCTAAGAGGTACTACTCAGTTTGGGTTTTGCTACAGGCAGACAGAGGGAGTGAAGCTTCAAGGCCTCATCGATGTAGATTGGGTAGGGAGTCCATCTGGCACGAAGAGCAAATCAGGAGGGATCTTTAGTATTGTGTCAGGGACAATGTCTTGGTACAACAAGAAACATAGATCAGTTGCACTTAGTTCATCAGAGGAAGAGTACATGGCTGCAAGTTAGGCAACATGTGAGGAAATTTGCATGGGGAAGGTCCTGCTTGGTTTGTTTGGCCAACAGATGGATCCATCAATGATTTACTGTGATAATCAGAGTTGTATCAAACTCTATGAAAATCCAGTTTTTCATGATCAGTCCAACCATATTGATATCCACTATCATCACATCAGAGATTGTGTATTGAGGCGGATCATGTTGGTATATTAGATTTCCATGAAGGAGCAAGATGCAGACATCTTGAGAAAGGCATTGTGAATATGTAAATTCAAGTTTCAGAGAGACAAGATCGGGGTAGTTGATAATCCATTTCTTGCTGAGAGGGAGTGTTGAGAAATGACAACAAGAAATTCCAGTTTAATTTGTCCTTGAATTAAACTTTGAATTAAATTCGAATTCTATTCTCATAGCAACTTAAAATAGTTAAGTTGAGTTTATTAAACTTAATTAACCTAGGAAATTCGAATTGGAAGTCTTTTGTAAGTCATGCATATGTTCTCCCGACTTTGTAGGAGTCCATTGTGAATTAATTGTTAGTTGTCAAATATAAAACTTAGTTTCATGAGTCAGTTCTATTTAATTAGTCCTCAAACTGATTGAGAGAACTAATAGTGAGTTAATCGTCAGTGGTGACACTAATGAACTCCACCAGTGCTACTCTAGTTAACTGAATATTTACTCATCAGAAACTCATGCATGTCGATTCTGAGAAAGACCCAGTTGAGACTAGAGTCCAAGGATAGTGTAGTTTTTGTCTTAGATTTTTCTGAGTTGCACTGATAGTTCATGCAATCAAGAATTGATCCTTGAGGTATTGCACTATTTTAGAGGCTTTATTTCCCTTTAAATACAAGCTATCCTTCATAGGAATTACACATTGGAATAGAGACATGGAGAGCTTTTGGATTGGATAGGCTTTCGCCTTGACCTTTCTTATGAGTTGGAGATTGAATTTGTTGAGTGTTGGGATTGTTCTAGAGAGAACAAGCATTGTAATTTCATCTTGATTTTCCAGATTAATACAAAACATATAGTGGGGTTTTGAGCTGTGTATTTCCCTAGATATTTATTGTGTTATGTTCCTTTGATTCTCTTTCTTTATTGATTATTGTTTGCTCGATGTTTATGGGATTCCACTGTAAAGAGTATAAGTATATTCTTGCCTTTTGCTTTAGAAAATTGCATTAGCTTGTGAATCTACAAGATTTTATATAGTTATTTATAATAGAGAATACCATCAATAGGAGATGCATGAATAACTTGATTTTCCATTCCAATATCTTCCATAATGGCATTTAAATATCTGTACGTATGAGGTAAAACAATAGACAGTGGTAGAAAAAATTCACCTAACAATCTACAACATAGAAAAGCAATATTTTTCGTTAAGTTACTAAACAATATTAATTGTACATATTGCATCGAAATGTTAGAAATTAATTAAATGATGATCAATGTACTAATAACATTAAAAACTAAGGAAAAAATTATCACTTTATCATGTATCTAATACTAATTAATGTCACAAAATATATTACATATCCTAGGAGTTGTCACACATGTGTTTGAAAAAACATTCACTACCTTTAAGTTGACCAACAACAATACAATAGAGAAAAGAGATGCTTTTAATTCTTCATAAATAGGTTCAATTTCCCTCTCAAGTATATGTTCATCAAAAGAAAAACCATCGTACTAGTTGCCATCATAATCCATTTTAACATTATTAAATGTCTTCTTGATCAATCTATTTGTCCCATGTTCTTCAACTGTGTTATCAACATCATTATCTTCTTCCATAGCATCAAAATGTCAAAAACTCACTCCTTTGTACTTAGTAGTAAGTGAATGTTGTATATAAACTAGAATCATTGCACCTACTTCAAATTACATTCAAAGTGTAATGTTCTACCTTGTATGAGTGATAATAAGTAAGATAAATTTGGCAAAACTAGCCATTGATGTTTTATCAAATATTTCATTAATGTACCATTATCCTAGAACTATTATAGCTTTGATATTACTTCATTTTTTCTCACAATTTACAACAAATGGGACCCTTTACTTATCACAAAAAGAGACTTTATATAGACAATTCTTCAATCTATATCACTTTGGCTTAAAAAGTTTGTCGTCCCCTAGCAAAACATTTTGAAACACCAAGTGCAAGGCTTGTGTCCCATACCTTTTTTTCCTTAAAAAATGAGAAATAGTTTCTTTTATGAGCGAAATACATTGTGGTTAGGAACATAAAATTTTAAATTCCCATATTTTAAATGTGCATAATATACTTTAAATGCTTATTAATAATTCTCCCTAAAACCCCATTAACCTCTAAATCCTATAGGTCCAAATTAACCCCTAATAATTAACCCCTAAACATACATTAACCCCCTAACACCTTAACTCCATTCCCCTAATCCCTTAAAAACCTAACCCCTAAGCCCTTAACCTGTAACCACTAAACCCTTAAATAATAATCCCTTATCCCTAATCCCATAAACTAGTTAAGCCCAAACTGACCTAACCCATTAATTGACCGTAACCATAATAATCAAATAATATTTATCCACATCAAGATGAAAAAATAGGTCAAATATCTCCCAAATGAATATAAACATTTATAATATAAACAGAAATCAATTTACAATACAAATACACACAATCTAAGCTACAAAGACATATAATGAATAACTTACTAATGTATGATATTCATACCCGCATTCAGTGTGTCCATAGTCTCTACGATGGTTTTTAGTTTTTTTTTCTTAGAAGTCTCCTTGGCTTCAAGCCCTTGCAATTTCTACGAGGGAAATAACATTTTCCATCCTTTGAAGCCCTCGATGGAGATCCCCCATCTCCTTTGCCTCCTTGAGGAACATTATGTGACATTTTTCCTCACCAAACTTTCAGTGATGATTTTTTCCAAAACTTAACCTCAAAATAGACCTACATCTTTCCAAAACAATCTCAAGTAATATAGAAACTATGTCAAAGTTATATGATATTCATGCCTCTCTCTCTCTCTCTCTCTCTATATATATATATATATATATATATATATATATATATTTTACATTATAATTATAAAATATTATATTAATGAATATATTATTGATATTAATATTAATACAACCTAATTATATATTAATAATATGATATATAATGATAATATTAATATTATATTTATTATAATTAGTTAAACTCAACATAAAGTGGTCCTAAATTAGACGTTGTCCAATAGAAAGTAGCCAATAATGGTAGAATTGGCCATTATATAATTAATCCATGACATTTGTTTGATATTGGACCAAACGTTGGATACTTGATGGTATAGACAATCGTGTCGGATATTTTATGGTAAAGGAACTCCGATCAAATATTTCACTACTGTCAACATTTAAAAAAAAAAAAACAAAAAACAAAAAATACATTTAACTTTCGATAGTTTTTCTAACTTTATCCCTTCAATTGGATTCTGCTAATAGATTTTCCACCCATGTATATTAGTGTTCCTACAACCCCGATCAATTCCTTGAGTGAGACTTCACCTATTTGTAGGTCATGCCGCAAGGGACAATACCAAGTGAGATTTTGTAGGTTTCCTTTTGTGCTTAAAACCCAAGTCAGATTCAATTTAGCAACAATAATGATGTCAATATGGTGGCATCATGCCATGTTGTAACTTGTGAGGTCTGCCATGTGTCACCCATATTTGAACTTTTTTCCAATAAGAAACTTCCAAATGTATGTACCTTATAGCAGCCTCTAGTGGTGCCAAATCACCTTGATGATTTCATTTGATGATGTGTTATTCCATGCCATGTATGAGTGGGAAGGAAAATAACATGTCATCTATGTCATCACAACTAGACAATTACAATGTGTCATGTCTTTTGAAAATCTACTTGGTTCTATCATCTATGCACCAAATGAATTCCTTCCATGTGTTGATAGTTTAACATATCAATAGGATTAGTTAAATGTATTTCACCTATAACATAATCATTTACGCCTTTTTATCATTATTGGATTATCGGAAAGCTGCAAGCATCTAACTGTGCTAACCAGCGTTCATGTACAAACACCATCTACGATTTACTAGATTTCTTAACCATAGATTTGTGCACTATTAAACAGAATCTTTGATATTGGGGGGTTTTGCCCTATATTTTGGGTCTCTCAACTAATACTTAACTTCAAATGGGCATAACTTCTCATCTAAGAGGAATTTTTTATAGTGGTATATACCGTTGGAATGACATTTATGAGGAATATATAAATATTCTATTTATATGATCATTAGGGCCTCACAACCTTGTGAAAATATCATAAAATTAAAGCTTCCTTTGAATTCACCAAATAAGGGTATACAAGGTATCCTACTATCATATTATTTAATTTTACGCATAAACAACGTTTCTTCTATCTCAAACATCAACTTTGAGATCCATGACACTTGTTGTTGTCAATAACAACACTATGTGAAGAAATATCCCCCTTTATAATTGATGGAAACACCATCATACATTGATGGTCGTTGATGTCATAAGAGAAGCCTTTATTTGTATAAAACTCCCAGTGTCATATTGTTTAGGACTTCCCCTACCTCACTGTGAAGATGAATTCTTCTTTATTTCCTTACTTTTGTTAATTCTCACATTATCTCCTCCTATGTTCTTGCTCCTTCTCTGTAAAATTAATTTTTTGTATCAATGTATTCATTATGTCCTCATTTGACATCAATGTCAAAGGGACATGGTAGTATATCAATGCTTTTATAATTATCTATGAACCTAATCTAGTAGAGTCTCCGTGAGATTATCTTCTTCTACCAATGTCTAAAACTACACAATTTGTTACTATATGAAGTATCCCCCATGACCATGTGACCAATTTTTCTTCAACTATTCATGTATGTTCATGTGGACCTAACAATGCCTCCCTCTGAGACCATGCTACTTTCTTGAAAAAATATCCCCATTTTGTCCATTATTCCTTTACTAATACTAAACTTTCTTGTGGATCGAATCGAATATCTCCCTGAAATCATGCTATCTTCCTATGATCTAGAAAGGTCCCTGTTATAGACATTTTTGTGCCTCGCAACATGGAGCATGAAATGTCAATAATTACAGGGATCCTCAGTCCCTAAACATGTTGTTCTTACCCCTAGAAGAACAAGGTCAGCAAACCACAGCACTTCCCATCAGTTCTCCACCTGAAAACACTCAAAAACAGGCTATTTTTGGATCATGTCAGCTGCTCCACTGAGCATCTGCGCTGGAATGCAACTGCTCCTCCTTGTACCTGCGCTGAAAGTCAAATCTAATGAAGGCTACCTGCGCTGGGCGAGATTGGCCAAGTGGCACAGTCATTCTGCAAGGTGTCAATTGCCCAGGAAGCTTCCAAACTGACACTTGGTTCAAGGGATTCGCCCTGTGATGAGTAAGAGGTACTTGATCTCCATGTGTAAGCAAGGATCTCCAAGTGGACTCAAGAACTGAAGTTTAACTAAAGTGGGAGAGGACACTAGTCAGCTTTATGCCAGCCTCAAGCTGACTCATCCTTTCTCCATATCTCCTATATATAGAGCTCTTCTATGAGGTCTAAGGAGGCTGGAATTTTGTGCAAAGCAAGGAAGTGCTGTTGGTTTACAGTTAGAGCTATTGGGTGATTGCTTTTATAGAGGTGAAGAAGAGATTTCTTGCTGCTGGGAAGGTGTTGCTGGATTGGAGCCATTGATGGTTGTAACCTTCTCAGAACCTTTTACTTCTATCAATAAAGCTTTGAATGTTCTCCTATATACTTGTATTGCATTGATGTATTGTATTTACTTGTATATCTGATTCACTCTAATCCATGCATCAGTTATGAGTACATGTTTCTTGTAGTTTCCCTCTCTTGTTTGTGCAGGATCTTTGTGTAGCTGGGCCGGCAAGGGAACAAGGAGCTGGGAGCAAGGGACGAAGAGAGAAGACAAGATCGACAAAATCGAAGGATATCGGTTGGTCAATCTTTTCTTCCTTCTCTGTACTTTCATAAAGGAAAATATCAAAGCTTTACTTTCAGTTGTTGCTAAGGAACTATCGCCCTTAGAGTAGGGATAGGGTCATTCCGAGTCGGATACTTTTCCCCACAACAAACTGGCGACTCCGCTGGGGAGCCTAGTATCTTGTTGGTTTATTGTGTTTCTTGCTATTCATCTCATAAACAAGGAGAGCACCAAATCGAACTGCAATTGAGTCCTTCGATTGCAAAGTAGAGGGCAGCTGCTCTGGCTCAGTTTCTGAGCAAGTTTATGATTTGAAGAGCTGATCCACAAGGACTCTTGTGCTCTTTGTGATAGCTTTTCATCCTCTTGATCATCCCTTAGCTTGTACTTGACCTATAGCTTTTTATTTCAGCAAAAACAGTGAATTTTTGAGCTTTTTATGACCCGGAAACCCTTGTAAACGCAACTCTCGTGTCTCAGTGCAGGCTGTCCAAAGGCAGTCTGCATTTCAGCGCAGGTACTCCCTTCGGGAACTGCGTTGAGAGTCAGTTTGACAGACCAGAGCCTGCGCTGAACCAGTTAGGCTATGTCTTCCTGAGGTTTCCCACTGAGTCTTGGCCCTGTTTTCACTGTTATTTTGCTGCTGATTGCTTGTCATTTGTACTTGCTGTAAACCAACTTTCCTTGACATTATTCCGCCTCAGTTGTGTGATGAAACTGTGATTGTTCTTTCAATATTTCTTGTTTCAGTTACAGTTTCCCATTGTGAAAAGCAAACCAGTATAGCTGTGGCCTCTTAGATCCTGAACTGTAAAAGTGTCTTTTTGATCTTAAGAGCTAGTTTTATTACTGTTCATGGCTATTTGAGTTTGTTTGTTTTTCATTTTATGGTTTGAATTCATACATTTTTAGTGTCGAAACAAGTACCTGTAAGGCGTCTTTTTATTTTAGACAAAACTTGTTTGTTTACGCTTCAGATTGAATTCGAAAATTATACGACAGTTTCCTTTTGTCTTACATCAACATTAAGGGAAAAGAAAAGAAATACATGCATCTTGCATTTGCATTTTTTGATAAGTTTGCGTGATTGATCTAGGAGAAAGTGCATTAGTTTGTGCTTTGTGCTCTGTGTGGAAAGATTATGTTTTTTCTCTCCCCTCAGTAGTTAGGATTTTCAAAGCTAAAAAGATTGTAAAGCTTGCTTATCATTTTAGCTGCATTTAGGAATTTGTACCAATACATCTCGTGGTGATCCTGAAAGACAAACTGCTAAACAAGATCAACTTAAAATATATTGAATGAATCTAAAAACGCTTTGTAACATAACGCTCACAATAGAGGTCTAGGTAGAGACGTGTTCCGGCGTCGTTAAACGTAGTGACTGTCGATCTCTACGAAGGTGGGTGATTCCTCCTGAGAGTCGGTGGCACTAATACGGACTTGTGCTCCCACGTACCGTCGAGTATATATTGGGAGACCCCTATATGCAATTATCCTTTATCCATAGGAAGCCGTGTCGGCCGCCCTACTGATCGCGATGCAGTGAACACAGCATTCACGAAGATCGACCACCCGTACCATAAAACGTATTCTGTGGTTTCGCGAAAGGTTTGGCACACCCTTTGCCTAGATCTCCAGAGCAGTTTCTTTTGGCCCTTTTCAAACTCTATAACTGAAAAGGTCCAACCGAGCATTTGTCACTTCGGGCTCATTAATACATCGAAGGAGACTAGAGTCATCTTTAGCTTTTTCTCGACTCTTTAAAACTGAAAAAGCAAGTTGTGTCTAAAGCGTCGTTATAAAATTTATTTTAAGCGGAATAATCATCACCCTTCCCTCGTTGATCTTCGAAGTTAGTCCACCACAAGTGGAAGTTCCTGTAGAATCGCTAAGAAATCTTTTGGATAGACTAGATATGTCTGAACAACCATCGACATCTAGGACTGTGTCGTCCGACACAGCTGCAGCAGAGCCTCCTGCTGCTACTCCAACGATGTTCACTGGTATACCATCTGTCCCGGCAAATTGTCAACAACAAGCCGGAGTCCCATCAGGGACAACGACATGGTTAGTTCCTATTTCTTCATCCGCATTATCATCTGGTATTTCTTATGTTGAAACTCGCCAAATTGATCCATTTGGAGGTCAATCTGGGCAATCGATCCCCTTGAGTTCCGGATTGATACCATATGGGGGGCAGTATGCCTTTTCATTACCTCCTCCGGGAGGATGCCCATCCGTGAGTTCACAACAAAGTTCAGGTCAAACTGGAATTACATCCAGCAGTTGGGTACCAATACTGCCTCAACAACCAGGAGTTGTATATTCTATGCAACCAGTCCACCCTGTGTCGAATGTTGCCACTATACCTGGTATGGTGATTGCGTCGCAAGTACAAGCGCTGCCTACTGTATGTCAAACCCAAGTTTCTCAGGTTGCCATACAACAGCCTCTTGTCTCGACATCTCAATCGCAACCTCAGGTCAGTGCCTCCTTATCTAGAGCAACTCAGGATCAAACAAGTACTGTGACTCCTCATCTTGGTCAATCATCTAGTATTGGGCATCAGCAAATGGTCCAACAACCAGAGTTGGTTCGAACTCAACAACCACAAGTCCAGCAATCATATCAAGGACCTGAGCAACAAGTCTTTGTAAGCAATGGGCAACCATACTATAATGGTTATACCCATCAACCTTGTCAAAGTTGCCAACATTATGCTGGTATGCAAAGACCCACTGCTCAGGCGATTCCATCTTATCCTGGATATGCTTCGCCTAACCTGAATCAACAGTTGCCCTTTGTAGCAACTCTAGAATTACCAGATCTAAACCGGCTGACGAATGATCCAATTGCTTATGCCCCTTGGTGGCCAGCGATTCCACACAAACTTCCATCAGACATTCCTAAATTTAATGGAAATCCAGGTGAAGACCCGTCGAATCACGTGATGACATTCCATCTATGGTGTTCATCAAACACCCTGAATGATGATTCGATAAGACTTCGCCTTTTTCAAAGGACGTTAACGGGTCCAGCGGCAAAATGGTATTTTGAATTGCCTAGAGCTTCGTTCGACAACTTCAATGCCTTAGCTACTACCTTTTTAACCCATTTTCAATTACCAATAAGGTATGAGACGGGAACAGAACTCCTTACCAACTTCAAACAGACAACGGCCACTCATATATCTGATCATATACATGAATGGCGACGTCGTCGTAGGATGGTAAAAACATATGTTCCCGATCAGCTATTAGCTGAATGGTTTATAAAGTCATTACTTCCGGCCATAACGGAAGATGTGGCCAAGGGGGGAGTCGTAACAGAAGAGCAAGTTATAGCTCGTGCGCAATATCTAGACTTGGTTTATACTCAGTCTGGCACACTCTACGACAAAATACCTGACGCCCCTAGACCGGAATTCTCAATTCCTCCTCCTCCTAAATCAAACAATGACTCTCACACCAGCGATGACGTGATTGGCAAGCACAAAATTTACAGTCAAAATGCAAATGAAAAACTTCTTGCCTCAGAAGTAAATGCCATGTCGACCGACAAGGGCAAACAACTGAAGCAACCAGGGGGCAAGAAGAAAAAGACAGGAAGAAAAAGGAAACCCCCGGCAGGGTGTCATATATGCGATGAGGATCATTGGATGAAATATTGTCCACATATAGCTGAAGTTAAGAAACTCTTCAAGAGTTCAAAAACCCCAGCAGTATTGACTGATCCGTTTCCTAATCCAGGTCAAAATATGGTTGCTAATCAAAATGCTTCCGGATCCCAAGTGCTTATGTTGTCTACCTCAAAGCAACAGAATAATGCTTTGACAAGGAATAAAGATTACGGGAATCCAAAGTTGTCGAACAAAAAGGTTAATGAAGGACCTAGTAGTTCAACAACAACTTTGACCGAAGTTGTGCCACCCATCGTTCCTGAGCCGATGATAAAGTCGCCAAAGGGAGTAGTACACAAATCGACATTTAATCCTCGTGCCAAAGGAGCACAGAATTATAATATAGTAAAGGACCTGGCCCAATCGTCGTCCACTATGTCGACACTTGAAGTACAACAAAATTGCCCCTCCCAAGAGCAAGCTTTATTATCAGCAATAGGTGGGATTGGCCCAATGGATTCCAATCTTGTGGCCTTTGATCATAAAGGATATGACCCTCAGTTACCAGCTCAACTAGCTTTCCTTATTCAAGTGAAAGCCCTCAACAAAACTGTTCATCGAACAATTATTGATGAGGGGGCATCTACATGTCTTATGTCGATGAGTTGCTGGGAAAATTTAGGCTCACCACCCTTGTAGAAATCGTCAACGACGTTAAAAGCATTTGATGGACGATCATACACTCCATACGGGATTTTAAGTAACTTGCAAGTTGAACTGGGGGGAAAAACAGTAGGAATTGATGTTGAAGTAATTGATGGAAACCTCGATTACAACATCCTACTTGGAAGACCATGGATCTATGCCATGGCCGCAGTTGTGTCAACCTACTTCAGGAAGATTGCATTCCCCTTCCAAGGGGAATTACAATCATTGACCAACAAACTTTTCTCCACGACAGTTCACAAGTTACAGAGAGCATTCCAATGATCCATGGAAGGAATCATTTGCTCCAAAATATCGGAGTAGGTCTCCTAAAAGACCCTGCCTTAATGGGTACTTTCGCCCTACCGCCTCCAAGTAATCTGGCGGGAGTGGCCACAGTGGAAACCTACAAAATGAAATCTAATCCAATCTTCTGGTTGGATTCGGAAGATTCCTAGATATTTTGTCGGCTTCGAGGATAGTTCCTATCTCAGGTCAACCTCGTTAAAAAATGAAAAACCATGAGGATAGTTCTTTTACTATGTCAACCTCATTAAAAAATGAAACAATCCCCTTTCCAGATCTCAATGGTAAACCTTCATTCCAATCAACAAAGTTGAATGCAATGAAGCTTGGGGGCATGCACCTCGATTTGCATTATTATGCTGGGGGCATGCAAACTTATCATCGAGCAGTTTTAGCAATGTTCATGCTCGTTAAAAAAAAATAAAAGCAATCATCGAGCAGTTTTTGTGCAGAAGTTCATGCTCGTTAAAAAATAAACGTAAATTGTGAGCAATCTTTCCCTAGCAGTTCAAGCTCATCCAGAAAAATGAACCAGTAAACAACCTCGAGAAATGTAACCTTTGAAAGCCATATTAAAAGCCCTTGGTCGTGTTTATATGCCATCACCTCCATCTATTCATTTGGCCAATCGTTCACCTCCATATGTTTGTTTACCCATTTTGAGGAACAGCTGCGAAGAGTGATTTCACTTAGCCATCCTTGTGACACTGCCGTGATTGGAGAATTCCAACCTGTACCTGGAATCTGCTGCTATCCCTGTTCATCACTCGTTCCTCAAAAGACGAGTCTTCTTTAAGCTCTTTTCACTGACTCGTAAAATATGAAAAGTTTGCCGAGTTTTGGCCTTCCAGCTCGTTAAACGACCGGAACGCTATCCCTCCTCTAGATTTTAATCTTTTTGGACCTCAGGGATTATTGCACAAAAAGATCGAGCGCTTGTTTTGTTCGGCTCGTTAAAGCAATCGAAGACTCATCCCTTCTGTATTGTTTTATACTTTTTCGGACTTAAGGGATTAGATGACGAAAAAGGAATTATGGAGTTAACTTTCTGTACCTTTTCAGACTCTCTAAAGATGAAAAGGACCGAGTTTTCCTTGTCGTTAGACTCGTTAAAATGATTAAATAGCGACAAACTTGTCTTTAGACGAGAACGAGTTTCCCTATCACTAAGCTCGTTAAATCATAGCGATGGGCTTGCCCGAAGGGCAGGTTATAGAACAAACATATGTTATCCTCCTCAAGCTTGACAAAAATAAAGAGGTACTGGTCAGAAATGACTGGGGAAAAATTGGGAGAACATCAAAGCTTAATGGTAGCAAGTCGCTCTTGAACATGACACTTTTCCTCCGTTCCACATCGGGTTGGGTTGTTTCATTCACCGGTCTCATCACCATGGTCTTCGCCAAACCATCCACATTTTGGGGTAATGCTACCGATCCATCGCATCAGTGTCGTTATATGTTCAAGAGAGGTCATTCTGAAAGTGTCAACCGTGTCCCATCCACTACCATACATTATCCTTCATCCATTCATGATCGCCACCCTGAATCATGTGTCACAGTTTGTTTTCACCTCCACTAAAATCATTAGCTCCGTTCCGTGTCATTGATGTGGGATTCATTAAGGCCCTCCTTTGACGGATCGCTTCTTGTCGACTTCAGCTCATTATCCAAGAAGTCGATCTAGGAACAACCCCCTCAGTACTTTGAAGCTTGCATGCCTCAATGGCAAGTTTCTCACTTCCGGCGACAGGTATACATCAATGACCTTCGACCAGAAGATTTTGCGTGGCGTTCGACGCCAAGTCCTTTATTCACGCCACGTGAATTGTACTGCAGTACCTTGAGGGTCATTATCATTATCGGTGATTCCTCTCGCGCTTGTTAACGGTTTTCATCATTGACCGGTAATCAAGCGATGTCTTTCCATGTTCGACTTCAGCGAAATTCTCACATGGATCGACTTGTACTTAGAGTGAAGATCGAACGAGTTTGAAGACCCCGGATCTAGTTTCATCCATCCCGGCTGCAATACATATTCAGGAAATATAAAAACATTTGTCATGTACATCATTGCAGCAGATGATCATCCTACTCAAAGGATGATAATTTCAGCAGAGAATTATCAGTCTACCATCAGACGATCGTCTGTTCTATGTACCAAAATGTATTTATAAAGCTGAGCATGGGAATGCCCGCCTCAGCTGGATCATAAAAAAAAAGAATGAAAAATAATGTATTGTATTGTATTGTATTACAGGGCGCCTCCTCAGCACTGGAATGAACTTCGGACCCTCTAGATAAAGCATTTCACCCGATAAACGGCCTCATACTTTAGGGGGCAACTGTTATAGACATTTTTGTGCCTCGCAACATGGAGCATGAAATGTCAATAATTACAGGGATCCTCAGTCCCTAAACATGTTGTTCTTACCCCTAGAAGAACAAGGTCAGCAAACCACAGCACTTCCCATCAGTTCTCCACCTGAAAACACTCAAAAACAGGCTATTTTTGGATCATGTCAGCTGCTCCACTGAGCATCTGCGCTGGAATGCAACTGCTCCTCCTTGTACCTGCGCTGAAAGTCAAATCTAATGAAGGCTACCTGTGCTGGGCGAGATTGGCCAAGTGGCACAGTCATTCTGCAAGGTGTCAATTGCCCAGGAAGCTTCCAAACTGACACTTGGTTCAAGGGATTCGCCCTGTGATGAGTAAGAGGTACTTGATCTCCATGTGTAAGCAAGGATCTCCATGTGTAAGCAAGGATCTCCAAGTGGACTCAAGAACTGAAGTTTAACTAAAGTGGGAGAGGACACTAGTCAGCTTTATGCCAGCCTCAAGCTGACTCATCCTTTCTCCATATCTCCTATATATAGAGCTCTTCTATGAGGTCTAAGGAGGCTGGAATTTTGTGCAAAGCAAGGAAGTGCTGTTGGTTTACAGTTAGAGCTATTGGGTGATTGCTTTTATAGAGGTGAAGAAGAGATTTCTTGCTGCTGGGAAGGTGCTGCTGGATTGGAGCCATTGATGGTTGTAACCTTCTCAGAACCTTTTACTTCTATCAATAAAGCTTTGAATGTTCTCCTATATACTTGTATTGCATTGATGTATTGTATTTACTTGTATATCTGATTCACTCTAATCCATGCATCAGTTATGAGTACATGTTTCTTGTAGTTTCCCTCTCTTGTTTGTGCAGGATCTTTGTGTAGCTGGGCCGGCAAGGGAACAAGGAGCTGGGAGCAAGGGACGAAGAGAGAAGACAAGATCGACAAAAGCGAAGGATATCGGTTGGTCAATATTTTCTTCCTTCTCTGTACTTTCATAAAGGAAAATATCAAAGCTTTAATTTCAGTTGTTGCTAAGGAACTATCGCCCTTAGAGTAGGGATAGGGTCATTCCGAGTCGGATACTTTTCCCCACAACAGTCCCCCCCATATGGCCATGCTTCCTTTACTACTATATCACTACTCAAAAACTATTCTTGAGATCAATTATTTCATTTTTTAGTGGTCACAAAATGTTCCTAAATTTCCTGTGGACCTGATAGAATCTTCTCCTATCATTTTCCATATGCTTCCCTCATATCCAATTGCACATCTTACCAACATAGAATTACTTCTTCAAGTTATTATTCAACAAATAATATTATTGAGTAAGCCTTAATGAAGGTATTAAATATGAGGAGCCACATCCATTCTTTTTCTACTTGCCTAGTCCTACATTCCATGGAGTTGATTCTTTGATTAAATGAAAGCTATCCCCGCTTGAGTCCACAATAATGTGCTTTGTATCCTTCATTGTGACATATATAACACACAATATTGCGCTTCAAAATTGGAAAAAAATGGATAATGTGATATTCTAGCTTGATCCATATGCCTCATTCTAGGTACCTAATCATATCCTCCATATTTGATCATGTTCCTACAATATTGTGCTTTGTGTCAAACTTTTTTACATGAGAAAGAATAACCAAAGAACTTATTTTAATACCTAGATGTAAAAGGAGTTATTAACCTTTTGAAGTTATTCCTAGTAGGAACCTCATTCATTTTCTCATTTCCAGTACATGTTTCTTTATTTCTTATGGATTCTTTATGAAAATTATTTTTCATGTGATATTCCCTTCCTCCATTCTCGTTTCTTTCATTTCTGACTTCAATTACCTTGTTTCTTCCAAGCATAATCTTGTGACTCATTGAAATGAACATACTTTGGGTAGTTGAACATTTTCTTAGGACCTTAGAGGGAGTTGCTGCTAGATGCAATGAATGTATGATAGAGATTCTTGGGATGATATTCACTTTATGTGCTAATGATACCTTTTCCCTTGGATGCCTCACAAACTACTTGGTAACCAAGACCTATTTTAATTAAGGGAGACCTTTTCATCCTAACAATGTGATCTAGGGATTCAATTCATTTATGAAGCTATTTTAGTTGCTCAAATACTTCTTTCAAGAGAAATATTGTTGGCATTATGACACAGGTTTGGCGCTATGACACAAGTGTTGTCCTTGATGGCAACTCACTCAAATGACAAATCACAGTTTAGGCTCTCGGAATGAAGGAAAAAGAGATATACACAGTTTCCTTTTAACCAAGGTGGGTATACACCTGGGTTAATCGATCAAAAGGCGTATATGTATGCACACACTTTCATGCAAAGAAAAGCGCATGCGTGTGGGAAAACTTATTTTTGGTCCATGGTATTTAGTCCTTGGTATTTGGACCTATGGTTTTGGACCATGGTATCTCGTATGAAGTATTGAACCCAGGTATTTGGTCCAAGGTATTGATTCTTTATGGTTTTGGACCATGGTATTGAGTAAGTCCTAAGGCTATAAAATGGGAAGGAGATCATTCGGAAAAAGTATTCACTCAAATATTGAATATCTAATGAAGAGAAACATCTAGAAAACTGGTCATTGGGTAATGGTGCATAACTGGATCTAAACCAAGGAGGAACCTGAGTGCTAGAAGAAGGAGAAGTTCTATTGATGGGTCAAGATCTTAAGGCTTGAATGGTAGTATCTTTGTGTGATTTTGATCTGTTGTATTTTGCGCATGACTTGATCTATAAATCTAATAATCTGGGTATAACTGATGTCTGAATAACTGAAAAGGGTAAATTATCCTTTATAGATCTATACGCAGGTTCAGCACAGAAGAGGTGCATATACATGCTGGTACATTAATTCAAAACAACATATACGTAGGTTGGCCTTAATACATCAGCATATGCACGCAGGTTATGCATATTGAAGTAGCGTATGTCTCATGAAATATGTTTTAGCTACTTCTGTTTATTGTTGCAGTGTTCTGGGTTCAGGATTGGTTCTGGTTACTATCACTATATTTTGGTTACAACTCTCTAATAAGTGATTGGTTGATTTAGTATTGGTTTGTACAAAGGATATTGGTTTATGTAGATATACTTGATGTTTGATTGATGTTATTCATGGATCCAGTCTAAAAATTTATGAAACGTGGTCCTTGGAACAAAATAGAAGGTTGTAGCCTTTTGTAGGTCAGCACCTACATAATAGTACCTTAGCTAGTACAAGAGCTAAAGCGGTTGTAGCTCCCTTCTAGGAGAAGCTAGAGAACAAGAGAAGGTTGTAGCCTTTTGCAGGTAGCAGCCTACGTACTGGTATAGGACTGCACCAGTACAGAAACATTGTAAAAAGAAGTTTTTAATTAAAAGAATATAGAGACGAATTACAGTAGGTGGTTTTCACCCACATTAGGTTTCCACCTTATATCTTTTGTTCTTATGTGTGACTGCCTGTTCTGTTTCACTATTCCTAGTTACTGTTTATATGGTTTGATGCATAGATTAGTGATCAACATTTGAAGAATAATTTAAATTACAAGTCTGTTGGTTATACGCTGGTTTCCTTAACTGCAGTTGTGTACATACGTGGTTTTTACTAACTGAGGTAGCGTATACAAATCTAATTTTGAAATGAAAAATAATTGACCTAATAATACTGATTCACCTCCCCTCTCATTATTATTTCCAACAATTGGTATCAGAGCAGGTCCTTCAGAAGAAGCTTGATCACTTGAAGGAAGATCTATCATCATGAACAACTACAAAAAGGAGGCATCTATCAGGCCACCAATCTTTTATGGAAACAACTTCGTCTATTGGAAGGTAAGAATCATAACCTATCTTCAATCTCTTGGTAAGAAGTTTGGGATATCGTGGAAACAAGATACACATTTCCATCAGCAACTCCTATGGATACGACTGGTAAGAAGCAGTATGAAACAAATGCAAAGGCCGTTAATACTCTATTAGGGAGTTTATCTCAATCAAAATTCGTCAAGGTTATGTAGCTTAACACCAAGAAAGAAATATGGGACAAGATCGTTCTGAGCTAAAAAGGAGACGATCAGGTAAAACGTGCAAAACTACAAACTCTTAGAATTCAATATGAAAATCTCAGAATGCACATTGATGAAAGTGTGGCTAATTATTTCTTACATATAGATGATATTGTTAATCGTATGAAAAACTTGGGTGAAGAAATAAAAGAAGTTACTTTGGTTAAAAAAGTTCTAAGATCTTTCTCTTCTAAGTTTGAATCAAAGGTTTCTGCCATAGAAGAAAGCAGAATCTATAGACCATTACCATGTCACAGTTGCACGGAATCCTAACTACTTTCGAAATGAGAAAAGGGGGACCATTAGACATGAGAGAATCTACATTCAAAGCCTCAGGAAAAGGACAATACAATGAGTCAGTACATATGTTAGAAGGAGAGGAAGAATCAAACTTTGTCAAGAACCTTCAACGAGGTTTTGGAAGATTCAGAGGTAAGGTACCTTTTAAATGCTTTGCTTGTGGAAGATTCGATCAGTATGCAGCCAAGTGTCCTCATAAAGATAAGCTTGACAAAGGTAAGGAACCAGTTAGATGGAACAGAAAACAGAATGTAAGTAAGAAGAGCTATTATAAACATGAAGACAGTGATGGATTTTCAAATAGTGATGAAGATGAACAATGTAATGATTATAGACTTTTGATGGCTGTTGAAGATGATGATTTCTTGGATGCTATAGATGAAGAAGGGATTTATGAAGAAATTTCTAAACTTAAAATTTGTTTAGAAGAAAAGAATATGGTTATAGATACTCTGACATTCCAACTTGCTGAAATGGAAAAACACAATGAAAAGTTAGAATGTGAAATTGTGGGACTTAGAAAAGATATTGAGAAATCGAAAGCTCTTAATCTTATATTTGCTAAAGGATCTAAAACTTTAGATGAGATTATCAAAGTGCAGCGTTCTCCTCTAATCAAGATAGGTCTTGGATATACTGAAGAAGCATCTCAAGCACATAAGCCATCCACCTCCAAAAGTTATCTTGATGCAGCAAGGAGAAGTGAGCAGGTTGACAATCAACAACAAAGGCATAATGCGGATCACCAGGTAAATCAAGGACAATTTACTTCAAGAATGAACAGAGATCACCAAGTGAATCGAGAGCAATCTACTTCAAGTATGAACAGAAGCTACAACCAACCACAGGTAAATAATTCTCAATTTGCCTCAAGAATGGATGTCAATGAAAACTACAATCATTTGGTCGGTAGGTTTGATAATCGTGGGAATTTCTTCAATGGCCAATGTTTCTCTTGTCATAACTTTGGACACAAAGCTACTCAATGTGTTTCCTACAAGACCACCATGACTAGAGAAGCTCAATAACAAAGTAGTATGACTGGGATCATGAAAAGGACCTACAATAAATTTTTTTCTCTTGAAAATGAAATAGAATGTTCTATTTGTAACAACTTCGGTCATGAAGATTCTAAATGCAAGAGTAGGTTTCAACAAACAACTCAGAAGGAGCAAGCTTCATTGAGTCCCAAAACATGGAGAAAGAAAGAATGCAACCAGAAAGATGTGGTATAGCCTTATATGCAGAAGGGAAAGAAAATCAGTGGTACATAGACAGTGGATGCTCGAAACATATGACAGGTGATAAAGAAAAACTTCAGTCATATAGTGCTTAGAAAAAGAAAAGAAGGTCTCATTTGGAAATGACACCCCTGCATTCATAAAAGGTAAAGGTTTTGTTCTTTTGAAAGAAAAGGTCAAAGCTAGAAATGTTATGTATGTTGATGGCTTAAGGCATAATCTATTGAGTGTCAGTCAAATGTGTGATCAAGGAAATGAGGTAATATTTCGATCAAATGGATGTATTTTTCGTGAGCTTGATACAGGAGAAATAGTGATCAAACGCATAAGAACTCCAAATAACTTATACATACTCAAGGGAGGAAAACAACAATGCTATCTAAGCAAGAATGATGAACACTAGCTATGGCACAGAAGATTGGGGCATCTAAGCTTCTCTCAGATAAGGAAAGCATGCAAATATCAGGCGGTTCATGATCTCCCTGACATCAGAATTTCAGACAATACAATATGCAAATCATGTCAATTTGGTAAGAAAACCAAAACTAATTTCCCTGAGAAGGAACAATCAGCCAGTAGGCCACTTGAACTTGTCCATACTGATGTATGTGGTCCATCTAGGAAAAGGTCACCTCGAGGAGAAGAATACTTCATATTTTTCATTGATAACTTTTCCAGGATGTGTTTGATAGGACTTCTGCAGCATAAATATGAAGCCTTTGAAAAGTTCAAAGCATTCAAAGCCTTGGTTGAAAACAAATCAGATCACAGAATCAACTGCCTTAAGTCTGATCGAGGAGGGGAATTTAACTTGGATGAATTTTTTGATTTTTGTGAAGAACATGGAATAATAAGGGAGTTCTCTACTGCAAGGACTCCTCAGCAAAATGGAGTAGTGGAAAGGATGAACAAAACGGCTCAACAAATGGCTCGTTCTATGCTTGATGAGTCTGGAACTCCCGCAACCTTCTGGGGTGAAGCTGCATTTGATGTAGTTACTATTCTCAACAAGACAAATGTCCAGGTGAAAAGCACTCAAAATCCTCATGAACTTTGGTATGGTAAGACTCCAAAAGTAAAATGCTTCAAAAATTTTGGAAGCAAATGTTACATCAAAAGGACTGATGAAAACCTTGGAAAGTTTGAACCTAGAGCAGATGAAGGAATTCTCCTTGGTTACTCTCCCCACAACAAAGGATATAAGTGCTACAATAAAAGACTTAGAAAAATTGTTGAAAGTATTGATGTAGTGATTGATGAAGAAGGAAACATTCCTAAGCAGGTAAAATCCGAAGATTTCGAAGATGATGAGGACTATCCTTCAAAATCAAATCAGACTTATGATGAAGAAGAAACCCATGAGGCACTAGAAGAACAGATAAGGATAGAAGAGAAGACTCCATCAAGGTACGTTCAGAAGAATCATCCAGAAACTCAAATTTTGGGGCAGAAAGAGGCAGGTGTACAAACACGAAGAACTATCTCAGAAGCTTCGAGCTATGTAGCATTGCTCTCCTCCACTGAACCACGAAATGTAAGTGAAGCATGCAAATATGAATGCTGGGTCAAGGCCATGAATGAAGAACTTGATCAAATTGAAAAGAATAACACTTGGGAGTTTGTTCCTAGACCAAATGATAAGAATGTCATAGGGACAAAATGGATATTCAAAAACAAGCTGAATGAAAATGGAGATGTTATTAGAAACAAGGCCAAAATTGTTTGTAAAGGGTATGCTCAATAAGAAGGTATAGACTTTGAAGAAAATTTTGCACCAGTTGCCAGACTTGAAGCGATAAGAATGTTTCTTGCTCTTTCTAACTTTCAGAAGTTCAAAGTATATCAAATGGACATGAAATCTGCCTTTCTGAATGGAGACTTGGAAGAAGAAGTGTAAACTGAGCAACCAGATCGGTTTATCCTTAGAAATGATCCAAAACTTGTATGCAGTCTCAAAAAGGCTCTCTATGGCCTTAAACAGACTCTAAGGGCTTGGTATTATCATTTGGATAAGTACCTCCATCAACAATGTTTTACAAAAGGATCAACAAATAGCAATCTATATATAAAAAGTGACAATGATAAGTTGCTAATACTTATTATGTATGTTGATGATATCATCTCTGGTAGCAATGAAGAAGACATGAGTCAAAACTTTGCCTTGGTGATGTAAAAAGAATTTGAAATTTCCCTGCTTGGTGAGCTCACATATTTTCTTGGCTTACAAGTACAACAAAACAAATACGTTATTTTTCTATCACAAACCAAGTACCTCAAGCAGATCTTGAAGAAATATGGGGTGGAGGATTCGAAACTAGTATGTACCCCTATGGTAATAGGATGCAACCTCAGCACAAATGATGAATCAACAGTAGTACATCAGCCAACCTATAGATCCATGATTGGTAGTCTGCTCTATCTAATAGGTACTCGACCAAACATCATGCATGCAGTGGGAATAGTTGGAAGATTTCAGGCAAATCCAAAGGAAACTCATCTTCAGGTAGTTAAGAGAATTTTCAAGTACCTTCAAGGAACTCAAAACTATGGCTTATGGTATCCTAGAGGTACAGATATCACACTTCATGCATATACAGATGCATATTGGGTAGGAAGCGTGGATGACAGAAAAAGAACTAGGGGTGGTGCATTCTTTATGGGTTCCATATTAGTATCTTGGTTCAACAAGAAAAAATTTCAATTGCATTATCTACAACTGAAGCAGAATATGTGGCTGTTGCATCTTGCTGCACACAAATCCTTTGGATGATGCCAACATTGCAAGACATTCAAATCACTTGTACTCCACCTATCTCCATTTTTTGTGATAATACAAGTGCAATTAGTATTTCAAAGAATCCAGTCATGCATTCGAATACCAAGCACATACCTATCAAATATCATTTTCTCCGGGAACAAGTGCTTGAACAAAAGGTCAAATTGGAGTATGTCCCCTCCAAAGAACATGTTGCTGATATATTCACCAAACCATTGTCGAGGGAGACATTTGAATACCTCAGATAAAAGCTGGGAGTAGTTGATGCATCATCTTGTTGTTGAAATTATCTGTCTCAGAGAACAATGGTTGTACATGAGTTTCTTGAAGTGTATTTGCACACATATGCTTGTTTGTGTGGATACAGTCACGTATATGTTGGTTTGAAGACAAACATGGGGCCAGGCTGAGGTTGAAAAGAGTCTGATATGGGTCTAACAGAGACCATCTGGCACAGGTTCAAGGGGAACATATACTTCTAATAATGCATTCTTGGCATTATCTTAGAAGATCTTGGTTCAATTTCACAACTGTTTTTGTTTTAGGTGGAACAGGTGCAGAGTGAGATCATGGTTGCCGGTCTGAATGATGATTGACAAATGCTGCTAGTTGCTGATGACTATCATAGTCTTATCTTATATATTTAGTCTCTATGTCATGTATTTCTTTTATTATCAAGGTCATGTAACGGCTTATGCTAGTTTCCCCACTTGGTTGGGAGATGTATGTATGTATGAGTCTTTGGTGATAGGAAGGTCATTTATGATGTATAAAGTCATGTTTCTTCTTGTAGAACATCTTCTTGTAGACCTTTCCTACACTCAGGGGGAGCATGGACAACATAGCAGAGCAGAGATTTCAGCATGTACTCACGGGGAGCATAACCCTTTGCCCTTGATGACAAAGGGTGAGAATGACTATGAGTGACTTGGGATTGCCATCAAGTCCAAAGGGGGAGATTGTTGGCATTATGACACACGTTTGGAGCTATGACACAGGCGTTGTCCTTGATGGCAACTCACTCAAATGACATATCACAATTAAGGCTCTCAGAATGAAGGAAAAAGAGATATACGCAATCTCCTCTTAACCAAGGCGCATATACACGCAGGCTAATCGATCAAAAGGCACGTATCACGCACTTTCATGCAAAGAAAAGCACATACGTATGGGAAAACTTATTTTTGGTCCATGGTATTTAGTCCCTTGTATTTGGACCTATGGTTTTGGACCATGGTATCTCGTCTAAAGTATTGAACCCAGGTATTTGGTCCAAGGTATTGATTCTTTATGGTTTTGGACCATGGTATTGAGTAAGGCCTAAGGCTATAAAAGGGTAAGGAGATCATTAGGCAAAATTATTCACTCAAGTATTGAATATCTGATGAAGAGAAACGTCTAGAATACTGGTCATTGGGTAATGATGCATAGCTAGATTTGAATCAAAGAGGAACCTAAGCACTAGAAGAAGGAGATGTTCTATTAATGGGTCAAGATCTTAAGGCTTGAATGGTAGTATCTTTGTGTGCTTTTGATCTGCAGTGTTTGGTGCATGACTTGATCTATAAATCTAATAATATGGGTAGCTGATGTCTGAATAAGTGAAAAGGGTAAATTATCTTTTATATATCTGTACGCAGGTTCAGCATAGAAGAGGCGTGTATACATGCTAGTAGATTAATTCAAAACAACATATACGCAGGTTGGCCTTAATACATCAGCGTATGCACACAGGTTATGCATATTGAAGTAGCGTTCCTCTCATGAAATATGTTTTAGCTACTTCTGTTTATTGTTGCAGTGTTCTGGGTTCAGGATTGGTTCTGGTTACTATCACTGTATTCTGGTTACAACTTTCTGAGAAGTGATTGGTTGATTTAGTATTGGTTTGTATAAAGGATATTGGTTGATGCAGATATACTTGATGTTTGATTGATGTTATTCATGGATTCAATCTGAAAATTTATGAAACGTGGTCCTTGGAAGAAAAGAGAAGGTTGTAGCCTTCTGCAAGTAGCAGCCTATGTACTGGTATAGGACTACACTAGTACAGAAACATTGTAAAAAGAAGTTTTTAATTAAAGGAAGATAGAGACGAATTGCAGTAGGTGGTTTTCACCCACATTGGTTTCCCACCTTATATCTTGTGTTCTTATGTGTGACTACCTGTTCAGTTTCACTGTTCCTAGTTATTGTTTATATAGTTTGATGCATAGATTAGTGATCAACATCTGAAGAATAATTTAAATTACAAGTGTGTTGGTTATACATTGGTTTCCTTAACTGCAGTTGCGTACATACACGGTTTTTACTAACTGAAGTATCGTATACAAATCTAATTGTGAAATGAAAAATAATTGACCTGATAATACTGATTCACCCCCCGCCTCAGTATTATTTCCAACAAATACTTTTTCATCTATTCCTTCACAAATTTGCTCCTTCTCATCTTGTTTTTCTGACAAAAAATCCTTTACAGTTTTAGCTTCTTCTAGTCTGACTTTGAGATCAAGAATGATGTCTTCATTTAGATTTTTTACTTAAAGCGACTACATTAGTTGAACTTCCCTCTTTCCAAGGTTCTTTATTTCTTTCAATGAACTTCTAAATTCTCCTTGACAATATAATTCTACTATCATCATTGGTCACACATTCATTTCATTCATTAGGACTTTGTCCTTTTGAGTAGAAATTCTTCTCCTTATTAGATTGCTTCTTGTTTTGATTCTTATACCTGAACCTTGACTCATCATCACTATAATTCATTTTAGGATCATGGAATTTGGAAGCATAATGTCATATCCTTCCACATTCAACTCACTTGAAAGATAGCTTAACTTTGAACTTGTTGATTCCCATTTTCAACTTTTGGAGAAACTTGGCTTTCTCTTCATCAAAGTTAGAATTTGCTCTTTCTCTTCTTTGGTTTCTAGAATGAATCTTCCTTGACTCCTGATTTGTACCTTTTAATGGTTAGCTCATATGTTGAGAGTGATCCATGAAGCATGTCCTTATTCTTATTTTCCACATATGTTACTTATTCAAGGGTTTTGTAACATCCCTCCTATTTATCTCCACAAATATTAGTAAAATGTAGAGTAATTTTTTGTTAATAAAAGAAACGCACATATATTTGAAATATTACATTCAAATAATGTATTTTAGTTTTCAATGCACTTGCAAAAACCCTGATAGCTACACTTGGTCCAACTTCATGATTTTTTACTTCTTATCCCTAAACAATTTTCTTAATTTTTGTCATCAAGTTTCATTTTAAATATGGCGTAGTAATTATATATAATGTTTGGAATCCCATTATTTTCCTTGTCTCTTTGACAAGAGCATTAAGAATTATTTGTATATGATAAATGTATTTGAAAGACTATTAATTTTAGCCCCATTTTATATACTATATATTGTTTTTGGATGGCTTCAAGGCTAGACTCAAAGTCTAGACCTAAGGTGCCTTGGATAGACTGTTATTTTACACCACGTTTATTATATCATAGAGCTTGTGAAGGAATTTGTTTAATTCCACTATGGTTTATTTTGCATTCATGTACAATCTTCATGGTCACATCTTCAATTTTCTTATAGAATAACTATCAAAAGGAGAGATAATAAAAATATCTTTCGCTATAATTCTTTTTATATTTATCTAATATACCTTTACATTTAGGGCTCCCATCCTCGCTTTTCATTATCTCCCTTTAAGCCATAACTCATTCTTCTTGAATGATATAATTGAGATAAGAGGTTAACATCATCTTTTGTTTCTCTTTCTTTTATAACATCTGCTCGAATTATCCCTAAGTTTTCCTTCCTTCATGTGTATTAGGTAACACCCCATTAATATTTAATTTTTTATTTCTTTTTTAAACAGGTGTTGTTTATTTGGGTTCTCACCCAGTAAATCACTGTTTCAGTACTTATAACTTGGGAGGGTCATAACCCCTACGGAGTTTAATCAACACTTACCCATTCCATAAATGAATATGTGAACGATTCCCTTCGCCACATCATACAACATATGATTTTAATGATAAGAGACCCGCTATAAGAGTATCCCTACTACATTTGGTTTATTTTACTACTTCGCACATGTGTTGCAAGGCTACGGGGCTTGAAATCCATACTCCATTCCACACGTTAACATGAAATTTTGACACATGAAGGTTAAACCTTATTATATTTATTGAGGGTATTTTATTTTTAATTAGTACTTGGCCATTGAAATAGTGGACTTGATTCTGACATAGACCTTGTACGAAACCATCAGATCCACCGACCAATATTCCTTCTTTATTTTCAATGTCCTAGATCTCTCAGTTAGAGGGTTAGGGTAACTACCGTACATAAACCCCATTGACCTTGTCTAATTTGCATTAGCACTGGTGGTAGCATGGAGTTGTACTCCATTGCCCCAAACCCTTACTAATTTTCTTCTCTGCAGCTATACATTTCCTTGTCGTTCCAACCACAAAATTTTTAAAAATCTTTGTAAGGGATTCTAGTGAGGGTTATGAGATATTTTGTGACAAGTAAGGATTTACATTGACAGGTTTTTGATTTTTTATTTTAACTTGTTCTTGTAATTATCATCTTTCCCTTCTTCTTAAATGTAAGCCTTTGTGCACTTATTTTATTACTCTATTGTGCATTGGAATGGGTGTCATGTCTCCTTTGGTGATCTATAAACTGTTGTGGATATTCCATTGGAAAATTCATTAAAATAGATTCAGTAATATTATATTAAAACTTTGAAAATTCTACACTATTACATGTTATTAAACTATAAGATCTGTGGATTTAACTGTAATTAGTGCATACATGCGAATGGAAAATATGAAAAAAAGTAGAGAACGAAAAAATAAGCACACACAGACACAAGACACAATATATTCTCTTTGGGAAACCCTTTAGGGAGAAAACCCAGCTGGAAGGTTACGTCGCTTCGCTCTCTTTCTCTATCTAGAAATATGGTTGTAGGTACAAAGAAGTAATGCCTATGGCTCGTGGGATGCTATAGTGCACAAATCCTCTTTGTGTCCTCTACCTCCTATATATCTTGGATATATTTTCTCATTTATGGAGCAAAATTCTCTCGAAAGAATGATATGCCTCTTCCTCCTAGTGGCCAGGTTATAACACAATCTCATAGCCTACTAGTGGTTGAGTTTGATTACATCAACTCTTAACTAGAGTTAAAAAATAGACTCTTCTCGAGTTTTTTACATCACAAACACATGATTAGCACCTGTTCCATAAATAATTATGGCTTTCATGGCATCCTCCAAAACTACAGGTGTGAAAACAGGAAGGCCGACTTGTGAGTGGCATAAATTTTGCATATGGACTCTGATTGATGTGCTTCTTATGCCGTTGGAAAGATATCTGTGTCTAGAATAGTTTGAGAAGTTGTCATACAAAATCAGAAAATTTTCACCCCCAAAAACCTTTTTTTGAATCCCAAAATGATCCTGAAAGGTTTCAGACCCCGATTGACCAAAGTGGCTCCCACTAGTAAAAACAATCCCATAAGCTGATTCGTCCTCTTTTTCCACTCCAAATGAATATAGATGGATGAAAAAACATATAATGGTCCAATTTAGATCATATGAGTTCATGTTTTATGGTTCTTCAAACATCCTCCACGACTGCTATAGTCATTACTAGAAGGGTTTTATAGGAGAGTTTTTCTAGTGATATACTTGGTATGACCCAAAACCGTAGCTTTTGAGCACATTGTCTTATGCTAATATACTCTTCTTGTAACTCTCATTTCCCTCTCTTCTAGGTGGATGCAAGGGAAAAACACATTTTTTTGTCTACTCCCCACAAGTACAGTTTACAACCTCTAGCACATTATTTTCATTCTTATCTTTATGTTTCCATGAAAAATTTGTTTCTAATCTCCTAAAATTAATATTATAGGTATTCATGGGTTTTCAATTCCCCACTACAACTAAAAGTATTTCAATGTTCCACATTGTATTACATTCTTCTGCAGATATTTTTGGACGTTTTTTCTCAGTTCTCATTCATTACTTTTGTTACCATGTTACATTCATGGGGCCAGTATTGCATCCATACTGAGCACAACCTGGCATGAAATAAATTCTCTATATATGCTTATTTAAAATTCTCTCCACGACATTAGAGTTAATGGTATACTGATGAAAGTTCATAAGGCTATCACCATCTTTTTTCAATTGTAAAATATAGGATTTTGAGAAATTTGTAGAGGCTTCCATCCCTACTTGCATAACTATTCCTAGGGCCGATTCACTGTATAACTCTTATTTTCTCCTAAAAAATTGTAAGTTGGAAAATCTACTGTTGTTAAAGTTCTAGGTGGAATCAATTTTTATTTCGCAATCTTGTATATCTGGATGTATAAAAATATTTGAACTTGTTTTTTGGACTTAAGAACATGTTGTTCATCCACATTTCTTTTTCAAGGTTTAAATTTGACATACAAGGGTGTTCATTTATTTTTAGGTCTTTCATGTACAATTTTATTTATAGTATCCGAACTAGTTCTCTTTTAATATTCTTAGTGCTTTTAAATATTCTTTAAATATTCATATTTTAGAGAAGGAAGTCTCTAGAATAAAATAGGGTATTAGTGTACTATTTTGCAACTTTATTTCTACGTTATGTTCATACTTTACATACATGTGTAATATTTCCCCTTTTTTTTAGAAATGTTTTCACCCAGAGGAACGAGACTCAAATTTTTTCATATGTTCATAATTAAGTACCTTCTAGAAAATTAAACTTTTATGTGTGTGTGTGTGTACCCATGTATGTATGTATCTTTATAGATTTATCTAGTATAGGGACTCTATGGTTACCTATAATGGGAAATTATAGCTTGATCTCTGGTTCTAGAAAACTTGTACTTAGGCCCAACTCTATGTGGAATCCTAATAATTATATGTTACTCATGAACTCACAAGTCTATCTTAGTTATGAAACCTGGAACTTAGCCTTTCTAGAAATATTGTTTCTAAATGTAGTTATATCATACATTCAAACAATAAAAAAATACTCTTGATAACATCCTTATCTAATTCAATAAAAAATGTATTACTTGTATCCACTTGTAGCTTTACTTGTAAGCACAAGATTACTAACCCGAATCGTGTTCCTTTCCTATTAGCATTAAAATTTTTGTCCATGCACATTTTTTCGTCAGAAAAACTATGCTATAATTTTATTAAACTTTTATTCTGTAGATTATGTTATCACTCAGGTTGTTCCCAAAAGCTGTAAGAAAGGGAATATGGACGAGGTAACCACAAACCAATCTTTTAGATACAGAATCTAGCCAATCTGTATCCAGAGAGGGCTCTCTCTTTATGATTTAGCTATGTTTTGAAAAGTGTTAGGTTAGTTATGAGGTTCAAGGGTTTTGTTTTGGGTTTGGATGGTGAGATTCAATAGAACAGTGAGGCAAACTAAATAGTTCAGTCCATTGGGCATGATGGAGTCCAAGAAGGATGGCTTTCTAGATTTGGTTTCTTAATAGAGGATGGTATCACAGAGCAAGGTAGTCATACATGGAACAAATTTCAGGCTGAAATCAGATGAAATGGACTCAATTGGGTGAAGGGAAGTTAAGAATCCTTCAAAATATTGAAAGGGGGAAAATGGATGATTACTGTTAAGAAGCAGTTAAGAATTCCTTAGCAAATATTCAATATGTGAGAATCAGGAAATAGGAGCAATTAAGAATTCACTGTTATACAAATTCTGAAGAAAACAAAGAGAATAATAAAGACTAAAAACAGAGTGAAATCAAGCAAATTCTAAATTAATCCTTTTCTTTACCATTCAGATTATGAAACATAGATGATATAGCAAACAAGAAAACTGTAAAACATGAGATATAGGGGACTTATTGATCCGCAGTTCGATTTAGGAATTCTGTGACAATTCTTCTGCATCAATTCCTCATCCAATAGGTTAGACAACAGATGGTTCCAATAGCTTTTTATTCCAAAGGTTCAGTATTACAGCAAAATCTAGGAACACCCACCAACCACCAAATAATTCATTTTGGGGGGTATTTATACAAAATATATTTACAAAATATCCAATGGAGATAATATCTAGTGATGACTAATCCCTTTTTTACAAAAGATAGAGACAAACAGTCTCGAAAATAGGGAAAGGATAAACTGATGCTGTGCTGGCTATTCCATCCTTATCGGATGTACTAGAGGTAGGTTCTGCGAGTCGGTTTATAGCTGTCTTCCACTGATACTCTCTGCTACCTACTCTACCTTTGTTGGATGTTGTTTGACTCTGATCAGATATACTTCGACCCGCTTGACCTCCATTTATCTCTGTTTATCCTTTCATGGAAAAATAGCCCGAAGTCTACGTTTTACCTAAGAGAAATTTACAAAATCCCCAACATATCTTCCCACCATTGTTGCTCTGGTAATTTATGCTTCTGAAGTTTCCTCAGGGTTTCATCAGTTTCTGTATATCTGAAAAAATTAGGTTGGAGCTAAAACAGATGTTTTACCTCATGCTCAATATAAAATAAGTTCTCTAAGTTATCATAGAGAACTTGTCCTGTGGGGAGTGCTTTTACTCTTCTAGCACTTGTTGATGAACTAACTTGATCAGTAGCATATTTTTTCAATTTATGTACATAATCTATGTGTTTCATAAGCCAGTCATTATTTGCTAAAGGACTTGGCAGACCTTTATTCTGCAAAACTGTGAACTTCTCTGTGAAAGAATTAATCTCTACCTGCATATCCTGGCATCTTCTTTCCAAATTTTGCATCAGAGTTCTCTTGGTTAGAACTCTCTTGATTTCCAGAATGGTGCTTGTCTTGTCTGTGATTTCCAATGCTTCCAGTTGTTCACTGGTCTTGGTGTTCAAAAAATGTATAAGTCGGTTGGCTTGTTCAGGCATCTGTCCCAACAAAACTCTTGTCCTTTGGATTTCCACACGGGCTACTCTTACTAATTCAATATGCTCATAAGTAACTTGGATAGATGGCCAAACATTATTTAGGGATTGATTGATGTTGGTCCAAAGAATTCCTTTGATTTCTGCCAGAGGCTTATCCATAGTGAGATCCTTCTCTAATGTTCTCACTTTATTCTCCAATGCTTTAACCTCTCTTATTTTCTCTACAACATTTTTCTACTTTCGCCATCTTTTACTTTACTTGTTTCATCTCTGACACTTGGAGTCTCAATTCTTCCATGGATTTTATTAATTCTTCTGTGCTCATATTAGAACTACTGCATGGTGTTGTTGCTGTTGTTTCTACACTTGTAATTACTTCTGCTGTGGCTGCTGGGACATTAGGAGCCAATGCTATTGCAAGTGTTTAAGGGACTGATGTTGAGACTATGGGAGTTACTTTTTGAGGCCGGGAGGCCAACTCTCCCTTCTTTTCCTTCAGTGCTTTTTCTAGTGCCTGCTCTATATCATTTAATCTTTCATTAAGCTTCATGAGCAGGTCCATCATTTCTTCTTCTGATTTTTGTTGTAAAACTTCTACAGTCTGTGGATGCATGGAAGTTGGTAGTTTCAGTTGTTTCCTAAGGGCATCAATGTCTTCTTCTTTCTTCTTCATAAGTGCCTTTATGACATTAGCATCTTTGGGATCATGTCCCAATTGAATGATGATTTCTTCTAAAGATTTGATCCTGTTTCCCTTGGCCAGAGAAAAGGATTTCTCCAAATGTAATTGAGCAGAGGTATTGTCCAAGGAGTTCTATAGCTGATGGGCCAACATTGCTTTGTCAGCCAGTGTAGAATAAACCATTTCTCCAGTCTGCTTGTGAAGTTCAATCTGGTCCAATGGATGAATGTCTTTGGCTAGGACCTCCAAGTTTATTTTGATGTAATCTGCTACCGACTGGGGCTGCTGTAACTTTGGCTTAAAATAACTCATTAAGATTTTGCCTTCTTTAATGTCATAGGCAGACATTAGCCTTTGCTGGTTTGAGGGGGTCGTCTTCAAGTATTGATTGTACATTTGAATCATCACATGATCATTTTTAGCCTTAATTTCTATGAAAGTCTGTTTAATGTCAGAGGCTTGTTTGCTTTGTGGCCTAGTAGATGATACTTCAACACTGTGTTGTCTTTCTAGCTCCTGCCTATGTGAGTGAGTTGATGTTTCTACCACTAGGGAAGTCTGTTGGCTGACTACCCTTTCTGTCCTCTAGTTGTCTGTGGTTTCTTCAATAATTTCCTCTTCTGACAGAGGATTCAGTCTTTGTCTCTTTGCTCCTGGTTGTTCAGCAGGTCCACTGATAGGTGTGGGCTCTTCTCTGTCTCTCTTCTTGCTTCTTTCCTCATTTAGAGGAGTTTGCAATGCTGGACTTTCTGGTGCTCTAGTTTGGGCTAGAGGAATTTGTACTTGACCTTGTTCTTTGGACACCCCTTGCTGATCATTCATTGTTGGCTGCTCTGTAGTTTCTACCTCTTTACCCTTTGAAGTCCCTGCGACTGATGTGCTGGTTTTCTGTGCAAGCTGCTGAGAAGTTCCAGTAGAGGATGTTCCAACTCTTGATTGTTGATGCAGTTTGAAAGATACCTGGATTTATGGAGGTAAACTGTGTATTTGCAGGTCGAATGGTGGGTTGCAGAGCACGATGCTGGAGTTTCTTGGCCAGGTGATGGGCTAACTACTCAGACAGTCGACTGGACGTATTTTGTATGGAGCACAATTTGTAGAGAATGGGGGTGAAAATGATATTTTATCGTTTATTTAACAAAAATTGATTTGGCGGGTATTTTTTGGCATTTAATGAGTGGATTGTTGAGAATGAAACAAGATGATGGAGTTTAGTGGAAAGGAGTCGCCTTCACTAAGTGGGCCCGCATGCAAATTATAGTGCAAAGTCTATTTTTAGATTATGTCTATTTTTAGACATATGGATCATGGTTTATGAGTTGCAGGATGTTGTTTATGGATGATTCGTCATGTTGGGAAAAATAGATGGAATTCTATTTCTGGTTCATAGCGGAGTGATCAAAGTATATTTTTAGACTGCCAGGCTAAAAATAGAAAAGTCAAATATTATTGTCTCATAATAATATTTAGACTATAAACATTATCTTATCCTCTTGGAGCACTTCAGTTTGAGCTACAGATGTGGCACATGCAGCTGTCAGAAGGAAATACGCTTTTCTTATGAGTCAATTGAGCTATTGCATGCAAGACATCAGTTAGAACTCATGTCATTGAGTTCAGTGGAGTTTATTGTGGAGTTGATGGAGCTGTGTTCAGTTTGACTTTGTTAAACAAATTGTAATTAGTCTAACTGCAAATAGACTAGTGATGAGTGATGTGAATTAATTGTTAAACTAATTCACTAATTATTAACTCATAATGCAATTGAAGAATACATCAATTAACTCAGTGCATGTACAGTTCAGTGGAGATAGGTGTTAGAGGTTGAGATTGCTATTAGTTGTGACTATAGTTGTGCATGAGATCTTGCACAATCAATGGATTGAGTATGCCCATGAGGATTTCACATTATATGCCCAGTATTATAGCCTATGCTCACGTGATTTTTCAGTGTGAGTGATTTTCACTTGGTATTGTGCAATAGAGGTAGGAAAAGCAGTGGAGAAGATTTGAACCTGTGACTTGTTCGGATCTAAGCTAGTTTTGTGTGTAACAGGTGGAGATAGTGTTGGATACTTGTGAGGAGTATTGCACTATGTATTGTTACATGTTCTCAATCATTAATATACAGATAGTGTGGGGTTTTCAGCTGTAAGCTTTCCCCGGGTTACATACTGTGTTAATGTGTGCATGCTATTGATGTTTCATTGTTTTTGATGCTGCTAAATTGATGATCAACGTAGAGGAGGTTATGTATTATGCATGTATTCTGCAATAGTGTATAATCGGGATAATCTCTATGAATAAGTGTTTATTATTCAAAATTTCTACATGGATGACGTCGGCATGACGTCAAGGGGGTACGGGACAGATGACATCGCAACATGGAGGGTGACATGGCAGGTGACGTCAGCCAGGGATGATGTAGCAGGATGACGTCAGCGAAGGGTCAACGAGAGGGCGGTAAGCTGTTTTGCTCGCACCACTTTTGGGCTAGGGTGGTTTTGGACGGGGGGCCGCGAGCAGTGCGGGAGTGTGATGCGTGTCCACTGTACGGGAGCGAAACCACTAGTTTCCTAGGCGTTAACCTTCAACGATAGAGGGGGGTGCGATATAGATCTCGGCCATCGGATGCGAGGGCCAATATCGGACAATGGACGTGTATGAAACAAGGCGAGAAATTAACGCGTGGTAACAAAGTATTTAAATAATGTTTTTAACAGTTTTGGGGTGATTTTTATTAGTTCGCATGTTGTTTTAAGTTAGGTTATTAATTAACCATAGCTTAATTAATCCTGAGGATATGCATGTGAAGGGTTATTACAAGGTTTTGGATAAACCTTTAATCCCCAATTACATAGTGATATGGTTTATAATCAAACCTGGGCGGGATATGTAATAATGCGGGTTTTATATAGATTTATACAGTACAGGAAAAGGCGTTTATACAAGGAATATGGCCATTTTCCTAAGTAAAGTAGGAATTCACTTAGACGATTTATAAAATGGAATGAGATAAGTGGTTTAGAGGATATCAAGCAGATCCTAATATCTCTGGGGGAATTTAGTAAATGATTATGGAAAGTAAGAAGGGGAGTTAGTCATGCTTCACTTGATCTACATCTAAACATCTGCCATGGTACTTGTGATAACAGTAAGATGAACATTCTAAGAGACAAAATCAATCACAAGTCTCATTCTGCAACACCAAAACTGCCTACCCAGCCTATTATACCTGACATTTTTTCTTCTTTTTCTTTGGGTGCACTTGGACTAGAAAACCCTCATCAATTTTCTTTTCTTTACATAATAAGCCTATCTAAGTCTGCACTTATTTCATCCAAGGGCTCAAATTAAATAGTTGAGCTCCTTTGTTTCTCTACCTATCTACTTGTCTGCCAAGATTAAATAGTTTGGATAGATTTTTATCCTCTATCTCTAAAACAGGAAATGCAAACATGAACTGGCCAAGATAAAGCTATTTGGCCATTCATCAATTGTGGTAAAATATTCAACAAGCTATACATAATGCTTTATTTACAGAAAATGAAAATAGCAGTGGCATTTGGACTTGCACATTTTCCTGGTATTTTTTCTTTGGGGTTCATTTCTTTTCATTTTTTATTTCAACCATTTTTATTTTTTCACCCTTTGATTTTTCTTTTAGGGTATACCCTGTTTACATTTTTAAATTTTTTTGATTTTTTTGAAAAATATGGAAAACCTTTGCAACAAGGAAAGGTATGAACATATTACAGAGCTAATCAAGCCAATCATGAAATATGACACCTATTGGTATAGGAGCATAACACTGGCTCCACTTGGGGATGGCTTTTCCTGGTGGAAAGTCAAGGACAACAGGTCAGATGGCCTTTCCATAACTTTGATTGTGCTCTAGAATCTCCTTCTATTGGTTGCTTTTTTATATATATGAAAGTTACACTTATGAGGCTCAAGGCCTTCTTTTCAGGCTTCACCTTTATCAAGAGGTTGGATCAAAGTAGTGTTTCAACATCTGACCATTAACTGGCCCTTCTTCTGTTTCTAAACCATCCAAGTTTTTCAAAAAGTAAGTATTGTTCCCTTCTGAGGCCTGGATAATAAAAGGTCCCTTCCATAGGAAGTCAAACTTCCTATGTTTTCCTTTGTCTTCTCTCCTGGAGTCCCATTTTAAAACTTTGTCCCTTAGGTAAAAATCTTCTGCCTTGGTCCTCTTGTCAAATATTTTCTTAATTTTTTCATGTACCACTTGGGCTCTTTAGTATACTTCTTCTCTGGTCTAATGCAAATGGATGGTCTGATTTATTCTTCTTTGAATGTCATTGGGTTCCACCTAAGCTTGCTGCAGTAATTTCATTACAGGGACCCCTTATGATGAAGGAAATATAGCCTCCATGCCATAAAATAATTCATAGGGGCTAGTTCCAATGGATCTCTTGGTAGTTAATCTGTCTGCCCATAGTGCATTGGTAAGTTTCTTGTGCCAGTTTTTCTTGTTCTCTTCCAACACTTTCTTAATAATATTAATCAGGCTTTTATTGGAGGACTCAGCTAGACCATTACCTTGAGGGTAATAGGCTGTGGAATGGCCTAAGGTGATGTGGTACTTGTTACAGAAACTTATCATTTTCTTGGATTTGAAAGCGGCAGCATTGTCAGTTATGATCTTTTCAGGATAGCCAAATCTAGACAAGATGTTGGTCTCTAAGAATTCTATAATCACTATATCATTGGCTTGTCTAGAAGGAATGGCTTCTATCCATTTGGTGAAATAATCTGTGGTTGTGAGGATCCATTTATGTTGGCTAGAAGATGGAGGATGGATTTCCCCAATGAAGTCCAAACCCCATTGTTGAAATGGTCTTTCAGTGGAAATTGGTCTAAGGGGTAGAGGTAAAAGTTTCCTTTTGCCTTCAAAAATTTGGCATTTGTGGCAAGCAGTGACAAACTTCTTGACATCAGCGAACAAGGTTAGCCAGTAAAATCCAACCCTTAGGATTTTTTCTGTAGTTGATTTCCAATAAAGATGTCCACCACAGTCCCCTGCATGAAATTCTTTGAGGATTTTGTCAGCTTCTTCTTTTACTAAATAATTCAATAGAATACCTTCATGATTTTTCCAAAAAAGAGCATTATCTAAAATACAAAATTTTGAAGCTTTCATTTTTAAAAACCTTTTCTTTGTTCTCAATAACCCTGGAGGAGCCTACAGGTTTAATAATACGTAACTTATATCAACATACCAAGGTGATTCTAGGAAGGAATGGCTGATTTGTGGAGTCACCATCTCCTATTCGTTATCCAACTCATTGATATCTAGGGCTTGAAAGTTTGTTTCAGTCATGAGTTTAGCCAATCCCTATCCTTTTATAAGCTTTGTAGGTTTTATTTCAATATCATACTCCAATATAGTAGCAATCCATTTACCTCTCTTGCCTTAAATCCCATCTTCGGTCAAGATATTTTTGACAACAACATTTGGTACATAGGCTATTATATGGGAGTATAATATGTAGACTATGAAGTCTTTAATAGCTTTCACAAGTGCAAAAGCTTGTTTTTCCATGATTGGGTATTTTAGTTGTGCATCTCTAAGTGCTTTACTAAAAAATGCTATGGGTTTTTCACATCCTTGATCATCTTTTTCTAGTAAAATAGCAGCAATGGTGTGTTCTGATGCAAATGAAAATCTTATGAAGTCTCTATCAAACTATGGACTTGTAAGGACTGGTTTTCTGGTCAAAGCCATTTTAATTTCTTCAAATGCTTGCTTAGATTCTAATGTCCATTTAACCTTGGAATCTTTCTTCAAAATATTGTTCAACAATCTAATTAATTCAGCCAAATCAGGTATGAATCTTCTTAAGAAGTTTTTTTTTCCTAGGAAAGCTTGAAGTTCTTTGACATTTCTGGGGTGGGGTATTTGTAGAATGGCTTCAATTCTATCAAGATCAATTCTGATGCCATCTTTGGAGATGGTATGGCCTAACAATTTGCCTTCCTCTAAACCGAACAACGAATTCTTAGGATTTAATGAGATACCATACTTTCTGCATTTGAAAAACACTTGTCTCAAATGATCTAAATGCTGTTGATCTGATTTAGAAAACACAGTAAGATCATCTAGATATATGACTGGAAAATCGTGAATTTCTTTTGCAAAAGCTATGTCCATTGCTCGTTGGAAGGTTGCTCCTGCATTCTTAAGTCCAAGTGGCATTTTAACATATTTGAAAGTTTTCCATGGTGTTGTAAAAGTAGTCTTTTCCTGGTCATCAGGATGGACTAGAATCTGGTTAAAGCCTGAGAACCCATCCAAAAGTGAAGTCCTAGAGGCACCTACTACCCTTTGTAAAATGTGGTCCATCTTAGGTAACGGGTAGTGGTCTTTCAAAGAAACCTTATTTACATTCCTTAAATGGACAGACAATTTGATTTCTCTTGTTTTCTTCCTAGTGGGTCCTAAATTAGACACCCACTCTAAAAACCTGATAGGAGCAATTATCCCTGCTTCATACATTCGTTTGATTTCTTTTTCAATTAAAGGGAGTAGTACAAGTTTAATTCTTCTTAGCTTTTTCTTGAATGGTTTTTTATTTTCTTTGAGGGGTATTGTATGTTGACTTACCGAGGTGTCATAAGATTTCAGATCTTCATAGCTCTAGGAAAAAACATCCTGGAATTCTTTGATCAATTCAACATATTTAAGTTTTTGATCAGGAGGAAAAGTTTTGGATAATTTTATCATTTTTCGGGTTTTCTTTAGTTCCTATGTTACAGTCTTCAACGTCTACTTTTGGAGGTTGCATTTTTGGTTTCTTTGGGATATCATTAAAAGCAAAGAAGTCTTCCAAAGGAGTTAATCCCGTGGGAAAATAATTGTCTTTTAAATTCATAACTTCAGATTCTCCTCCGATAATCTCATCGATGTCTACTTCTTTAAGATATTGCAACATTTTATTGGTAACTTTTGTTGTTTGAAGTATTTGAGTTGCACTTTATGTTGAAATGTTTGTTTCAATTTTATCTATTTGATCAACCTCACTAACAGTGTCTGTGTCTATATTAGTGCTATAAAACTATTCTTCAAGGGTCAAGAAATTGTTAAATTGAATATCATTGTCAAACACTTGCCAGTTCTTTACATTGTCAGGTATGGCTGGCCTGTGTCTAATCTCATTTGTAAACTGATGATTGGGTTCAAATGGTAATTTACAAGTGCTGGCAAATGTTGCTAAGCTGTGAGCATGCAAATTATGTTTTCTTGGAAATTTTGGCAAGCTGTGTTTCCATAAATGTATTGAGGATCTCAATCATTGTTCCTCTATAAGATCTTAATCTAGGATCATTTGTGAGGAAGTTCCCTTTTATCCGTTGAATGACTAAATCAAATTCTCTCAAAACTGATACCCAGATTACCCCTAAACTTTTGATCAATTTAAGTCCTAGCAACAGGGCTTCATATTCAGCCATATTATTGGTGCATCTAAAGTTTAATATGTAAGCATGCCCTTCAGCATGATCATTTTCTTGATTGTATACCCAAATCCCTACTCCTGCCCCTAATTTATTGACTGAACTATCAAATTCTAAGTACCAAAGTTAGTATCAGGAGTCTCACAAATTTGTTCAATAGGGAGATCTCGTTTTTTAGTTTCATCTAGCTTCTCTCGAGTGTCCGATATATCATTGTTCTCAGAAATTTTTTGAATTTGAACATTAGACTTTTCGTTTATAATTTCTTCTTGTTCAAGTGCTAAAACCTTGACATCAGTTGGAGGATCAATTTCAGCATTGTAGAGAATGAAGGAGTCCATGTCAGAGTGCATGGAGTAGATGGGAAAATTCTGGGGTTTCTCCTAACTACTTACCACATATTTCATTAAAGTTTCTCGGTACAATCTGTTTGGTTGACCAAATACTGAAATAGTAGCATAGGACATGTCCAACTGTAAAGATCCTTGGAGCTTTGCACCCCAAGATCTAGACAACAACATGCCATATTTTGGTGGAATATCAGCTACCACTATGTCCATTAAAATGGTCTTGGTGGGGTATTGAACTAATGATACACATAAATCTTTGATCAATCCTAGACACCTGACCTAGCTTGAACCAAAAGAGAATAAGTCTTTGTATGGCCTGGTAATATCTAGGTCCAACTTTTCCATTACATATTTAGGCGTTAAGTTATGAGAACCACCAAAATCAAACATGGCATTATGATTTATTTTATCATGTATGTTTAGACTTACATAGAAAGGAGGGACCCCTCCATCTACTAATTTTCCGTTTAGCTCAGGGCCAAAAATTAATTCAGACTGGTCATCAAATACATTTACTGAATCTTTATTCACCGAAATTTGAAGTGATCAGCTAATTTGACCTCTATAGACATCATGTTTAGCCAATTCTGACAATGGAATGACTATCTTCGTTTGCCTATTTCAATCTCAATATTGAAAGGTTTTTCAATTTGAGTTTTTGTATTCCGGACAGTGAGGTTGTCTTTTTATGTTGTACTTTCGGTGTTTTTCTCTTTTTCAGGAGTGGTGTCATGGGCTAAAGTTGCTTCCAAGTCAATTTCTGGAGGTTCTTCCACGTTTCCTTTGGGAGGAGTGGAAGTGGAAGGTTGGCTGTTAGGTTTTTGATTGTTTGACACATCTTCAACTATTGGATTGTTTGGGTTAGGAGTTGTTCTAAGAAGGGTTTGTACAAGGGGGTTATTGATCTTAGCTTGTTTAGGTTGCTTGGTATCTTTTTATTTATTGGTCTCAGGGACATCTATTCTTCTGCTCCTCAGATTGTATTGCTTGTGGACTTCAGAAATGGTTGTACCATATCCCTCCCTAAAACCAAATGATTCACCTGGTTGAGTTTGGAATTGTTTAAGAGTATGAGCTTCTTGGTCTTCCTGGGTCAAGAAAACTTGTTGTTCATTATTGAGGCCCATTAAGTTAATTTGAGTGTCTTCTGTTGGTTCTTCAGAAGTTTAGGCTTCGGCATAATTTTCTTGGAATGGGGGCCTAATGTTTTGGTCAGGCCTAGCCTTTCCAGTATTAGGGTTTTGGTTTTTCCTGAAATTTGGATTTCTCCTAGTATTGCTTGGTTGACCATCCCAAAGTGATTTCCTCTCAATTGTTTCTAGTCTATCACCAAGTCTATCCATTCCCTTAATGATAGCATCTAATTTATGTTCAAAATCAGAAGGTTCTTCTTTGAAAGGTGTCCTCCTTTCAGCTTTGGCTCGAGCTCGTTTAGAAATCAGGTTGGCCCCAACGCCGACAGCTATACTCTGCATCTCTTCTAAGTCTCGAGGAGCTCTTTCCATAAGTTAGTATGCCATATCAGAATCGAATGCATCAGGGAATTTAATCAAGGCCAAATCTGGAGGAGGTCTAAGATTTTGAGTAATAGCATTGTAGACATTTTTGAATCTGGTACAGTAATCTTGGACAGTTTCTTGGGTATCTCTCTTTAAGCCTTCATATTCTGATAAAATGTGGAGAGGATCTTTCTTCTTTTCCCATATGTTCGAGAAGGTCTGATAAAGAGCTTGTGGGTCATTTATACTAATTGGAGGGAGGGCTCTAAACCATGTTCTAACATCTCCAGTTAAACTTTGAACAAATACTTTCATTCTGACATCATCGTCATCAATCTCATAATTTTCAAAATAGTCTGTCATTTTCTTGGTATGTTGTTGAGCTTTGTAAGTTCCAGTACCATCAAAATAGGTGATTTTGCTTTGATAATCTTGAGGCATAGCCCTTGGATTTGCAGGTAATTGCAAGGGAGCATATCGGTTTTCCGTGTTTTCAAATATAAGTGTGACAAATGGAAGAGCGAGGATAACAGTCGAAACATATGCTGTAGATGGAGGAGTGGGAAGGATGGTTTGAGGTGCTGATGGAGAACTTAGAGAAGCTGCAGTAATTACAGAAAGGTTTGGTGTTTTTCTAGAGGTAAGCTCAGATTGGATAGGATTCTGCAAATGTTTGTCAAGGTGTAAACTAGCAGAATGTTCTTGGCTCTCCTGGCTTCTAAGGATCCTAGGAATCAGATTAGGATTTTCAAAGGCAGGTGGGAATTAGGATCCGGATTTGATCTAGTGTAACGAATCTTTTTGGAGCCAGTTTTTAGGTGTAGTTTTTGTTTTTTTCTTGGAATAATTTTAACAATACAACTTTGACAGTCTCTTCTAGGAATTTTTTAGATATTGGAACTTTGAACTTTCCCAAAAGACTTTTGAAAAAAAAAGGAACTAACCAAGAATTTGAAACAATTGTTCAAAACATAAAGTAGAATAGAGATAGACTGAAGTAGCATTTATTTACTTCTGCAAATGCAAAGAAAAAGAAGTTTCAAATGCTACCTGGCTAACTATACGCTCCATCTGTAGCTTATAAAGTAGATAGCAGTAACAAACAATTTATTCAGGTCCCCAGTTGAGTCGCCAATATGTTATCACTCAGGTTGTTCCCAAAAGTTGTAAGAAAGGGAATATGGCCGAGGTAACCACAAACCAATATTTTAGATATAGAATTTAGCTAATCTGTATCTATAGATGGCTCTCTCTTTATGATTTAGCTTTGTTTTGAAAAGTGTTAGGCTAGTTATGAGGTTCAAGGGTCTTGTTTTGGGTTTGGATGGTGAGATTCAATAGAACGGCGAGGCAAACTGAATAGTTCAGTCCATTGGGCATGATGGAGTCAAAGAAGGATGGCTTTCTGGATTTGGTTTCTTAACAGAGGATGGTATCACAGAGCAAGGTAGTCAAACATGAAACAAATTTCAGGCAAAAATTAGATGAAATGGACTCAATTGGATGAAGGGAAGTTAAGAATCCTTCAACATATTGAAAGAGGGAAAATGGATGATTATTGTTAAGGAGAAGTTAAAAATTCTTTAGAAAATAGTCAATATGTGAGAATCAGGAAATAGGAGCAATTAAGAATTCACTATTATACAAAATTCTGAAGAAAACACAGAGAATAATAAAGACTGAAAACATAGTGCAATCAAGCAAATTCTGAATTAATCCTTTTCTTTACCATTCATATTATGAAACACAGATGATATACCAAATAAGAAAATTGTAAAACATGAGATATAGGGGACTTATTGATCTGAAGTTTGATTCAAGAATTCTGTGACAATTCTTCTGCATCAATTACTCATCCAGTAGGTCAGACAACAGATGGTTCCAATAGCTTTTTATTCCAAAGCTTCTGTATTACAACAAAATCTAGGAACGCCCACCAAGCACCAAATACTTCATTTGGTGGGGTATTTATACAAAATATCTGATGGAGATAATATCTAGTGATGACTAATCCCTTTTTTACAAAATATAGAAACAAACAGTCTCAAAAACAGGGAAAGGATAAACTTATGTTGTGCTGGCTATTCCATCTTTATCGGATGTACTAGAGGTAGGTTCTGCGAGTCGGTTTACAACTGTCTTCCACTGATACTCTATGTTGGCTGCTCTGTCTTTGTCGGATGTTGTTTGACTCTGATCAGATATACTTCAACCTGCTTGACCTCCATTTATCTCTGTTTATCCTATCATGGAAAAATAGCCCGAAATCTACGTTTTACCTAAGAGAAATTTACAAAATCCCCAATATATCTTCCCACCATTGTTGCTTTGGTAATTTATGCTTCTGAAGTTTCCTCATGGTTTCATCAGTTTTTTTATATCTGAAAAAATTATGCTGGAGCTGAAATAGATGTTTTACCTCATGCTCAACATAAAATAAGTTCTCTAAGTTATCATAGAGAACTTGGCCTGTGGGGAGTGCTTTTACTCCTGAAGCACTTGTTGATGAACTAACTTGATCAATAGCATATTTGTTCAATTTATGTACATAATCTATGTGTTTCATAAGATGGTCATTATTTGCTAAAGGACTTGGCAGACCTTTATTCTGCAAAACTGCGAACTTCTCTATAAAAGAATTAATCTCTACCTGCATATCCTGGCATCTTCTTTCCAAATTTTGCATCAGAGTTCTCTTGGTTAGAACTCTCTTGATTTCCGGAATGGTGCATGTCCTGTCTGTGATTTCCAGTGGTTCCAATTGTTCACTGGTCTTGGTGTTCAAAAAATGTATAAGCTGGTTGGCTTGTTCAGGCATATGTCCCAACAAAACTCTTGTCCTTTGGATTTCCACATGGGATGCTCTCACTAAGTCAATTTGCTCATAAATAACTTGGATAGATGGCCAAACATTATTTATGGATTGATTGATGTTGGTCCAAAGAGTTCCTTTGTTTTATGCCAGAGGCTTATCCATAGTGAGATCCTTCTCTAATGTTCTCACTTTATTCTCCAATGCTTTAACCTCTCTTATTTTCTCTGCAACATTTATCTTGGATTTGTCATAATTCTTTTCTACTTTCACCAATTTTTCCTTTAGTTGTTTCAGCTCTGACACTTGGAGTATCAATTCTTCCATGGATTTTATCAATTCTTCTGTGCTCATATTAGAACTATTGTCTGGTGTTGTTGCTATTGTTTCTATATCTGTAATTACTTCTGCTGTGGCTGTTGGGACATTAGGAGCCAATGTTGTTCCAAGTGGTGAAGGGACTGTTGTTGAGACTATGGGAGTTACTTTGGGAGGCTGGGAGGTCGACTCTCCCTGGTTTTCCTTTAGTGCTTTTTCTAGTGATTGCTCTGTATCATTTAATATTTCATTAAGCTTCATGAGCAGGTCCATCATTTCTTCTTCTGATTTCTGTTGTATGACTTCTACAGTCTATGGATGCATGGAAGGAGGTAGTTTCAGCTATTTCCTTAGGGCAGCAATTTCTTCTTCTTTCTTCTTTATAAGTGCCTTTATGCCTTTAACATCTTTGGGATCATGTCCCAGTTTAATGATGATTTCTTCTAAAGATTTGATCCTATTGTCCTTAGCCAGAGAAGAGGCTTTCTCCAAATGTAATTGAGCAGAGGTATTTCCTAAGGAGTTCTGTAGCTGATGGGCCAACATTACTTTGTCAGCCAGTGTAGAATAAACCATTTCTCCAGTCTGTTTGTGAAGTTCAATCTGGTCCAATGGATGAATGCCTTTGGCTAGGACCTCCAAGTTTGTTCTGATGTAATCTGCTGCCGACTGGGGCTGATGTACCTTTGTCTTAAAATAACTCATTAACATTTTGCCTTCTTTAATGTCATAGGCAGACATTAGCCTTTGCTAGTTTGAGGGGGCCATCTTCAAGTATTGATTGTACATTTGAATCCTCACAGGATCATTTTTAGTCTTAATTTCTATCAAAGTCCGCTTAATGTCAGAGGCCTGTTTGCTTTGTGTCCTGGTAGATGATAACTCAACACTGTGTTGTCTTTCTAGCTCCTGCCTATGTGAGTGATTTGATGTTTCTACCACTGGGGAAGTCTGCTGGCTGACTGCCCTTTCTGTCCTCTGGTTGTCTGTGGTTTCTTCAATAATTTCCTCTTTTGACAGAGGTTTCAGTCTTTGTCTCTTTGCTCCTGGTTCTTCAGCAAGTCCACTGATAGGTGTGGGCTCTTCTCTGTCTATCTTCTTGCTTCTTTCCTCATTTAGAGGAGTTTACAGTGCTAGACTCTCTGGTGCTCTAGTTTGGGCTAGAGGAATTTGTGCTTGACCCTATTCTTTGGACCCCCTTGGCTGATTAGTCATTATTGGCTACTCTATAGTTTCTACCTCTTTACCCTTTGAAGTCTCTATGACTGATGTGCTGGTTTTCTGTGCAGCCTGCTCAGAAGTTCCAGTAGAGGATGTTCCAACTCTTGATTGTTGAGGCAGTTTGAAAGATACCTGAATTTACGAAGGTAAACTGTGTATTTGCAGGTTGAATGGCGGGTTGCAAAGCACGATGCTAGGGTTTCTTGGCTTGGTAATGAGCTAACTGCTCGGACAGTCGACTGAACGTATTTTGCATGTTGCATAGTTTGCAGAGAATCGGGGTGAAAAATGACATTTTATCATTTATTTAATGAAAATTGATTTGGCGGTTATTTTTTGGCATTTATTGAGTGGATGACGTCAGCATGACATCGGGGGGGTGTGGGACAGATGACGTGGTAGTATGAATGGTGACATGGTAGGTGACGGCAGTGAGGGATGATGTGGCAGGATGACGTCAGCGAAGGGCCAGCGGGAGGGTGGTAAGTTGTTTTGCCAACACTGCTTTTGGGCTAGGGCTGTTTTGGACCGGGGGGGGCAGCAAGCAATGTGGGAGTGTGACGTGTGTCCACTGTACAGGAGTGAAACTGCCAGTTTCCCAGGCGTTAACTTTCAGCGATGGAGGGGGGTGCGATATAGATCTCAGCCGTCGGATGTGAGGGCTGAGATCGGACGGCGGACGTGTATGAAACAAGGCGGGAAATTAACGCGCGGGACCAGTGTATTTAAACAATGTTTTTAACGGTTTTGGGGTGATTTTTATTGGTTCGCGGGGTGTTTTAAGTTAGGTTATTAATTAACCAAAGGTTAATTAATCCCGAGGTTATGCACGCGAAGGGTTATTACAAGGTTTCAGATAAACCTTTAATCCCCAATTACATAGTGATATGGTTTATAATTAAACCGGGGCGGGATATGTAGTAATGCGGGGTTTTATATAGATTTATACAATACGGGAAAGGGGAACAAGTATAGGGAGTTATACAATAATGTTAATAGTTAATATGAGAGATGTAATGAAAAAGCGCTAAGTTAAAATGTTTAAGAACTTAGGCTTAGGGGAAAAAGGAGTTTATACAAGGAATATGGCAATTTTTCTAAGTAAAGTAGGAATTCACTTAGGCCATTTATGAAATGGAATGAGATAAGTTGTTTAGAGGATATCAAGCAGATCCTAATATCTCTAGGGGAATTTAGTAAATAATTAGGGAAAGTAAGAAGGGGAGTTAGTCATGCTTCGCTTGATCTGCATCCAAACATCTTCCATGGTACTTGTGATAATAGTAAGATGAACATTATGAGAGACAAAATCAATCACAAGTCTCGTTCGGCAACACCAAAACTGCCTACCCATCCTATTGTACCTAACATTTTTTCTTCTTTTTCTTTGGGTGCACTTGGACTGGCAAACCATCATCAATTTTCTTTTCTTTTCATGATAAGCCTATCTAAGTTTGCACTTATCTCATCCAAGGGCTTAGATTAAATAGTTGAGCTCCTTTGCTTCTCTACCTATCTACTTATCTGCCAAGATTAAACATTTTGGATAGATTTTTATTCTCTATCTCTAAAACAAGAAATTCAAACATGAACTGGCCAAGATCAAGTTATTTGGCCATTCATCAATTGTAGTAAAAGGTTCAACAAGATGTACATAATGCTTTATTTACAGAAAATGAATATAGCAGTGGAATTTGGACTTGCACACTTTCCTGGTCTTTTTTCTTTGGGGTTCATTTCTTTTCATTTTTTCTTTTGACCATTTTTATTTTCTCACCCTTTTATTTTTATTTTAGGGTATACCCGCTTTACATTTTTTTAATTTTTTTATTTTTTTGAAAAATATGGAAAACCTTTGCAAGAAGAAAAGGTATGGACATATTACAGAGCTAATCAAGTTAATGAAATATGACACCTATTGGTATAGGAGCATAACATATTATTTCCATTCACCTAAATAAACATATCAGAGAATACATACTTTACTGACTCCTTTTAGGAATAAGCTAGAGTCTTCCACGTTCATCCTAGCCTTGAACCAAGCATTCACTAGTTTCCCCCAAGCTATCCCTAATTTGTGAGGAAAAGTGATATCATAGTAGGTGTTATTATTTGGATTTGTACCTCCTAAAACCTTAATAACACCCTACTAATTTCTTTTGGTTCTACAACTCTTTCTCTCCCACCTATATTTTCCTTTTTCAATAAATGTCTTTATCTCCCATATTTCTTGTTCACGCAAAATCCACACTCACATTTTTCTCTAGTCATATAAAATATTGCGTTCTTTCAATATGTATTTCATCTTTTCCTTAAAAGATTTGAAAAAAGGAGGTTTTACATTTTTCCTCACCAGGCACAACCAACTCCAACCTTTTTCCCTGATAGTTAGGGGTTAATCTCTTATGTTAGCCCATAAATTTTTCGAGTGAGGATTATTATAGAAATAATAATTTACTTTTTTCAATTTTTAAAATAATAATAATATCATTGTTTCTCATCATATTTTGTTCATTTTTCTTCTAATTAGAAATAAAATAAATAAAAGTTCTTGTAGTAGATTGTGAGGGTTGTTACATCTCCTTTGCCCTTAAAAGGGACATCGTCCTCAGTGTCTTGCTAGACATCAATTCTCCTTGAAATGACATAGGAAATGTCTTTCTCATTTTATCTTCCATTTTCCTCGATGGCCTCCTCAAGTCCAACGTGTTTCCATTGCACCTTACTTTGAGGGATGGCCCAATTTTCGGAGTAAAACTCACATATTTTTGAATTTCATATTCCATTTACAACATGTTCTCATCCACGTTAAGAATGCATCATTAGTTTTAGTTTATGTACCCAACAAGGGTCATTAGCATGTACGCAATAAGGGCTATTAACATTCATCATAGCCCAACAATGGTTAGTAAACTGCACTCAATAGAAATTAGAAACATCAATGCAAGCACATAAACAATATCAATAAATGTGTTCTCACTTACCCAATGGATATGATGAATGACATGGACCCCACCACGTGGTTCCCCTATAAATACCAATTACATTTGCACCATTTACAATGTGACCATAATATTTCATTAACCATTTAATTTCCTTTCCTTTTATGATAAGTAACAACTATTAGCTTGCCATACCATTGTCAGAAATACAAAGAGGGGGGGTTAATTGTTATTCCTTAGAAATGACCACTTTTAAATATTTTCAGGACATTAGTTAATCTTCAATTATTATTAATGTTTATCCAATAAAAACAGTAAACAAAAGAAAAAAATAGGCACAATAATTTTAGGTGGAAAACCCCTCAGGGTCAAAAACCACTAAACGCTTTTCTAATAAGTTCTTTAATCTTCATCCCCAACTAAAATTAATGTTACAACTTCCTAAAATTCTAGAAAATAATTCTTCTCCAGGTCCCACTAGAAGGATGCCATAACACCCTGGTTTCTTCAGTAGTCAACTGAATGGATTCCCTAGCATCCTAGACCAACTACCACCCCGAAGTGTTCATAGGCTCCAACCTGTAGGAAACTTCATGCACCTGCCTGGAACCTCCTTGCCACCCTATAATAATTATAAGTTATACAAGAGTGTGGACTCTCGTACCAGGGACAATGATCCATGATAAAATATGATTTACAATGATTTTCTTGTACTTGACCAAACACCCAATCACATTATCACCTTCAACCCAACCATGCCATCATTCAAACAATGACTCTTATACCTATCAACAATGCCTCTTCGGCTCTAGGTAGATTGACTCTTTACAATAATGACACCTTCAATGATGACTCTTTTACAAATTTACAATGATGTCTCTTTTACAAATTTACAATGGTGACTCTTTTAGAGCATTGGATTTTTTATAAGACCTTACATTTGACTCGACATTGCTTCTTGGGTCACTTGCAACTGCTTAGGTACTATTGTGCTTTCTTCAAGTAATTTTACATTGGCATTGCATGTCCTTCTAGTATGTGCCAGAGTTGTTCTAAAGTGTCATCCTTCCTACACATGCATTAACAAGCAAGACCCAAACAAATACAAAACAATATACTTACGTTGTCCTAAAAAAACATATGTCAGAGATGATAATGAAAATTCAAATGCAAACACTAATCATGCATACCTTGTTATAGTAGACTTACCCTTGATTGTTGATGTGTTGTCCTTATTGTAGTGATCCTTGAATGCATACTTTTTCTTGCCTTCTAGGAGCTCGATATTGAATCTATTGTATCTATGTAATTTAAGATCTACAAGGTCTGGAATTTCATCATGTGGTAGCCATCTTAGTCATGTTTCTAACCCCATAGGTCCGATCAAGATTGGATTCTTCATACAAATTTATGTCCAATCTACCAGAATTACCTGATTATAAACGATTTCAGTAGAGCGAACTTGTACGAAGTGCCAAGTGTCACTATTTTGACCTTCATCCCTAAAAATGATACCCAACAAACTAAATTCCATCCTATTTCTCTCACTATTTACAAAATTTGAATCCAATGCTCAGAGAGAAAATTATGATTATTTTCCCAAGGTCACCTTTTTGACATGGAATTCCGGAGCATGCAAAAAACATAAATTCCTCAGATCATATCTCTAAAAATATAGCGAACGAAGATCTGAAAATTCAACACGAGATTGATCACGATTTCAGTTCAAATAAGTTTTAATGTCAACTTATGAAGCTTTGTAGAAGAGTTTTTATAGAGAAAATTCCACCATGGCCTGTTTGAAGAAGTGAAATCATAGAATCCAATGCTCTAAACTTGCTTCAAAACAGACCTTCAAACTTGAATATAGATTTGTACCTAACCAGACCTCAATGAAACCTTAAAATCCCAACAACGGATCCTATGTTAGAATCTCATGAGAGCCGAAAAATTACAGAGGTATTCACACAAGATAGTTCTTTGAAAGTGCTTACTAAAGGAGGATATGAGGGTCACTATTTATAGAGATGTGTTGAGTTGAGAGGGTCCTCAACAAGTGAACGTTGGAGGGATTTTAGGATCACAAACAATATTAATTATTGATTATTCAATTTACACAACTAATGATGAGTGCCACGCCACAACCGCATGGATTTTTATCCCACTAACTGAGGTTACTAACTTCAAACATGAATAACTCTCAAACCGTGAAGAACTACGTGGTGTGACATATATCAATGGAAACATATCGATGAGTAGAATCCATCTAGAAGATCATTGACTCAGAATAGGATGATTTGTCAGGTAAAAATTCCCATGGAAGATCGGGGTAGCCCCTGGTGTTTATTGGGTTAACATCAATGACAACCATTGATCAACAATCTCCCACTTTGGCATTGATGGCAACACAAGTACTCCCCCTGCGGTCGTGACACCTCTTCCTACTTCCTTCTCTTCCCCTTTGTCATTAATGGAAAGGGGTAACTCCCCCTGACAAATTGTCATCCTGCGAACCTATACACACCTCCACTCCCCCTTTCTACTAAGTTAGATAAGAGAAAGAGTCTAATGAGAACTTGGGAGAATCCCGAGCTTTTGGCAAATACTCAAATTATCCATGTAGCAATGGTTTGGTAACGATGGCAACAATTTGTTCCTTTGTGCCAACATATTCAAGATTGATATTATTTTTGGCAACCTTCTCTCTAACAAATGATATTTGATCGGAATGTTCTTTGTTTTGGAATGCGTCACAGGATTCTTGGAGATACTGACGGCACTGGTGTTATTGAAAAATATGGGAAGATGCTCATCAAAATTGACTTGAATATCTTCGAAAGTTTGCTTCATCTAGAGAACTTAAGTACAACAAGATTTTTTCATGATATATTCTGCGTCCACTGTGGATAACGACATTGAATACTTCTTTTTTCTTAACCATGAAACAATGTAACCACTTAAATAGAATGCTACTCCACGAGTACTCTTTCGATCATCAACACATCCTGGCCAATCTGCATTTGTATAAGCTTGGATAACTAGATCATTTCCTTTATGATACCATAAACCATATTCTGTTGTGCCCTTAAGATATAGAAGAATTCTTTTGACGGAAATAATATGAGATTCTTTTGGTGTTGCTTGAAATCTTGCTACTTGTCAAATTGTCTGCATTACGTCTGGCCAAGAAGCTGTCAAATTTTTTGTCTTCTCTTTTGATCTAGCATTTACTTCCAAATATTTTAAATTATTTGATGTTAGCCAGTCTTCCCTTCCATAGTTCGTATGGATTCATGTTACAATTATTTTTGATAAGGCCTCTGTTTATAATGAATACGACTGTATCGATTGATTGAATGTTATAGACATATTTGGGCACTATAAACACAATAACATATGTCAATAAACCAAGGGCTCTCAAACCCCTAAAAGTGTTGTTTCATACCCTAAAGGATCAAGGTCAACTGATTACATCATTTCCCGGAAGTTCTCCCTGAAAAACTACTTAGAGCTGGTCAAAACTAGACCATACAAAGTACTCCATGCTGAGGGTGCAATGCATCTCACTTACTACACAAAAAGGGCATGATGCATATCGAAAATCCCTTCTGTAGGGTGCGATGAGCAAGAGCAGACAAATGGAAGAAGTAGTTTTCTAGGTGGAAACTCAAAGAATCTTCTAGAAACTGTTCATATGAGACTTGCCTCTCTGAATTCACCCAGGGATGAGTAACAGATCATGAAATCTCCAAGTGGAACCAAGAACTATTAGTGAAATGACACTAATCAAAATCCTATAAGCTGACTCACTCTCCTGCAAACATCTATATATGGATCCCTTATCCTAGAGATCCAAACGCTGGAATTTTGTAATTTGTAAGGAAGTGTTGTTGGCTTCTCCTTGAGACATTGTATTGTTGGGTGATCTTTCTTTTTATCAATAAAACTATTTGAGTTTTCCTCCATATACTTGTATATCTCTGAATCTTGTATTTATATATGCATTTTTATGGTTAATGTATATCTGATCCTATATTGTTTATGGTTATAGATCTCTATGCTTTGATGGTATTTCGCTACTTTAACCGTACAGGTGTTCTTTGAAGAGGGACAAGTGAGAAAGGAGTGGCGAAAGCACTATCAAGGGAGAGAGGAAACAAGAAAGGAGTCTAGCAAAAGAGTGAGGTTGGTACTCTCTGCTTCTCTCCCATCTATCTCTCATAAAGGAAAATGAAAGCGACTTTGCTTTGTTTGTTTCTAAGATAGCTACCTGTCATAGTGGGACTAGCAACTCTGAATGGACACTAGTTTTCTCGATAACAAAATGGCAACTCCGCTGGGGATGGAATAGTTTGTTTGTTTTGTTACTATTGTTTGCTTTATAAACTACAGATGGAGCCTGAAGTTAAGCTAGCTAGCCTTCAAATTGCTTTTGCTATGCAACTGAAAGGTAGATCAACGTTGCTTCCGTCAATCTCCGGGTTGGTTTATGAACTAAACATTTGACTTGCAAACATCCTAAGTGCCCTGGCGGTAGCTCAAATAACCTCATTAGATCAGCCCCTATACTTTCTGTTTACTGTCTATCATTAGCTCAGCCTAAATCCCTGAACTTAGCTGCAAACTATGAGTGAAAACCAAGCCCAGTCTTGTCCCTGGACCATCGCATTGTCTCTCATTGGCAACCTAGATGCATCGCACCTCCTGTGTGTTGCAGCTGAGATGCATCCCTGTTTCTTTGTGTCACAAGTGAGATCATTAAGTAAGACTGATTCTTCCTCTAGATTTTGGTTTTTCTTCATTGTCTTCAGCTTTATTCAGTATTTTTGTTGTCTATGATCAGTATATCACTGTTGAAACCTTCTTCCTTTGCATTATTCAGCCTTCATTGATAAAGAGTTGTGAATTTTTTTTATGTATTTTTCATCATTTACAATTCTCCTTTGCAAATAGTAGCTTAATTGAACTGTCATTTTTTTATTTGAAAGTGTCGCAACTATCATTTTCATTCAAGAAAAAAAGTTTCGTAAAGTATTCCTCTTTTAGATAGTCGATTACACTTTTGCCATTGTATTTGATTTGAATTATTAGTATTTCAAGTGTCGAAATCAGTTTTAAATTCGAAATCGCAAAGTGTCGTCTTAGTCTTCCTTTCGTTTTTTGAAGAAAAAATTGTTAATATTGTTGCTTTGAAATAAAATAATTCAGATCTGTACTTAGTTTTCTTTTTGTCATTCTCACATTAAGGGAACTGAAAAAAATATACATGCATGTGCATTTGCATTTAGACTGCATGTAGAAATTGATTTAGGAAAAGTGCATCTAGTGTGTGCTCTTTGCTCTACGTTGAAATAATTTTACTTCTCTTTCCTTAGTAGCTAGGATTTTCATTGCTAAAAGAAAGTAAATGATTGTTTATCATCTTAGATTGCATGTTTAGGAATTGTATATCTACATCATGCAGTGAACCTTAAAGGCAAACTTCTTAAAAATATCAACACTAAAATAAACCTCAATGAACATAAAAATGCTTTGGAACCTAACGCACAACATTTAGAAGTCTAGGCTAGAGACGTATTCTGGTGTCGTAAGGCCTAGTAACTATTGTTTTCATCGTAGGTTGAGTGATTCCTCCTCTTTGATATGACAAGTTCCAGTACAGACTTGTGCTCCCACGTACCATTGATTATATATTAGGGGACCACAATAGGCTATATCCTTTATCCTTAGGAAGCCGTGTTTGCCGCCCTATCGAGCGCAATGCACTGAACATAGCATTCAGGAAGATTGACTGCCGTACCTTAAAATGTATTCTACAGTTTTGCGATTGGTTTGTTAATCCCTCTGTCTAGATTTGCAGAGTAGTCACTTTCATTCCCTTTCAGACTCCTGGATACTAACGAGTCAACCGTCTTTGACTCCAGAAACAAAACCATTCCGAGACAAACGATCTCATTTAACTGGGTCAAAGTATCCTAGTTTGTTTGAAGCTTGTGTTTAAACATCCTCAGAGACTCCAGTTACTCCAACTATTTCTAGTATCCCTACCTCTATAGAAGAAGTTCCACAGTTACAAGAGGACATTAGAACTGATCCTAGTGTAATGGTAAACACTTCTATTCCTGAACTAGCTCCATCTAGGACTGATTCGGAAGGTGTCACCCCTCCAAAATCTATCGTTACAGAGTGTGTACCTTCTTCAGCACCAGAAATATTTTACGGACCTGATGGTCTACATCTTCCACCTTGACTAATTGTTATAGAAGAGATTGTGGAGGATCTTCCATCTAGTATCCCATAGCATTTTGAAACTGGGATCCACCTATATCCTTCTACTACCAAAGTTAGTCTCCCTTCATCACAAGTTCCTGTAGAATCGCTAGAAAGTATTTTGGATAGACTCGATATATCTGAACAACCATCAAAATCTACGACTAGGTCATTTGATACAGCAGCAGCAGAACCTCCTGCCACTACTCCGATAATGTTCTCTAGTATATTATCTATCCCAACTAGCTCTCAACCGCTAGATGGAGTCCACCCAAGGACTGTTTCGATAGTATGGTCTGTTCCTGTTTGTTCATCCAGAATATTATCTGGAATTTCTTTTGTTGAGTCTCAGCAAATTTATCCTTCACAACAGTATCAATTTGGAAAGTCTAGTCTACAAAGACTAATTTTCCCTTTGAACACTAGATTTCCACCATATGGAGGACAGTATGCCTTTTCATTGTTCCCTCTGGGAGAACAACCATATGAGAGCTCACAATAGAATTCGGGTCAAGCTAGAATTGCATCCAGTAGTTGGGTGCCAATACTGCCTCAACGGCTAAGAGTTGTATATTCAATGTAGCCAAATCAACCTATGTCGAATATTCCTACTACACGAGCTATTGTGATAGCGTCGCAAGTACAAGCGCTACCTATTGTATGTCAACCTCAAGTCTCTTAGGTCATAGTACAACAACCTCTTGTCTCCACGACTCAACCATAATCATCGATTAGTGGCTACTTAACTGAAGCAACTTAGGCTCAAACGGGTACTATGACCCCTCATCTTGGTCAAACATCCAGTATTTGACAACAGCAAATGGCCTCACAACCATGGCTGGTGCAATATCAACAACTGCAATTCCAGCAAGCTTACTGAGGACCTGAGAAACAAAGCATTGCAGGTAATGGGTAGCCGTATATTCAAAATGGTTACCATCAAGCATATCATAATGGTTATGCCCATCAACCTTATCAAAGTTATCAGCATCAAATACATTATGCTGGTATGCAAAGACCCACCTCTCAGGCGATCCCATCTTATCCTAGGTATGCTTTGCCAAACTTGAATCAACAGTTACCTTTCGTCGCAACTTTAGAATTACCAGATCTGAATCGGCTAAAAAACGATCCAATTACTTACTCCCCTTGGTGGCCGGTGATTCCTCATAAACTTCCGTCTGATATTCCTAAATTCAATGGAAATCCAAGTGAAGATCTGTCGAATCATGTGATGACCTTTCACTTGTGGTGTTCGTCCAGCACTCTATTATGTGATGACTTTATTTTGTTCTGTTTTATTTGCAGGTTTTCATTTTGTTTTCAAAACTTGTAGTAAGCAGCAAACCCATTTCAAATTTTCAACAAGTTCAAAGAAATTTCATTTCTGATTCATTAGAATTTAAGCATATTTGTAGCTTTGCTTTCATTCATTAGAAAACCCAATTGAAATTTCAAGGAATATCATAAGACCATTCGCATCATAAGATTTCATCGGAAGTAGTTCTTAGTATTTCTTTTGATAACAAATTGTCCATCAAAGACCTCCGATGTATTATCTTACTCATCTGCCATATTTCATTTCACATATTGAAGCTTTCTAAGTGAAGTATACTTCCATGATCATGAATCGCGGATCTCCAATAATCGACTTTACCGATATTGTGATAGACACATAATTCCGGACCCGATATGAAATTCAAATCAAATTCATAAAATATCGCATCCGCTCAATCGCAATAATGGTAGGAGCATAAATTTAAAAGGGGCTGATGTCTCGGATCCGATATGTTATTAAAATCCCATCATAAAAAATTATCGGGTCCGCTCTTCATCATATATCGGCATCGCAGGAATTATATTGTGTTACAACGGGTACCCAAAGTTTGTCGATTGCCGATTAGCTACGTCATCCATCGCATCGCCGATATTGCAATCGTTTCATCACATTTTTATGCTCACATCACTTCTCTGAATCTACGATGTGCGTTTTGCGATATGGGAAGCACGATGTAATTAATTCTCCGATCTCCGATATAATATTTCTTTAATGATGTGATCGCTTCATTTCATTGCACATGTTCTTATCGGCAATTTTCCATTGCAATCTCCGATGCGATAGCTTCCAATGCATGCCTTTGAGCCATTAACATTTAATCGATATATGGCATAGCAACAAAAGTGAAGTCTTGCAAATTAAAATTCAAGCATGGTGAAGAGACATTTGATGCGAATCATCCGATACAACGATGTGTTATTTTAAAAGCAAGCTTGGGTAATAATTATGGTAAGAAAGCGGTTAATGACGAATTTGCAGTACATTTAAATCATTTTGATATATTTCAGTTTCAAATATATAAGTCCATAATTAAAAATGGAATTCAAGACCTCTCTATTTTCATATTTAAATTTTATCATCTTGGATTTGGTCTTGATTTTGTATATGAAACTAATAATATTTTGAGAAACAATCATTATTGCAAATTCTCATTCTTATTTCTGATGCATTTGTTTTCCCTTGAACACTAAGCATTCCATTTTATATGTGACTGCTTGCTTTAGTGTAAATAAAATAAATAATGATCTTGGGTTATAGGATTTTGGTTAGTTTGACTTCTTCATGTTTTTAATGTTAATTAAAATAAGAAGTCAGCTAGTTTGGAGAAACTGATACCTTTCAGGTAAGATCAAAAGAAACTATCCAATGGTAAGATTCATGTACCCACTTTCATTAATTTCCATTTCATTACTTTAGTTTCAGTTTTGTTTTTGCTGATATAAAAAATCTGTTTTGCAGTTCTCCATTTAAAGCTTTCAATCCTCTGCCAGATCATATTTTCGAAGTCCATACTCTTCTCCTGGCTTAATTTCATGAAGCAGTGATAATCTTCGTTGAAACAGCTACACCAGGAAGTTTCTGAACCTTTAGTTTGTTTCTTTAAGCATTCCTTTCATTAGAAAACAATTAATATGATGCTTTGAAACAAGAAAATTAATATCAGACAGAAAGTTTTCATGGTGGCTGAATTTTATCGTCACTGCTATCCAAAAGCTCTAAAACACTTACAACCCTGCAACGTATGATTTTTCTAAATCTCGACATCAGAAGGAATGATTACACGGTTGTTTTCCTTTTCTTCATATTGTTGAGACATTGGTATAAACATTCTTGTTTGAATTTATCTTTCAAAACTTTGATTTTCTTTTCCACTTTTAAAATTTCATTATTTTTATTTTTGTTTGTTGATTTCTTTCTCATTTTAGCATAAGAATTCTTTTCCTTTGGTTTTCAGTTTTGATTTTGGTGACTTTGCCATGATTTATATGGAAGGCTTACTTATTACCTAACAATGGTCAGCATACATGGAGAAAAATTGTTAATAGTCACATATTGGCTTTTTCTTAAATCTCTTAGTAAAGTTTGATTTTCTTATTATAAAGGTAGACATACTTAAGGAAGAAATTACCAATTTAGAGAAGTTGGCAAAGTATCATAAAATCTGAAAATTTCTTTTTCATCAAATTGTAATCATTTTGAGATTTCAAAATTTTATTAAGATCTTTCAAAGTTTTATTATCAGTCAAGAAAAGTTATATATAACCATGTAAAGACACTTTACAGCAAAGCACCTTTAACTCTGAAATTGTCATTCTTAACTCTTAAGGAGTCAATGATTCTCCCTGTCCCAAAAAGTCTTATTTTTCTAGAGTATAATCCAGAAATATATTTAAACTTAAAAGATAAGAGGTCTCATCGTGAGCCTGCTTACCATGATCATAGAGAAAAAATAGGCTAACATTACCAACATTGCTAAACAAACCAGGGTAATGGCTTATGATTGCAAACAATTGTAAGACAAGGGGTCTCATCACGAGCCAGCTTGTTCAGTCCGATTATAACCAGTGAATGGCATTGTCAACTATCTGGCCACCAAACCAGGACAATGGCTTTTAAAGATTTATAATAAAAATAAAAAATAAACATATATATATGGATTTATTTCTAGATCAATAATTTTTAAAGAGATGGGATTTTGAATCATTGATGATTAAAAGGTAACCCTATCGAAACTGTAGATGATTGCTGACAGCAGTGGCTCTACCTATGACAAAGGAGTATTTTAAAAGCTAAGTTGTAAAGTGACCCCTGCTTTATCTCTACAACTAATTAAGGACTGATAAAGAGTTTTGAAATATTTTAATGTATGAGGAATTTTAAGAAAAATTACAATCAGATGATTCTTTCTTTTATTTAGACTAATGAACTTAGTCAAGCATTTCAAGCATAATTTTCTCTTCTTTAATTATTTCTACTTTAATTTTAGGAAAATCTTATTCATATCAAACAGAGATAACTGGTTCTTCTCCCATGTGTCGCCATTGTTGTGGTAAAAACACAACCCCCCCATTATTGATGTGTTCACTTCAATAATGGGGACCCTTTCTATTAAAATTTTGGCTAAACACCTTTTTGGATTTTTATTTAGTTGATTTCCCTACACTTTTGTTAATTTTTCGTTTTCTTCGGATTCTTGTTTTGATTGCTTTGTTAGAATCGATTTTTTATAAACTTCCCATTGACGCTTGTTTCACCTCATTTGGTCAGCTGGTTTGAAAATGGCACTCCTTTGAAGTCTCATCATTTATCTAGCCTGGGTTAAAAATGCATAAAATGTACAATATTGCATTTTGTAAATAAATTAGTTCAATAACGCATTCATTTTAAATATTAACCCGTAGCGAGTTTTTCTAACATTTTTCCATTTTTAGTTATGCAGCCAAATCATTAAGTATCGGGTTTAAGAAATATACTCCAATTTCCAAATCAATTACTAATCTTAAAAACCCATAACATTCAAGTGGCTGTAGTTTAGAAACTTAAATTCATAAAAATAAAACCAAAATAAAAATTGATGTTTAAAATTAAATTTTAAATTAATTAATATATTAAATATAATTAATTTAATTAAATTAAAATTTAAAACAAAAAATTATATAATAAAACAGTGTTCTGATTGCATCGGGGCTTTTAATCGGATCGGAGGATTTGATCACAACTTGTTTAAAGCCCTGACACCACACTCCTCCGATTGCTGATATCCTCCATACCTCCGATCCCCGAAAAACTTACGTTAAAAGGCATCGCATCGGGGATTTTGTTTTGAATTATAATAAAACTTCGATATCCCTCTTCCTCCCGATCCGATCCAATTTCCCAAAGCAAGAGGGCATTAACCAAGTGTAAAAGCTTATGTGATGTTTTATTTTCAAAACTCACTTGAAATGAGTTAAAACTAATGGAGCGAATAAGGGTAATGGGAGTATGTGTAGATATATTTTTTAATATTAGTTTATATTAATATTTTATATGTGATATATTATATTAATTAAATTAATTAATATATGTAATGTTTAATGAATTTAATTTAAATTTAAATATCATTTAGATTAATATTAATTAGTTTTTTTAATTAGATTAAATTTGTTTATAAATAGTTAATTAAATATCAGTTAGTTAAATTAATAAATAGTTTATTAATAATTAGTTTAGTTTATAATTAACAATTAATTTAGAATTAATTAGAATTCTAATTTATGATTTAATTTTTAATGAGAATTTTGTTTTTTTTTAGCCCAGCAACAGATTTTCCAGATTCATGCCAGATTTGACTCATCAACTTTGGAAGCTCATAGAATGAGTTTTACTTGGCCAAATAGGGCCCAGGATGGCTCATTGGAAAGAGAAAATCAAATAGAACATTTTTGAAGAGGTTTCATTAACAGATTTGATCATTTATTGGGTCAAAAATCAGGCAGAAGATCAAGCTCCGAATTTTGAAAACAAAATCAATTTTCTTAGTTATTTTCTTCATTTTCATTTGTCCAAAACCTCTTCTAATTGCAGATCCATTGGTTAATCATATCTCTTGCCAATTAAACCATCCCAGGCATCAAGAGAAAGTTTATATTTTATTTTCAATTATGCATTTAAATAGAATTTGATTGGATTTAATCTAAATGCCAGCAATGCCATGTTGATTTTATTGTTGCATTTTAATTTATTTTGATTTCTTTTTGCAGGAAAACAGTGGAAAAAATATGGAGAAAAAGATCTCAATCAATGAGAATGCTCCAGCAATTGAAGATCAGAATTTTGAGCAAGTAAAATTGGATTTAACAGATTTCTCTTCAACAAACTCTTCTCTCAAGAATTCCTTCACAAATAGTATGAGTAATAGAATGCAAAATGGAATCAGGGCTGCTCTCCTCTACAATGCTAGACTTCTAAAAGAAGTACTGTAATAGGAATTTAGAGTTGTAGGAGAGAGGAGATAAAATCTCAAATCTGGGGATTATTGAGGATTTTTCCTTTGTATCTTGAATTATGTATGAGGGGCAGAGTTTTCACTATTGTGGCTTTAGCTTTGAAGGCAGAAGTTCAAGCAATGTAAAGGACTGTTGGAGACCAAGATCAGAAAAATGGATGCAATAAATTGGTATTTTTAATACTACTGTTCCAAATATCAGTTTCATTTTTATGGTAACAGGAATGTCTCATTTTATTCATGTTTGTGCACTACTGTCAATATGGGTAATTTGTCTCAATCTTGTTATTAGGTATCTCTGTTCTTATGAATTAAAATCTGATTTCTGAGTAACTATTTACTCAGAAATCTGTCTTATAAAACTGATTTATTGAATGGTAATGTGTTGTGAACTATTTCCACATATCATTATTCAATTATTGGATTTACTCATTTGATAATTAATATAATTTTTATGAACTACTTCTTGAATGTTGTTGGTTTATTATTTCAGTTAAGAGGTCTCAATGGGATGTGTTTTGGTAACTATAATATCAGTTAATTGAACTACTTCATTAATTTGATATTCATTATAAACAAGACATATTTAAATCTCAATACATTAATTATCTTACTCTTAGTTGGGTTAGATCTATATCTGCCTAATTAAGATAGGATTTAGATTAGTTTCTTTTGCTTGCATCATAAAATAAGCTTGCATTTAGAGTAAATTCTACATTCTTTTAAGTCCTCTCCTTAAAGAGACAAAATTTTAGTTGTGGCTTGGCTGAACCCAAATCAGCTTAAGGGTCATTCTCTTGCCTGATCAGCAAGAAGAAGTGATTTGATATCTCCGTCTATTGGTAGTTAAAGATACATTATAAACCAATAGCAATAGGGAGAAGGTAACTGGACCTAGTTAAACCAGTCGGAGCCACCACACCAAACGAAAAAGGAGCTGCTTTAAGGTCCGGACCGGGTGGTTATCCCCCAATGTTGTTGCAGCGATTTTCGAGGCATCAACATTTTTAGCGCTAGAAGGAGGGCCTGAGAAATTTGTCTATTGGAGTCTTTTCAATTTTAACATTTTGTTTATGGCTTCTCTTAAGCTTCCAATTTGGAGTTGTATCCATGGACATGCATCCTCCAATACCCCACCCGAAGTGGTAAGACTCTCGTCTCAGGTAAAATTCAATGGTAAGAGAAATTCTTCTGCTTTTAACCATGTCTTTCAATTTATTCAAAACATTTCAAATTATGATTTTCAAGGAATTGATGAAGGCATCTTATGCAGAATTTTTACTCTTACATTTGCGGCAAAAGCCACTGGTGTAGAACTCTTCCAGTTGCCTCAATCCACAGTTGGGATCAATTTGTTACAATTTTCATTTGTAAATTTGACGGCTACGATTATGAACAGGTATGTGAAGAAATTGAATATCTACGAAGGTTTGAAAATGAGTCTGTTAGTGATTTTCATATTCGATTTCACTTGAATTGTTTAAGATTTAAGGACGAAGATAAACCTATGGAAGAAGAATCATTAGATTAGTTTGAATATATTTGTTCTCTTCCAACCATTCCCAATCCATATGAAATTGATTCAAGCTTTTTTCCATCCCCTTCCAATATAAATGAGAATTCCAATATGGATGTCCAAATAAATTATGATGAAGTGGTTTCACAAAGCTTGGAAAATATTTCCATTCAAATGAAAGAAGACAAAAGCAACAATTTTAGAGAAAAAGCCGCCTTGAAATCTGAAAGCTACTTTGAAGTAAATTCGGAAAATCAAATCACAAATCAGCAAGTACAACCAGCAATCAAAATGCAAACTGCTGTACAAATTTCTGAATTTCTCCATGATGAGCAAATGCCAAAATCAGAGCAGCAAAGCAGCGTTCTTCAAGAAAGCATACGCACGCAAAGGAATGATCTGCAATCTGAAATTTACAATGAGCATAATGCACAAGAGTTCTCAAACAGAGACAATTTTAAATGCATTGTTTCAGGTTCACATTTTTCCCTTTATCCTGATATTTTTAATGATGGTAATATTTTTCCTCTTGGTATTAATGATATTTCAGAAATTAAAGAGGATGATTTAAATGAATTACCATTAAATTTTTATCAAGATAAAGAAACAATAATTGATCATTCTTTTGCCACTAATGAACATGAGATTTTTGTTCCTCCTTGTTTTGGTATATTGGATGAAATCGAAGGGAATTCCAGACAATCTTGTGAGGTCATTTATGATGATTACTCTGACATTGAGGATGTTGATTTCTATTCTTCTCAAGATAATCCTCATGATAAAATTCAAATAACATCTGAAGATGAGGAACGCTTCAATTTAGGAATTATCCCAACTAATCCTCATTTTAGAGCAGCAAATTATCTTCATGATTTCACCATTCAAGAAAACATTCCAATTTATGATTCATATGAGGATCAAACTCTCATTCCTATTCATAATCATAATTCGTTTTCTATTTTACAAGTTGGAATTCGAAATTACCCAAATTTCATAATTCTAGCCAATCCTTGTGAAAGAGAAATTATTTCAAAACAATCCCAATTGTGTTGTAACATTAGTTGTACAAATAGTGATTTCATTCTAGTTTTTCTTTCACAGTTATTTTGTTTAAACTTAGATTTATTTTCTGATTTTATTTTGCAAAATTTTCACACTTTTTGCTGGCATATTGAACACCTTACTATCAAACACTGAATTGATGCATTGCCTGATTGGGAAATTGAAGTTTCATATTATAATCATGAGCATCAAAAGATATCAATATTTCAATTTCAATCAATGCTAATGTTTCATCAAAAGCTTCTATTTTTTCAAAGGCAATGTCAACAAGAGAATGTATTTTTGCAATATGGCCAACAATTCAATTCAATTAATAATTTTTCATTTCATTTGAAAGATTTCCATCCATTTTTCATTAATTCATTTGAAAAATGTTTGGAAATTTTTTTCTCAAAGGAGATTGTTAATAGCTTAACATTTGTACATAATACTAACAACTTTTTCCAGGGTTTTGAATTTGAAATCTCATCTTTACAATCTGGCCTGTTATCTCTTCCTTTGAACATTTATCAATCCTTAATAGAAATCCATCTAGATTTCTATGATCCAATTGGTATTCAATTGGAAAGGAAAATTCAAGAGAAAGAGATTTTAAATAAGTTACTAACAATAACAATAACTATACATTCTGATTTCATATTTATTTTCCTTAGTTTAGTTAGATTTGTATTTTTATTACTAAGATTTCAACTGTACATACATGCAACAATTAAAATCAGAAAATGGCTACACTAGAAATATGACTATACCTAGTCATTTCCATGTATATGGTTAGAATAGGAGTAGGATTAATTTAGTTAGTTTGTTTTGTATAGTTAATTTATTTTCAACAGTTCTGTAGATTAAAAAAAAAAAAAAAGCAATCAGCCATTCTCATTCATGTTCACTGAAACATTTTCTCCTTATCCGAAAGTTTTAATTCTTGCTTGCCTTTTAAAATTTCTTGCAGCAATATCTCTATTCTGCTTATTTTGAATAATGTCTGGATTAAATTCAATTAAGGTTGCACTTGGCATCGATCACCTCAAAGCCACTTTTCTTCATTTCGAGATTTCCTTCTAAGATTTTCCTTTGGAATTTATATGATAAAGGTTGAGGATATAAGAGCTTCATGATCTCATTATCCCATGAAATGTATGACTGTCCATGATAAGCTTAATTCTAATTCAATCATTATTAGTCAGTCTAACCTTTCACGGTAATCATATGAAGTTCATATTATCTTCCTCGGAATTTGCCAAAAGCTGATCTTAAGGATGTCCATTTTGCCAAGTGCACACATTCAAATCTGTTTTGATATTTTTCTACAATTAGTGGCTTAATCTCATTCTAATCTTTAGTTTATTATCTGATGCTGTAAAATGCATCATCTTTATTTACTAAAGGCATTATTGAACAGTCACTATAACAATACAGATTTTTCTCAAGATTAATTCGGAATGAGCAGAGGTAATAAATTGTTGTTTCACTTCAAAAGGGAAGCATAGTTTCATATTTATTTCTGGTAAATTTTATATTCCATGGACATCAATAAACATATTTTATTTAGGCTGATTGCACACTTAGATTTAGAATAAATGATGAGATGATTTTAAACGAAAGAAAATTTTTGATAAATCAAAGGAAGAATTTGAAGATTTATGAGGTAAAATCTGCAGACAATTTCATTCCAGGTACGCATTTACAAGTTTATTCTCATCCATTATTAGTTCATCCTTTCCTTAATTTATTTTTTATTCTGTTCTGTTTTATTTGCAGGTTTTCATTTTGTTTTCAAAACTTGTAGTAAGCAGCAAACCCATTTCAAATTTGCAACAAGTTCAGGGAAATTTCATTTCTGATTCATTAGAATTTAAGCATCTTTGTAGCTTTGCTTTCATTCATTAGAAAACTCAATTGAAATTTCAAGGAATATCATAAGACCATTCACATCATAAGATTTCATCGGAAGTAGTTCTTAGTATTTCTTTTGATAACAAATTGTTCATCAAAGATCTTCGATGTATTATCTTACTCATATGCCATATTGCATTTCGCATATCGAACCTTTCCGAGTGAAGTGTACTTCCATGATCATGAATCGCCGATCTCCAATAATCGACTTTACCGATATTGTGATAGACACATAATTCCGGACCCGATATGAAATTCAAATCAAATTCATAAAATATCGCGTCCGCTCAATCGCAATAATGGTAGGAGCATAACTTTAAAAGGGGCCGATGTCTCGGATCCGATATGTTATTAAAATCCCATCATAAAAAATTATCGGGTCCGCTCTTCATCATATATCGGCATCGCAGGAATTATATTGTGTTACAACGGGTACCCAAAGTTTGTCGATTGCCGATTAGCTACGTCATCCATCGCATCGCCGATATTGCAATCGTTTCATCACATTTTTATGCTCACATCACTTCTCTGAATCTACGATGTGCGTTTTGTGATATGGGAAGCATGATGTAACTAATTCTCCGATCTTCGATATAATATTTCTTTAATGATGCGATCGCTTCATTTCATTGCACATGTTCTTATCGGCAATTTGCCATTACAATCTCCGATGCAATAACTTCCAATGCATGCCTTTGAGACATTAACATTTAATCGATATATGGCATAGCAACAAAAGGGAAGTCTTGCAAATTAAAATTCAAGCATGGTGAAGAGACATTTGATGCGAATCATCTGATACAACGATGTGTTATTTTAAAAGCAATCTCGGGTAATAATTATGGTAATAAAGCGATTAATGACGAATTTGCAGTACATTTAAATCATTTTGATATATTTCAGTTTCAAATATATAAGTCCATAATTAAAAATGGAATTAAAGACCTCTCTATTTTCATATTTAAATTTTATCATCTTGGATTTGGTCTTGATTTTGTATATGAAACTAATAATATTTTGAGAAACAATCATTATTGCAAATTCTCATTCTTATTTCTGATGCATTTGTTTTCCCTTGAACACTAAGCATTCCATTTTATATGTGACTACTTGCTTTAGTGTAAATAAAATAAATAATGATCTTGGGTTATAGGATTTTGGTTAGTTTGACTTCTTCATGTTTTTAATGTTAATTAAAATAAAAAGTCAGCTAGTTTGGAGAAACTGATACCTTTCAGGTAAGATCAAAAGAAACTATCCAATGGTAAGATTCATGTACCCACTTTCATTAATTTCCATTTCATTACTTTAGTTTCAGTTTTGTTTTTTCTGATATAAAAAATATGTTTTGCAGTTCTCCATTTAAAGCTTTCAATCCTCTGTCAGATCATATTTTCGAAGTCCATAATCTTCTCCTGGCTTAATTTCATGAAGCAACGATAATCTTCATTGAAACAGCTACACCAGGAAGTTTCTGAACCTTTAGTTTGTTTCTTTAAGCATTCCTTTCATTAGAAAACAATTAAGATGATGCTTTGAAACAAGAAAATTAATATCAGACAGAAAGTTTTCATGGTGGCTGAATTTTATCGTCACTGCTATCCAAAAGGCCTAAAACACTTACAACCCTGCAAGGTATGATTTTTCTAAATCTCGACATCAGAAGGAATGATTACACGGTTATTTTCCTTTTCTTCATATTGTTGAGACATTGGTATAAACATTCTTGTTTGAATTTATCTTTCGAAACTTTTATTTTCTTTTCCACTTTTAAAATTTCATCATTTTTATTTTTATTTGTTGATTTCTTTCTCATTTTAGCATAAGAATTCTTTTCCTTTGGTTTTCAGTTTTGATTTTGGTGACTTTGCCATGATTTATATGGAAGGCCTACTTGTTACCTAACAATGGTCAGCATACATGGAGAAAAATTGTTAATAGTCACCTATTGGCTTTTTCTTAAATCTCTTAGTAAAGTTTGATTTTCTTATTATAAAGGTAGACATAACTAAGGAAGAAATTACCAATTTAGAGAAGTTGGCAAAGTATCATAAAATCTGAAAATTTCTTTTTCATCAAATTGTAATCATTTTGAGATTTCAAAATTTTATTAAGATCTTTCAAAGTTTTATTATCAGTTAAGAAAAGTTATTTATAACCAAGTAAAGACACTTTACAGCAAAGCACCTTTAACTCTGAAATTGTCATTCTTAAGTCTTAAGGAGTCAATGATTCTCCCTGTCCCAAAAAGTCTTATTTTTCTAGAGTATAATCCAGAAATATATTTAAACTTAAAAGATAAGAGGTCTCATCGTGAGCCTGCTTACCATGATCATAGAGAAAAAATAGGCTAACATTACTAGCATTGCTAAACAAACCAGGGTAACGGCTTATGATTGCAAACAATTATAAGACAAGGGGTCTCATCACGAGCCAGCTTGTTCAGTCCGATTATAACCAGTGAATGGCATTGTCAACTATCTGGCCACCAAACCAGGACAATGGCTTTTAAAGATTTATAATAAAAATAAAAAATAAACATATATATATATATATATATATATATATATATGGATTTATTTCTAGATCAATAATTTTTAAAGAGATGGGATTCTGAATCATTGATGATTAAAAGGTAACCCTGTCGAAACTATAGATGTTTGCTGGCAGCAGTGGCTCTACCTATGACAAAGGAGTATATTTTAAAAGCTAAGCTGTAAAGTGACCCCTGCTTTATCTCTACAACTAATTAAGGACTGATAAAGAGTTTTGAAATATTTTAATGTATGAGGAATTTTAAGAAAAATTACAATCAGATGATTCTTGCTTTTATTCAGACTAATGAACTTAGTCAAGGATTTCAAGCATAATTTTCTCTTCTTTAATTATTTCTACTTTAATTTTAGAAAAATCTTATTCATATCAAACAAAGATAACTGGTTCTTCTCCCGTGTGTCGCCATTGTTGTGGTAAAAACACAACCCCCCATTATTGATGTGTTCACTTCAATAATGGGGACCCTTTCTATTAAAATTTTGGCTAAACACCTTTTTGGATTTTTATTTAGTTGATTGCCCTACACTTTTGTTAATTTTTCATTTTCTTCGGATTCTTTTTTTTATTGCTTTGTTAGAATCGATTTTTTATAAACTTCCCATTGACGCTTGTTTCACCTCATTTGGTCAGCTTGTTTGAAAATGGCACTCCTTTGAAGTCTCATCATTTATCTAGCTTGGGTTAAAAATGCATAAAATGCATAAAATGTACAATATTGTATTTTGTAAATAAATTAGTTCAATAACGCATTCATTTTAAATATTAACCCGTAGCGAGTTTTTCTAACATTTTTCCATTTTTAGTTATGCAGTCAAATCATTAATTATCGGGTTTAAGAAATATACTCCAATTTCCAAATCAATTACTAATCTTAAAAACCCATAACATTCAAGTGGCTATAGTTTAGAAACTTAAATTCATAAAAAATAAAACAAAATAAAAATTTATGTTTTAAATTAAGTTTTAAATTAATTAAACTAATTAATATATTAAATATAATTAATTTAATTAAATTAAAATTTAAAACAAAAAATTATATAATAAAATAGTGTTCCGATCGCATCGGGGCTTTTAATCGGATCGGAGGATTTGATCGCAACTTGTTTAAAGCCCCGACACCACACTCCTCCGATTGCCGATACTCCTCCATACCTCCGATCGCCGAAAAACTTACGTCAAAAGGCATCGCATCGGGGATTTTGTTTTGCATTATAATAAAACTCCGATATCCCTCTTCCTCCCGATCCGATCCGATTTGCCAATGCAAGAGGGCATTAACCAAGTGTAAAAGCTTATGTGATGTTTTATTTTCAAAACTCATTTGAAATGAGTTAAAACTAATGGAGCGAATAAGGGTAATGGGAGTAAGTGTAGATATATTTTTTAATATTAGTTTATATTAATATTTTATATGTGATATATTATATTAATTAAATTAATTAATATATGTAATGTTTAATTAATTTAGTTTAAATTTAAATATCATTTTGATTAATATTAATTAGTTTTCTTAATTAGATTAAATTTGTTTATAAATAGTTAATTAAATATCAGTTAGTTAAATTAATAAATAGTTTATTAATAATTAGTTTAGTTTATAATTAACAATTAATTTAGAGTTAATTAGAATTCTAATTTAGGATTTAATTTTTAATGAGAATTTTGATTTTTTTTAGCCCAGCGACAGACTTTCCAGATTCATGCCAAATTTGACTCATCAACTTTGGAAGCTCATAGAATGAGTTTTACTTGGCCAAATGAGGCCCAGGACGGCTGATTGGAAAGAGAAAATCAAGGAGAACATTTTTAAAGAGGTTTCACCAACAAATTTAATCATTTATTGGGTCAAAAATCAGGTAGAAGATCAAGCTCTGAATTTTGAAAACAAAATCAATTTTCTGAGTTATTTTCTTCATTTTCATTTGTCCAAAACCTCTTCTAATAGCAGATCCATTGGTTAATCATATCTCTGGCCAATTAAACCATCCCAGGCATCAAGAAAAAGTTTATATTTTATTTTCAATTATGTATTTAAATAGAATTTGATTGGATTTAATCTAAATGCCAGCAATGCCATCTTGATTTTATTGTTGCATTTTAATTTATTTTGATTTCTTTTTGCAGGAAAACAGTGGAAAAAATATGGAGAAAAAGATATCAATCAATGAGAATGCTCCAGCAATTGAAGATCATAATTTTGAGCATGTAAAATTGGATTTAACAGATTTCTCTTCAACAAACTCTTCTCTCAAGAATTCCTTCACAAATAGTATAAGTAATAGATTGCAAAATGGAATCAGGGCTGCTCTCCTCTGCAATGCTAGACTTCTAAAAGCACTACTGTAATAGGAATTTAGAGTTGTAGGAGAGAGGAGAGAAAATCTCAGATCTGGGGATTATTGAGGATTTTTCCTTTGTATCTTGAATTATGTATGAGGGGCAGAGTTTTCACTATTGTGGCTTTAGCTTTGAAGGCAGAAGTTCAAACAATGTAAAGGACTGTTGGAGACCAAGATCAGAGAAATGGATGCAATAAATTGGTATTTTTAATACTACTGTTTCAAATATCAGTTTCATTTTTATGGTAACATGAATGTCTCATTTTATTCATGTTTGTGCACTATTGTCAATATGGGTAATTTGTCTCAATCTTGTTATTAGGTATCTCTGTTCTTATGAATTAAAATTTGATTTCTGAGTAACTATTTACTCAGAAATCTGTCTTATAAAACTGATTTATTGAATGGTAATGTGTTGTGAACTATTTCCACATATCATTATTCAATTATTGGATTTACTGATTTGATAATTAATATCATTTTTATGAACTACTTCTTCAATGTTGTTGGTTTATTATTTCAGTTAAGAGTTCTCAATGGGATGTGTTTTGGTAACTATAATATCAGTTAATTGAACTACTTCATTAACTTGATATTCATTATAAACAAGCCATATTTAAATCTCAATACTTTAATTATCTTGCTCTTAGTTGGGTTAGATCTATATCCGCCTAATTAAGATAGGATTTAGATTAGTTTCTTTTGCTTGCATCATAGAATAAGCTTGCATTTAGAGTAAATTCTACATTCTTTTAAGTCCTCTCCTTAAAGAGGAAAAATTTTAGTTGTGGCTTGGCTGAACCCAAATCAGCTTAAGGGTCATTCTCTTGCCTGATCAGCAAGAAGAAGTGATCTGATATCCCTGTCTATTGGTAGTTAAAGATACATTATAAACCAATAGCAATAGGGAGAAGGTAACTGGACCTAGTTAAACTAGTCGGAGCCACCACACCAAACGGAAAAGGAGCTGCTTTAAGGTTCGGACTGGGTGGTTATCCCCCAATGTTGTTGCAGCGATTTTTGAGGCATCAACAACTAGGTGTGATGGGGAGAGAACGAATTATTCAAACCCCAGAGGCCCAGAAAAATAGGAAAACATACTCAGAATCAGAAAAGGAAAGAATGCAATTGAAGAGCTCAACATTAGCTCCTACCTGGTCCAGACGACGCCGAAGATAGTGCATAGAATCTCCTAGAATCAGCTAATGAAAATCAAGGGGGAAAACACCTCTAGAGCTCCAACAATCCCAAATTTGAATGAAATGGTAAAAATGAGAGGTAAAAACTTCTTTTATGTTGCTATTCACGTAATTCAAGTAAAATGTTGGTGTTTAACGCATTTTTCAAGCATGTGTTTACATTTCTAATCAATTTGATGGAGTAATTGAATAGGCAGTACGACCGTCAATAGAACATAGTGTTAATGGTGAATTGAACATCTCTAACTATTATCACGAGCAGGTTTATGCGAAATTCAAGCTCACTAAAAAATAAACCTAGCAATGAGCACATGTTCCTCCATAGTTCAAGCTCATTAAAAAATGAACCCACCCTCTGTAAATAATCTTAGCGATCACATAGCTATCAGCTTTTGAACCTTGGTCGTGTTCTTACCATCACCTCCACTTTTTTTTAGCCGATCATACGCCTCTATTGGATTGTTTACCCTTTTGAGGAACAACTGCGATGAGTGATTCTATTAGCCACCTTCTTTACACTACCGTGATTGAAAAGTTCCAAACCTTACTTGGAACCAGTTGCTATCTGAAAACATCACTCGTTCCTCAAAAATGAGTCTCCTTTAAGCTCTTTTTAGACTCATAAAATATGAATAGATTGTCGGGCAATTGGCCTTTCTAGCTCGTTAAAGTGATTGGAAGTGCCATCCCTCCTCTATATTTTAATCTTTTTGGACTTCAGGGATTATTACACAAAAATATTAAGCGCTTATCTTGTTCGGATCGTTAAAACTATCGAAAAGTCATATCTTTCGTATTATTTTATACTTTTTTGCACTTAAGAGATTATATTACGAAAAAGGACTACTGGAGTTTCCTTTCCGTCTCTTTTTAGACTCTCTAAAATTGAAAAGGACTGAGTGATATTTGTCATTAAACTCGTTAAAACAATAGTGACAATCTTGTCCATGCAAACAAGAGCAAATTTCACTGTCACTAGGCTCGTTAAAACATAGCAACAGGTTTTCTCGAAGGGAAAATTATAGAACAAGCATATGTTATCCTCCTCAAGCTTGACAAAAATAAAGAGGTACTGGTCAGCCATGACTGGGGAAAAAGGGAAGAAAACTTGAATAACTTCATTGGTAGTACGTCGCTCTTGAACATGACACTTTCACTCCATCACCCTGATTGAGTCAGGTTGGGTTATTTCGTTCACCGGCCATATCACCATTGGTTCTCCATACCATCCATTTTGGGGTTAATCTACCATTCCATTCCAGTGTCACTGATATTTTCAAGAGAAGTCACTCAAAGAATTCACCAACCCAGCTAACACCTCATCCGCTGTAATACCTTAACACTCCATTCTTTCATTACCGCCACCCTGAACCTTGTATCATTAGATCGTTTTCACCTCCACAAAATCATTTGCTCCATTCCGTGTCGTAGATGTGGGATTCATCAAAGCCCTCCTACGACGAGTCACTTCTTGTTGACATCAACTCATTATCCAAGAAGTTGACTTAGGAACAACCCTTTCCGTATTTTGAAGCTTGCATGCCTCAATGGAAAGTTTCTCACTTCCGGCGACAAGTTTACATCAATGTCCTTCGACCGAAATATTTTGCGTGGTGTTCAACATCGACTCATGTATTCACACCATGTTAATCGTACTGCAGTACCTTGAGTGTCATGACCATTATTGATGATTCCTCTCGCACCTGTTAACAACCTACATCAATGGCTGGTAATCAGGTGACGTCTTTCCATGTTCGACATTAGAACATCTTTTCACATGGATCGACTTGTACTTCGGGCAAAGATTGAATGAGTTTGAAGTCCCAGAATCTAGTTTCATCCATCTAGGCTGTGATATATTCAGGAAAATAAAGACATCAAATGTACATCATTGCTGCACAGATAATTGTCCAAGTTAAGGGATAATGGCTCTACCAGAATCATCAGTCTGCCACAGAGACGATTGTTTGTTCTATGTACATGAAAATGAATTTATAAAGCTAAGCATGGGAATGCCAGCCTTAGCTATATCATGAAAATTTTATGAAGATAATGTAATGTATTGTATCTTATTACAAGTCACCTTTCAGTTCGAAAAACCTCAGATCCCCATGATAAAGCATTTCACTTGACATCAGAAGATTTATGACCTCATGCTTTAGGGGACAACTGTTATAGACATATTTGGGCACTACAACCCCAATCACATATGTCAATATACCAAGGGTTCTCAAACCCATAAAAATGTTGTTTCATACCCTAAAGGATCAAGTTCGACTGATTACATTACTTCCCAGAAGTTCTCCCTAAAAAACTACTCAGAACTGGTCAAAACTAGACCATACAGACTGCTCCATGCTGAGGGTGTGATGCATCTCACCTACTACACACAAAGGGTTCGATGCATACTGAAAATCCCTTCTGTAGGATGCGATGAGCGAGAGCAGAAAAATGGCAGAAGTAGTTTGCTAGGTGGAAACTCAAAGAAACTTCTAGAAACTGCTCATATGACACTTGCCTCTCTGAATTCGCCCAGAGATGAGTAAGAGATCATGAAATCTCCAAGTGGAACCAAGAACTATCAGTTAAATGACACTAATCAAAATCCCAGAAGCTGACTCACTCTCCTACAAACATCTATATATGGATCCCTCATCATAGAGATCCAAAGGGTGGAATTTTGTAATTTGTAAGGAAGTGTTGTTGGCTTCTCCTTGAGACATTGTATTGTTGGGTGATCTTGCTTTTCATCAGGTGAAGAGGGCTTTCATGCTAGGAGGATGATGATAGATCAGACAACTTGGTTGTAATCCTCTCTTCTATTACTTTTATCAATAAGGCTATTTGAGTTTTCCTCCATATACATGTATATCTCTTAATCCTGTATTTATATATGCATTTGTATGGTTAATGTACATCTAATACTATATTATTTATGGTTATAGATCTCTATGATTTGATGGTATTTTTCTGCTTTAACTCTACAGGTGTTCTTTGAAGCGGGACAAGTGAGAAAGGAGTGGTGAAGGCTCTATTAAGGGAGAGAGGAAACAAGCAAGGAGACTAGCGAAAGACTAAGGTTGGTACTCTCTGCTTCTCTATCATCTATCTCTCATAAAGGAAAATGAAAGTAACTTTGGTTTGTTTTTTTCTAAGATAGCTACCCATCGTAGTGGGACTAGCAGCTCTGAATGGACACTAGTTTTCCCGATAACATTGAACCCATAATTTATCATCCAATTTTGAGTAATTTAACATAGTTCTAGCCATTTCCTGTACGATTCTATTTTTTCTTTTAGAAACTCCATTCTGCTATGGTTTTCTAGATGTTGATAATTTCCTTTTTATTCCATTTTCGTCACAATATTGCTAAAATGCTTTGGATGTCAATTCTCCTCCATTATCTCATCTCAAACATTTTATCTTCAAATCTGTCTCATTTTCGACCAATTCCTAGTATATTTTGAAACATTCTCTTTAAGAAACTAACAACTATCATTTTGGTGTAATCATCTGTCATTAGCATAAATTATAATTCACCGTCTAAACATTTTGTTCGCATAGGATGACATAGATTAGTATGTATTAATTCTAATGGAAGTGACACAAAGTGTTCCTTTGTCTTGAGCTCAACTTTTGTCTGTTTGTTGTGCCAAAAGGATTCACATATCATATTGGTAGGTTATGAAATTTTAGGCATTTATCTTACTTCTTCCTTTTTTTTATCCTTACCAAATTGTTGAAATTTATATGTCCCATTCGTTTATGGCATAACCAACTTTCATATTATTTTTTGGAAAAGAACCCTTTAGGTGTTTCATCCAAACTATATATGTCATTTGGAGCTCTGCTTGTTGTAGCGACAATTTTTCCAAATTTTCCTTTGAGTTGTTGGCGTAGTTATGAATATTTTTACCATTTTTACTTCCTTTCTTGAAGAAACTACTTTAGCTTCAAATGCTTCTCTTTCCTTGTTTCTTTATTTTAATTCCTTCCTAAGTAATTCTTTAACTCATTTGTATTCTTCAACATCGATTTTAAGGTTTAGGACATGTTCCCTTTCTTTCTTTAATTCATCTTCAGGAGTGTTGATGTGCTTCATCTCAACCTTGAGGTCTTTGATAACCCTGATCACCTCATTTTGAAATTCAAACTCGATCATCTCTTCTTCTCCTTCTTCATCAGATGCATCTTTCTTATTGTGCTTGGCCATAAAAAGTAATCTTCCCTTGCTTTCTTATTCATTATCACCATGTTCATCGGATGAGGAGATATGCTCTTTGGAGAAGAAACTATTCTTAAACCATTTCTTCTTGCCTTACTTGTTGAACTTCCTAGGACCTTTCTTTGCCTTCGTAACAAACTCATTTTTTTGAGGACGCTTGGCTACAAAATTCCAAGCCTCACCACAATCAAAACATATTAATGGAAGTTTATCTTTGAATTTTCATGTACCTGTTCTCATTTTTTGTGTGAAGTAGGAAAATTCTTCTTCATCTTCTTCGTTTTTTTCATCCTTATAACTGGAAGTGTTTTATTTCAAAGTTTTCTTGTCCTTACTAGTCTTCTTGGATGTGGAAAATGTTGTTTCTAAGTGAGATGTGCCATCCTCTTCTTCAATCCTCATTTCATATTACGTAAGAATTCCATGCAATTAACCTATGTTGAGATTGGTCAGATTTGATCTATCTTCCAAGACAGATACCTTTGGGTTGAATCTTGCTAGAAAGGTTCTAAGGATCTTTTGAGCAACAATTTTTGTGTCGACAGGTTCTCCCAAAAATTCCAATATATTTGTTGTTTAATCAACATGCTGAAATTATGCAAGGACATCTTCATCTTCCTTCATTTTGAGTTGCTCAAATTTTTCCCTTGAAATTTGATGCTTTGCTTCTTTCACATGTGAGTCACTTGCATATATATTCTTAAGATTTCCCCATACATCTTTACCATTTTTTCAACTCAATACGTTAGGATAGACAAATCCAGGAAGCCCACTGGTGATAAGATCTTTAGCCTTTGCATCATATACCATATTTTTGTTACCTTTTTCATTCAAGGCTGATGTGAAGCCTTTTTCAATGATTTCCCATACTCCGTATCCTTGTGCCAGCAAATGAACATGCATTCTTCCACTCTAAAGTGCATAGTTATTTCCACTGACAAAAGGAACTCTATGCTTGGTGTATTCCATGATTTCCTTCCAATTGTTAGACTGCTATTGAAGAAACCAAGCTTTCATCCCAATTGTTGTAAATACTGAGAGGGGGTGAATCAATATTCCTTAGAAATTAATAATTTTAAATATTTTCAGAGAATTAGTTAGTATTCAATTATTATTAATGTTTATCCAGTAATAACGGTAAAAAAAATAACATAATAGGCACAAGAATTTTAGGTGGAAATCCCGAATTCTTCTCCACCTCCCACTTGACGGATGCCCCAATGCCCTGGTTTCTTCAATAGTCAACTGAATGGATTCCCCAACATCCTAGACCAACCTACTGGCATAAAGGGTTCACAAGTTCCAACTTGTAGGTGACTTAATGTACCTAACTCGCACCTTCCTTCCACCCTATAATGATCAAAAGTGAGACAAGAGTGTGGACTCTCATATTAGGGACAATGATCCATGATACAATATGATTCACAATTATTTTCTTGTACATGACCAAACACCCAATCAAACTATGAAATGCAACCCAACCATGACATCATCCCAACAGTGACTCCTATAGCTCCCAACAATGCCTCTTTGACTATAGGTATATTGACTCTTTTACAATAATGACTCTTTCAATGATGACCCTTTTACAAATTTACAATGATAACTCTTTTACATCACTAGCTTTTTGACAAGACCTGACACTTAACTTGACATTGCTTCTTATATCACTGGCAAATGCTGAGGTATTATTGTTCTTGCTTCAAGTAATGGTAATTTGGCATTGCATTTCCTTCTACTATGTGTCTGAGCTGTTCTAAAGTGCCATCCTTCCTACACACGCACTAACAAGCAAGACCCAAACAAATACAAAACAATAGAGTTGCGTTGTCCTAAAAAAACATATGTGAGAGATGATACTCAAAATTCAAATGCAAACACTAATTATACATACCTTGCTATAGCAGACTTACCCTTGACTATTAATGTGTGGTCTTTATTGCAGTAATCCTTGAATGTGTACTTTTTCTAGCCTTCTAGGAGCTCGATATTGAATCTACTTTATCTATGTAATTTTGGATATCTAAGATCTGAAATTTTGTCCTGTAGTATCCCTATGAGTTGTATTCCCAACCCCACAGGTCTGATCGAGATGGGATTCTTCAATAAAGTGTTATGACCAATCTCCCACGATCACCTTATTATAGACGATTGATGAGGCTCATCATTTGGTAACTATATTGACCTTAATACACCTCCAAGCTTACTAAAATCAACTTTTCTTGTAATTCCTTACATGTTTTAATTATATTTTATTTAATGAGATGAGTAAAAGTAATATGTTATGTCTAGTGGTCTAATGTGCATTGATTGCAGGTTTTTTAGAGAAAATCATGGCACTTTTGGCTAATTAAGGTGCAGGAACTTGAATGAGGAAATGAGAGATTATAGGAGAATGATCTTCCTCATTAAATCCTCACTCATTCGAATATCCCTCAATCAAACCACACTAGCTCGGAGTTGCAGGCAGCCGAGTCATGAAGATCATTGGAAGTCGAGCGAGTGATCATTAAGAACCAGTTAATCTTTAGTTTGGAAGCCAAGCCTCCCTAGATTTAAGGAAGTTATTGGAGACTTTAGTTTTATAAATAAGGAGGCCTAGAACCTCATTAGGATTCAAATTTTTTATGTAAGAGAACTAAGCAATTTTGAGCTGAAAGATTGTGGCAAAACACTGTGATGTATTTTTGATATGTTAATGAAAATGAGCATTTCCTCGATCCAATGCTGAGTTGACTCACTGGACTGAAGCTCTTGGCTTAGGGCCCAACCCTAGCAGCAGAGGTTCCTTTTATTATACTTGTATTCTTAGGTTATTTTATAAATTACTTGTTGAATTAATGTTGGCATTGTTTTGTTGCAAGTATTAGTGAATTTGATTAGTTTGCTTCCATTTGTGCATAACTTTAGTAGTAGATTTAGAGAGATAAAGGAATACCAAAAAGGTTGTTAACAGGTCATTCTTCCCTCACTCCTCCCTTCAGGGACCATGGTTTGAAGGAAAAACTCCCATTCAATCCCAAAAAGACAGAATTCTGATTTCTTATGAAATTTAGGGTTTTCTACTAATTCAGCTACCATATTTTAGTTTTCAAGGATAGGTTTCAATCGTAATTTCTGATATCTCCAACTTTGTATTATATTTCATGGTGTTTCACAATTTTTTGCAAGTATTTCCATGCATGAACTAGGAAAATTAATGATCGAATTCTGTTTTCTTATGTTGAATGGAAATATTTCTTGTTTTGACATGATTCATGGTTAAATGCCAATGATGTGTATTTCAGGAGTTTCAAGAGTGCAGGAATAATCTCATGCTAACAGCACCAGCTTAACCTCATCCATCCATAATCACCAAAAGCCAATAAGTCCATAAACCAATTTATCATTTCGTAAGAATGACTTTCCATGTTTGTTGAGCAAATCCAACCATCCTACAAAATTTTGTCTGAGTCTTGAGGAAGTCCTAGACACTCCCTTGCCTTATTCCTTCCATCATTCACCTTACTTAAGCACTATACCACCTTCCAAAACACTCATTATGCTTTCAACCAGATCATATAGGAATACAGGGGATCCTGTAGGTGCATTAGGACATCCTATAGGTGCATTAGGACATCCTGTAGGATGACTTGTAGTGGCCTGTTTTGAGGCCGATTTGTGGAAAATGCATCCAGAAATATAGGAGAAGACCCTTGCTTGCATCTCAAGCCATATGAACCTTCACAACCATCTCTCTTCACACATAACCCACCTGTCATACAATCAAGATGAATTATCATTCATGTTTTCAAAAAAAGTACAAAAAGAAAGAGCGTATTGTGTTCATTCAAGTGCACAACAGTAAAATGTTTGATTATCTCAAATTGCATACTTAGGATAGTTAGGGTTATAGATATGTTAGCTTAAGATTCTTCTGAAGCAAGATCTCTTAACAAATATCTAGATGAGTGGTGTGTTTAAAGCATTCATTTCAGTCTTTCATTACTACAGTAGATAATGTTTCAATTCTCTCAATTAGGATAAAAATCCCCTTTCTCCATTGGTAATCAAACTTCTTCTAAATCAATAGAAGGTTGGTTTGAGAAACTCTAGTGGTTTATTGCCAGCTCAGCGTTGACAAAGAGTGGACCAATTTCATCTACTTTTGTATACAACACTGTTAGCTCCAAGTTTGTATGAACCCCGGGTTGATAAAGTAATGTTGGTAGCCCCAGGAGTTGCAACATTCTTGCTGCAATACTAGTGCTCATCACTTTCTAGCATTGTTTCTGGGGAGGTGTCTGAGTAGATGTGATTTCTTCTTTCTTTCTTCCATTTATTATTTCTTCCATTCTGCTATTAGCTTCATTTCTGCAAAAGTAGTTGTAAGTTGGTTTGCTTTCCTTTCCATTCTGCAAGTGAGTTCATTCAACAGTTAGCTTCAATTTAGTTTTTCATTTCAATTACGCAATTAGTCTTAAAGCTTGAAAAAAAAAACAAAATGAAAACAATTCTTTCATGCCTGGTAGGAATAGGGATAACTTAGGAAAATTTATACAAATACCCCCACCATTCCAAACAAGCAACGTTCCCTCTTCTTCAGTGGCTGTGAATTCGAGGAATTCTTAGGCGAACAACCAGATATTTTTTAAGAGCATACAGGGGGAGAAGAAGAAGAAAAATCCATTCCGACTGACCTAATGGTTGAAAATAGAAATGAGAGAGGACATAGAGAAAGAATCAAGGGTTATTTTCCCATCACAGAAACCAATGGGCATGCCAAGATGAAAAACATAAGCCCCTCTATTGTTCCTCACTTCCAGGGACTGACCTCAGAAGATCTAGATACTTTCTTCTTTGAGTTTGTTGTCATATGCAAAACTTATGATTACACCACTGATGATCAGAAGTTGAAATTATTCCCATCCACCCTTAAAGATGCAACTTTCTGCTGGTTCATGGGTTTACCTAAGGATAGCATCACCAATTAGGCATAGATGCAGCAACATTTCAACAAGAAGTATGGAGACTACTATATGTCCAAAGACACTAAAGAGGAATTTTTTGGAATGACGTTGGGGCATGATGAGTCGTTAGAAGATTATGAATAAAGATTCCAGGTTAGCTATAAAAGGGGCAAGTGCACACTTGATCCTGAGTCACCAAAGCTAGTCCTACTCATGGGGGTCAGGGAAGATCTTCTTGATACCTTAAACCTACTAAGAGGAGGGAACATCTACCATCTACCTTATGAAGATATTAAGACTGTCTTTAAGAACCATTCAAGGGCACCTAGGAAAATGGGTAGGTGTAGTCAACAACTGGCCAACTCATCGTCTTTAAACACATCTATAAACGGTGAAATTGGAAATATTCTGGAAGATTTCAAGATTGAAATGCTACAAACACTGCCCTACAGATGGACACTATGCACATCAAGAAGAATTAATAAGATGAAGAGAGAGAATTACTCATATTCTACCCTAGATGTACAAGGAGGCACCCTAGAAATGAATGTCCATTAAACCTTATAGAAATATGCTCGTATGTGAAGAAAACCACTTCACAAACAAATGCCCTTCCCTACCTAGACTAAAAGTTGTATATTACGGAACTGAAGGGGTGACTGAAAAACTTTGCTACATCAATCAAAGGAGGCCTCATGGGCCTCGACCGTACCAGCAAGGCATGCAAGGGTAATCCTATGCATATTACAACCCTAACCAAAACACATGCATCCCTCTTGGGGCCCTCCTGCTCATCCCTCCTGGTCTACACATTCTCCTTGGTATTTTTCACCTCAATACCATTCCCAGCCGACCAGCCAACTATTTAAGCCATATACTCCTCCACAGCCTTAGTGGAATGCACCACCATAGGCATGGAGGCCCCCATACAACAATGCTCCAGCTATATTTCCTTCACCTTCTACTCAACCACAACTTTTACACCTTGATCCACCTAAATAACCTCATATGCCTGCCCAACCAAATCCGAACCCAAACAACAGACAAGCACAACAATTCTAGAGTGGAGAGATATCCTGCCCTACTTATACTATGGAAATTTGGAAAATCAACCTGAGGTCTAGGAGAGTACTCTTGGACAACCAACCTCCATATCCATCGAGGGAGAGCGAGGAGGAAAGAGAGGAAAGTATGCTTAGAGAGAATCCATCACTGTTTCCTGAAAGATCAACTCATCCAGTCCAGCCTATCCCAGAAGAGAATGAACTTCTTGGTGAATTGAAAAATCTATGTGTCAAAATTCCACTTCTCCAAGCTATTAAGGATGTGCCTATTTACAACAAAATGATTAAAGAAAAGTGTTTCAAACATCAAGGGAGGTGAAAAAGAGACACCGCTATCATTAATGTCATTGGACAACTATCCGACTTAATGCTCAGGAAGGTAATTTACCCAAAGTATTTAGATCCTGGAAGCCCTATAGTATATGTGGACATAAATGGCACCATTTTCCCACACAACTTGATTGATCTTGGGGCTGCCATTAATGTGATGACTAAGGACACCATGCTCAAGTTCAATCTCCAAGGTTCATTAAGAAAGACCATGACAATCTTGCATCTTGCATACCGATCCATAGTAGTCCTTGAGGGAATTGTTGAGGATGTGATGGTCTCCATTGACTCCTCGAAGTACCCTGCAAAATTTTTAGTTCTCCAGCCTAAGGCCAAGTTTAATGGTCATCCTCTCATACTTGGGAGGCCTTGGTTAGCCACTTTCGATGCCTACATCAGCTACAGGGTTGGAAACATGACTATTGGCATCTATCCAAGAATTTTGTATTGTACTCTCCTACTTAGCCATATTTAAAACATGATTTGCCTTTATGACTAGAATAGGAGGAAGAATATGAAGTCTACTCCACTCAAATCTATACCCTAGAAACTGGCATGGGAGGAGGACAACCTGATGAAGATGATTTGATTGAACACATCCTCCAAAATCCAACTCCCAACACCCTGTCTTTAGAGTAAGTAGTGAATGAAACCAAGAGAAACCATCATATTTATCTATGCTTATCTGATTCAAACCCCACTCGTTTCAAGAAAATAGAATTCGGCCCTAAAATAGCGTTCAAAATCAACCCCTCTCTTTATGTACACCTAGAAGAAGAGTTATGTAACATGCTAAGGAAGAATTTGGATTCCTTTTCTTGGAGTCACAAAGAAATGAAGGGAGTGCACCCCTCATTGTGTACTCACCACATTTATGTCTAAGAAGGTTGCAAACCAATCCGACAACCCCAAAGGAGAATGACTCTCAAGGATATCATCAAAGAAGAACTGTAAAAGCTGCTGGATGTAGGATTCATTTACCCCATCTTGGATAGTGAGTGGGTGTCTCCTTTGGTACTAGTTGCAAATAAAAATGTTAAGTGGAGGATTTGTGTTGATTACAAAGATTTAAACAAAGAAACAAAGAATGACCATTTCCCTCTACCTTTCATTAACCAACTATTAGATGGCCTGGCAGGGAAAAAGTTTTTCTCTTTCTTAGATGGGTTCAACAAGTACAATCAAATCCATATTAGCCCAAAGGACCAGGATAAAACCACCTTCACCTATCCATGGGGTACTTTCACTTGTAGGGTCCTTCCTTTTGGTCTATGCAATGCCCCTACCACTTTCCATAAGGCAGTCTTGAGTATCTTTGTCAAGCTAGTCCATGATGCAGTGGAAATTTATATGGATGACTTTACACCTTATGGGTGTGATTTCCAAGAAGCTCTCTTCAACCTGGGTAAGGTGCTGAACAAATGGATTGAAATTAAGTTATCCCTTAGTACTGAAAAATGTGAGTTCTTGATGACTATGGGGACTGTTCTAGGTCACTAAATATCCCAGAAACGACTACACGTAGACCCAAATAACATATCCATAATAAAAAATGGTCCCAGTTCCACAAAAACAGATGGATGTCTGAAGTTTTCTAGGTTTAGCCAAATACTATAGGAGATTTATAAAATACTTCAACAAGTTAGCTTCTCCTTTGTTTGTTTTATTGGCCAAAGACTCTGAATTTTTATGGTCAAAAAGTTGTCAAGAAGCCTTGGACACCCTAAAGGAAAAGTTGACTACTCCACCTATTCTTTGAGGCCCAAATTTGGTTCTTCCTTTACATATACATGTTGATGCCTCTCACAAAGCCATAGGAGTAGCTCTAGGCTAGATAGATGACAAGCTCCCTTATTCCATTTATTTCATCATTAAGAATCTGTCAAAAGACAAGTTGAACTACACAATGACTTAAAAAGAGTTCCTAGCTATCGTGCTTTCAATGAATAAATTTAGGCATTACATTACTAGTTAGCAAACATTTTTACATACTGACCATGCTGCAATAAATAGTTGATGAATAAGCCTGATGTAAATTCCCAGATTATTAGATGGTTACTTTTATTGCAACATTTTGATTTAACTGTTATTGATAAGCCTTGCAAGGAGAATGTTTTTGTAGATTTTTTTATCCAGATTGACTTTGCCTACAAGGGAGGAAGAAATGGTTGATGGTCAATTACCAGATGAACACTTATTCACCATTTTAGTTCTCTCTCCATGGTTTTCTGACATAGAAAATTACTTGGTGTCTGCACAGTTTCCACCAAATTTGTCCTCCAAGGGAAAAAACAATATGGTAAGGAAGAGGGCCCCATTCACTTGTATTGGGGGCAATCTCTTCAAGATAGGCTTGGATCAAATTTTGAGATGTGTTAGGGAGGAGGAATTCTTTGACATGCTTCTGACCTGTCATCATGGGCCTTGTGGAGGTCACTTTGCAGCGAAAAGAACAACACTAAAGGTATTACAGGCTGGTTATTACTAGACCACTCTTGAGCCAAGATGTGAGGAGCTATACCAGTCAATGTGATCAGTGCCAAAGGATGGGGAAACCTACCCCAAGGGACAAAATGCCTATGCAACCTTAAGTGACTTTCGATCCATTTTACAAGTGGGGCATGGATTTCATTGGAACCATTGACCCTCCATCCAGACAAAAGAGTTACATCATTGTGTGCATTGACTATTTAACCAAGTGGGCTGAAGCCAAGGCCATTAAAGCAACAACAAAAGAAAAAGTGGCTGAATTATTAAAGGAAAATGTGTTTTATAAGTTTGGGTACCCTAGAGAATTGGTCACTGATCAAGGAAATCAATTTACATCTCACATGTTAGAGAATTTGTTAAGCCAGCCCAAGATCAAGCACAAAAAATCCATTCCTTACCACCCATAGGCCAATGGGCAAGGGGAGGTAACCAAAAGAGGTTGGAAGGCATTCTGACCAAAGTGATTAGCAGCAATAGAAAGGATTGGGAAGATATATTAGTTGAGGCCACTTGTGCCTACAATACCACCTGCAATACCACCACTGGGTTCACTTCTTATGAGCTAGTCTATGGGAATAGTGTCATGTTGTCCATTGAATTTGAATACAACACCTTAAGAATGGTAGCACAACTAGATCTAGATCCCACCAGGGAACAACAAGAAAGATTGCTCCAACTGAATAGGATAGATGAACTTAAGATGTAGGCCCTCCTACACACAGAGGTGACTCAAGTTCAAAGGAAAATTTGGCATGACAAGAATATAAGGGGCTAACAGTTTCAAGATGGTGATTGGGCTTTGTTGTATGATTCCCGGTACAAGTATTTTAAAGGTAAGTTAAGGACTAGATGTTTAGGGCCTTATGTCATAGAAAAATGTCATGATAATGGTGTTCTATAGATAAGAACCATTGATACAGAGGTTATCCCTTTACTTGTCAATGGGTATAGATTAAAGATCTACAAGAAGCCCTTGTCAAAGTAAGAATTGATCAATAGCATGAGAAAGACAATGATGGTGGTGGAGCAAGTCTCAGCTTCCACCCCACCAAGTTCTTGAACAAAAGTGAAGGAAAAAAATTTAAAAAAATAAAGAGACTCAGGTGAAAACTTCAATGAGGCACCTGCGTCCCACTGTTGGGTCGAAAACCTCTTGAGGTGGCCCAAGGGTGCTGTAAAAAAAAGAGAAGGAAATAAAAACATCTCTCGGTGAAAACCTCTTTTGAGGCACCCAGGGTAGGAAACTAGGATGAAAACCTCTTTGGAGGAAAACTAGTTTTCTAAAAAAAAAAACTAAACAAAAAAGATATAAAAAAATTGGAAATGTTTTTTTGCATGTTAGAAAGAGGAGGATAAGCACAACATTAGAGGGACAAAGGACCTACAAGAGCCAAGTTTCAATCCATCCATCTCATATTTTTCATTATTGAATCATTTTTCCATTTATGAACCCCACCAGCTGAACTTACACATGCTCTGTCTTTTCTACAGGATTCCCTGTAATACTACAGGATTCCTTGTAAACCTACAAGAGTTTCCTATAGGAATTATAGTGGCCTTGAAAGTCCCAAGAAAGGTGGTCTGTGAGCAAGGGGATGAAAAGCATGTGTCTAAAATAAAAACCATTCACTCCACCACATCATAGCCATGCCTTTCATCACCATGTCACCCATGCATCCATCCAATAAATCAATTCCAAAAAAATACAGTTTACAAAAGAAAAAAAACAAATAGAAGAGAGAGAGAGAAGAAGTAAAGAGGAAAAATACCTAGAGACCACAACTCTCACCTACGATTGCCTAACATCCTTCTCGACTCATGTCAACATCCCTCATGCTCCAGAGTTGAGAAAAAGTATGAAAGTGTAAGGGAGAGGAAGCTATAGGAAATCCTGTAGGTTTCCTGTAAGAAATCCTGTAGCAGCCTATCCCATAAAGGAAACTTCACAAGTTTGCAGCCATCTTCAACCTGAGGATTCCATTGATGAAGAAGCTCCTCCAGAGCTCAGCAATAGTAGTAAGATCACTAGCATCACTCTCCATAACCTGCACACAAAAAGAAACAAACATCACAAGAGGCAAATAAAAAGAAGAATATGCAACAAAAGCACAACACAGAGACATCACTCTCGAGCATGCATCATCATCAAAGGATATTACCCACATCTATGTCATTTTACTCATGCTCTTTCATTATTACGATATGATAAAAACTATGGGATTATCCGAGAGTTGGTTTTATAAGTAAAGGTGGCTAGTTAACTTGTCCACCTTTAGCCAGTTGAAGAGGAGAAAATAGTTAGACCAATCAACATGTGGCAAAAGTTAATTCAGAAGAAAAATGGATTAAGGGCCAAAAATGGTTAAGTTACAAAGGAAAGAAGTGGGAGATGATTATGATGTATGGTGGAATTATGGACTGATAGTTGGACCAACAGTCCAAAAGGAGGTGCTCATACTTAGACAACCAGCACACCACCCCACACCATCATCCATATATGGAAATAAAACAATGATTCCCATAGAAAAAGAGCGTTAGAAATTTTGATAATTCATCGAAAAATAGGTTTCTCTCAACCTTCCTGAAGAAACACCTACAGGAGACAATCAACATTTACAATGCATGAGATCTACATGAACCTATAGGAAAACCTACAAGAAGCCTATAGGATACAGAGGAGTCAGCCTACAGGATTATCAGTGGGCTCTAAAGGAGGAGAAATCAAAGGTTGTCCTCACCAGAATGTAGCAAAGTGAGGTAGGAGTTATACCTTCCATGTTTTCCAATTGAACGAAAAGATCCTCAATTTGATTAAGGAAATTGCAGTATAGGAGAGTTGTATGGCATGCCAATAAAGGTTAACATTCATAAATCCCTCACCTACCATGATTCTTGACTTTTATTCACAAACGCCTCTACAATTACCAGGGAAAGATGATAGGAGGTTTTAATAAGAGAGAACCTAAAACACAATAGGGTTCCTCTAGCATCCTCCTTTAGTAGAAATTTTCACAAGGAACCAATGGATGGGGTTCTTTGAGAGGATGAGAGGATACGATGGTCAGGTGGCCAGAGAATTTTCTCTCTTACTCATACCCCTCACTAGGCCCCATGCCGCTATTGTGGTGAAAGGCCTATCAGTAGTAATTAGCCCTGAAGTTATAAGGAGAATCAACACACTTCCTTTAGGGTTACCATGGAGAAAAGAGGACAAGGGTAACAAAACCCTTGCAAAGAAAATATTATTTTTGGAAGGAGAGGATCCAATGGAGGACAAAAATGGGGTTAGAAGGGAAAGCATTCCATACCCTTGGAATGAAGTTAGTTACATATCATGTAAAGGGAGATACAGTGTGGTGTATGGATACCACTTCAGACTCCTCCAAGAACTGAGATTTGGAGAAAATACACATCCTCAAAACAGATTGAGTATACCCTATTTTCTTCTTCAATCAATGATAGACATTACCATCAAAGTGTAGGAGGGAAAACATAAACAACTAGCCCATCATGGGCCGATCAAGCTCATCCTTGAAGATGCTCTACAAAACCTAAGACTCCCTATTACTTGGACAACCTTCAGAGGCATGCAGGTAGGAGGAGCAATTCAAGCTCTTGAATATGACAAAAGCCCCACTAGTAGTGAGAAGGGAGAAGAAACAGAGGGGGAAAATGAAGAAGAAACAAAGGAGGAAAATGAAGAAGAAACAGAGGAGGAAAAAGAGGAAGAAAAAGAGGAGGAGAATGAAGAAGAGACAAAATAAGGAACAAAAGAAGAGACAGATGAGAAAAGTAAGGGAATAGAGGAAGAAGAAGAAGAGGAAGACAAGAATGAGAAGGAAAATGGAAAAGAGGAAATGAGAAATAAGGAAGAAAAAAGGTCTACAGTTGAAGGAAAAGAAGTGGAAAAATCACCAAGGGTATCTCAAGAACCCACAGAGAAAGAGGCAACAACTTCTCTTACTTCCCTAAGTACACCTATAAAATCAAAAGGGAAGAGGTAAAGACAAACCCCATTGTACTTCAGGATAAGAAAGAGCACTAGAATTAGACAGGAGATACCTCAAACCCCCACCAAAACTCCAATTCTCATTGAATATTCACCAAAGAAGCAAGAAAATGTAGCTCCTCTAGAGAAAAATCAAGGAGAAGGATCATTAGAACAACCCTATCCGAAATCTCCCATCACTTATGTTAGGAGGCCTATCACAAGGTCAGCCTCATTAAAGGTAAAAGACCTCCTACAAGAGACACAGAAAAACCTACAAGAAGTAGAGGCCATCCTACAGGAAACTCTGTTAAACCTACAGGAAATATAGAAAATGGACCAATAAGGTATCACTCAGCAAGAAACAGAGAAAGAAGACCAAGAATTTAGAGAACGTAATCCACAACCAAACCTCAACTCCTACTATAGGTTCACTGAAGGAGGTAGGGTAATCCCACAGAAGTTTTCCATCCCCTTATTCTTTGAACTTGAAAAAGAGAGGGAAAGGAAACATAGGTGGATGCAAATTACCAAATCAAAAGGAGTGGAGGATGTAGTCCACATGGACGAGAAATTGAAGGAGATGGGCAGAGAATTGAGAAACATAAAGCAAAGAGAGGCAATGATGAAATCTTAGTTAGAAGCAAAGAATGCATGACTAAGGGGATGGCTATAAGAAAGGGAAAGCCAGTTGGCAACTATGGCTAGTTTCTCCTTGGAGACAATATAGTGCAGGATGTCAACAAAGTCTTATGCCTTGTATCTCAAGGAAAAATGGCTACAATTCAAAATCAAGACTTTAGCATAGAGAGGCACTATTCCCTTCCAAGGCTATAGACAATTCATTGGTCTTTGTGATGATCAAAGCACCTTCGAAGATAGACCAAAACTGTTTGATTTTACCTACACAACTTGGCCTTGGGAGATTTGAATGTGTGGGACCCAAATTCAAAACTAGGAGACTTGAAATTTATGGCCTTAGCATCATGGATGAATCATGAGGAGGCAAGAGCTATAGAGATGAAAAAGGTAATGGCAAGAGAAGAGACAAAACCCCTTATGATCAGACTTGAACAATCTAACCCAATGGCAGTCATCAACACCCACAACCTCATTCAAATGATCCTAAGCTTGCACCTAGTTACCTTGCTGCACAAGAACAATCAGTCACACACTTTGAAGACATGTTCAAATTCCTAGGAGATGAAAGCATGCAAGGTTTCCAAAGGGGGTGGAACACCTTGTCTTACAGCCTAAAAATCAGAGAATACCATTCTCCTCACAGAACAAGAGAAGCACTAAATAGAACACCCATGTATAAGCAGGCTCTATAAACACTCAAAGTTAATTAGATTGGCTTGAGACTCAGTCCACCATTGATTTTAGGAATGTTGGAAGGAAGGAAAGAAGAATAATAAAGAAAGTAGTGGGAAGAGATAGAAAGGAAGGAAGGATATTATTCACAGGAAGAGGAAACTACAGTAGAAGCATGGGATGTTAGGGAAACGACCAAAGCAATGAAGGACATGGACATAGATTAAGTTTCTCACATGATGAACAACACTTTCAGTAGGAGGTGATGATGAGGCTCATCATTGGGTAACTATATGGATCTTAATAGACCTCCAAGATTACTAAAATTAACTCTTATCATAATTCCATACATGTTTTAATTATATTTTACTTAATGAGATGAGAAAAAGTAAGATGTTATGTCTAGTGGTCTAATATGCATTGATTATAGGGTTTGGGATAAAATCATGGCAATTTTGGCTAATTAAGGTGCATGAACTCGAATGAGACAACAAGGAGAGATTATAGGAGATGGATCTTCCTCATTAAATCCTCACTCATTCAAATATCCCTCAATAAAATCACACTAGCTCGGAGTTTCAAGCAGCCGAGTCATGAAGATCATTGGCAGCCGAGCCAGTGATAGTTAAGAACGAGTTCATCTTGAGTTTGGGAGCCAAGCCTCCATAGATTTAAGGAATTTGTTGGAGACTTCAGTTGTATTAATAAGGATGCATAGAACCTCATTAGGTTTTGGATTTTTTATGTAAGAGAACTAAGCATGTTCGAGTTGAAAGATTCTAGTAAAACACTGTGATGTACTTTTTGATATGTTAATCAAAATGAGCATTTCCTTGATCCAGCATTGATTTGACTGAGAGAGCTAAACCTCTTGGGTTAGGTCCCAACCCTAGTAGTAGATGTTCCTCTTATTATACTTGTATTCTTAGGTTATTTCATAGATTACTTGTTGAATTAATGTTGGCATTGTTTCGTTGCAAGTATTAGTGAAATTGATTAATTTTATTCCATTTGTGCATAGCTTTAGCAATAGATGTAGAGAGATAAAGGAATACCAAAAAGGATGAAAACATGTGGTTCTTGCCTCACTCCTCCCTTCAAGGACCATGGTTTGAAGGCCAAACTCCCATTCAGCCCCAAAAAGGAAGATGTTTGATTTCTTATGAAATTTGGGTTTTTGTGCTAATTAGGCTAGCATCTTTTTAGTTTTCAAGGATAGGTTTGAGTTGTCATTTTTGATATCTCCAGCTTTCTATTAGATTTCATGCTGTTTCATAATATTCTGCAAGTATTTTCGTGCATGAACTAGGTGAATGAATGATGGAATTTTGTTTTCTTATGTTGATTGGAAATCTTTCTTGTTTTGACGTGATTCATGGGTAAATGCCAATGATGTGTATTGCGGGAATTTCAAGAGTGTAGGAATAATATCATGTCAGTATCCCTAGCCTAACCTCATCCATTTATAATTGTCAATAGTCGATAATTCTATAAAACAATTTATCATTTCATAGGAACAACTTTCCATGTTTGTTGAGCAAATCCAACCATCTTACAAACTTTGGTTTGAGTTCTGAGGAAGTCCTAGCCACTCCCTTGCCTTATTCCTTCCATCATTCACCTTCCCTAAGCCCTATACCACCTTCCAAATCACTTCTTATGCTTTCGGCCATATCATGTAGGAATATAGGGGATCCTATAGATGCATTAGGACATCTTGTAGGATGACCTGTACTGGCTTGTTTTGAGGTCGATTTGTGGAAAATGCATCCATAAATATAGGAGAAGGCCCATGCTTGTCTCTCAATCCATCTGACCCTCCACAACCATATCACTCCACACCTAAGCCACCTACCATACGATCAAGAAGAATTAGCATTCATGTTTTCACAAAAAGGACAAAAATAAAAAGGTTATTGTGTTCATTCATATGCATCGCAGTAAAGTGTTTGATTATCTTAGATTGCATACTTAGCATAGTTAGGGTTACACATGTTAGCTTATAAGCCTTTTGAAGCAAGATCTCTTAACAAATAGCTAGATGAGTGGTTTGTTTAAAGCATTCATTTCAGTCTTCCATTACTGCAGTGGATAATGTTTCAATTCTCTCAATTAGGGTAAAAATCCCCATTCTCAATTGGTAATCAAACTTCTTCTAAATCAGTAGAAGGCTGGTTTGAGAAACCCTATTTGTCTATCACCAACCCAACAATGAAAAAGAGTGGACCCATTGTATCTACTTGTGTATACAACTCTATCACCTCCAAGTTTGTATGAACCTCGAGTTGATAAAGTAAAGTTGGTAGACTGAGGAGTTGTGGCATTCTTGTTGCAATAATGGTGCTCATCAACTACTTTCGTAGGGAAAACTTGTACAAATTTCCACGTATCACTGTTTTGACCTTCTTCTCTAAAATGGATACCCATCAAACTAGAGTTTTTCCTATTTCTGTCATAGTTTACAAAATCTTAATCTAATGTTCATAGAGAAAGTTATGACAATTTTCCTGAGCTCACTTGTTTGACATGGAATTTTGGAGCCTGTGAGAACCCTAACATTCTTAGATCATAACTCCTTAAATATAGCGAAAATAGATATGAAATTATGTGACGCGGTTCACCGAGATTTCGTTTCAAATGGGTTTTAATTTTAACTTCTGAAGCTTTGTCAAGAAAATGTATAGCAATAATTCCACGATGACTTGTTTGATGAAGCGAAATCCTAGAATCCAAAGCTCTAAACTTGCTTCAAAGCACACCTTCAAACTTAATCATATAATTGTACCCTAATGAGACCTCAATAAAACCTTAAAATCCCTATGACAGATCTTTTGTTAGAAGCTCATGAGGGCCAAAAAATTACAGAGGTCTTCTCACAAGATAGTTCATTGAAAGTGCCTACTAGAGTAGGATATGAAGGTCACTATCTATACAAATTTCCTTAGTTGAGAGGGTCCTCAACAAGTTAATCTTGTAGGAATTTTAGGAGCATAAAAAATTATTAATTATTGATTATTCAATGACCAAAGAAAATAAACAGTTCCATGCCACAACCCCATGGGGATTTTGGACACTAACAGTGATTACTAACCTCAAACACGAATAACTCTCAAAAGGTGAACAACTATGTGATGTGCCATATATAAAAAAACATCTCGACGAGTATAATTCATCTAGAGGATCCTTGACTCAGAATAGAATGAGTTGTCAAGTCAAAATTCCTATGAAAGATCGAGGTAGCCCATGGTGCTACTTGGGTTGACATCAATGACAACCACTCATCAATAACCATGTAGCATTACTATGCTTTTATGTTAATATCAATTGTTTTATATGCATTGGTCACGCATGAGTAAATATTAGGATAACCTCCCTTTCCTTCCTTTTTTAAGGTTTCTATATTACGATATACTTCATTCAAATGCACCTAGCTATGTCCATATTCACTTTTGTACCATTTTGTTTTAGCTTAGAACAAAAATTCATGTTGCAACATTCCTTCAATTTTTTCTCTTTGTCATCTTGCATTACAAGTGGTTGATGAAGGTTATACCAAGTTCACTTCTGTGTACAATTCTGGGGTTTCTTCCCATGCCTTTGTATGGGCAGTGGATGTATTACACACATTATGCTAGTAACATTATCCTCATCCATTTAAGACATATTTTCAAGATTTCTAACAAAAGGAAAAAAAACAATACCCCATCTAGGTTTATAGATTTTTCTTCATAGTTATGGATGTACCACTCAACCACAATTATTATTTTTTAATATATTTACTCAGTTGTTCCAAGCCATAAAATTTTGCAATTCCACTGGGTTTATTTAGGGAATCCAATAAACATCCATCTGTTATCTTGTGACATAAACTCAAACCAATCTTTAGTTAGTTACCTTCTTTTTTAATTAACCAATACTCATGGTCATGTTGGTTCTAGGTGAACTTACCTCTTCTCTTTACGGATAGTGCTATACAATAAATCAATTAAACTCATTTTCAATAAATCATTAATACAAATATGTATTTCCATATAATTTGATCACCATTTCATCCTTCCTACATAGGCCAATCAAATATTGCTGGCCCTTCTTAAAGTCCATTATAATTTGTTTTTAAGAAATTGCATGTTTCCATTCTTAATTTTAGCCTTGATTAATTCCACATTTTTCATACACTATGTCTATGTGATTTCATGTTTTTCTATCCTTGGGAGCAACCAACATATTATTAGCATTCTCACTTTTAATAAGAGAGTCTCAAAATGTGTCTTTTTGTTAGATGTTATTTCAAAAAACCATCATGATATTCTTTATTAGCTTAGGATCACTCCGTTAGTTTTTATAGAACCTTTTAAACCAAAAAATCTTCTCTATCCCACGATTACCTCTTTTCACATGTTTATTTTCCTTGTCAATGTCACCGGCCATGCTTTATGCCATCATTATTTAAATTAATTTTTTATTTGAAACTAAAAGAAACTTATACTACAAGAAATCAATCTTTGACATTCCTCAATCAAAGAGGTCACAACAAATTTCTTTCGAAATTTTCAGATTTTTTTTTTTATCTTTTTTTTTGTAGATAAACATGTTATTAATTCTTCCATAGTTTTATTATTCCAGAAGATCAGCCTACTCGTGATAGACATGGTATTTTATTCACAATCCTAAGTTAGAACATTTAGAACACTCATACCGGAGTTATGTTTCCAGCATATACATGTTAACATTCGTTACTTCCTTTGTTTTTGCTATAATTTATTCCACCAAATATAATGTTTTCCAGCCTCTTCTCAACACTTTTTACATGGATATTTACATCCATAGGAGTATATTGCATATATTTTATTATGTATCTATACTCTCAAACCAAAGTATTCATACTGAAGGTTCTCAACTTTCTTCCTGGTGCACTAGTGCTTTAAACGGGTCTCTTGAACAGACAAGTACGAATTATTGTAATTCATAATCAACTTGCATATCATACATCTACCAATGTCTACCTCTGGGCTCGTAATGCTTCTCTCACCAACGATATCATACCTTTTTGGTTGTTCTGAATTATAAAAATGAAAATACTAATTATTATCTACATAGTTCGAGATAAAATATATATATATATATATATGTATGGGGTAAGTTAATTTTCCATCTATGTTGTGTCAGGGTTTCTACACAAATTGAATTTTGTCATAAATAGTAAGTTTTATATTACAGACAACATCCTTTTTCTATTCTTATCTACAACTTTTATCCACACTCTATTAGTTCCATGGCCACATGAAAGCTCTAATCCAAGTATTACATGTATTTAATCGTGCATAGATTGGTATTTACTAGATTTGTTGTATATATATCTAGATAGGCCACTTTAACAACTGTTATTAGAAAAAATTTGTTTGCACTATTTTACTAGCAATTTTTTCCTTTTTTTTACTTCCATTTTTCCTTATCCTTACCTCAGTGATGACCATCACTGTTATGCACAAACCTTGGACTTCACCTCTAAGGAGCTACCTCCCTTAGGAAAATTCCTTTTTCTTCCAATTCTTTTGCTCCCTAATTGTAGAATTATGATGGTACAAGTGTACTAATAAATAGTGATTACATTTTTGTTTATCAATGATGACCCAATTATCTGTAATTTTATATCGTCACTACCTATTATCAATATTGCATTTTTTTCGATTTTATTAATTATGTGTTTCACTATAGGACGAAATATTAATATGTTATACTAATGGTGATGCCACTATTACACTCAAGACCATAACAAGCTTTTTATCCCAAGGGTGTTATCAAGAAATCTAGTGTCCACTCGGAGCTGCTACTCCCACTAAGACTGGTAGCTATCTTAGAAACAAACAAACTAAAACTACTTTCGTTTTCCTTTATGAGAAGTAGATAAGAGGGGAAAAAGAGACACCAACCTCAGTCTTGCACTTGGTTCCTTGCTGGGTTCCTCTCCCTTCTAATAGATCCTTGCTGCTTTTCCTTCGTCTGCCCAGCTTCAAAGAGCACCTGTGAAATCAAAGCAGCATAATGCTATCGAAGAACGGAGATCTATAGTCATAAACAATATAGGACCAGATATATATTGACCACACAAATGCATATATCATCAAACATACAAGAATGTGGAGGAAAACTCAAATAGCTTTATTAATATCAAAAATAGCAAAGAGGATTACAACCAATTGTTCTGACCCAGCATCATCCTCCAGCATGAAAGCCCTTCTTCACCTCATAAAAAGCTTAGATCACCCAACACTATGATATTCCACCAAGAAACCAACAACACTTCCTTACAAGATACAAAATTCCAGCCTCTGGATCTCTTAGATGAGGGGTCCATATATAGATGTTTGCAAGTGGGTGAGTCAGCTACTAGGTTTTTTATTAGTGTCCTCTCTCTAATAGTTCTTGGTTCTACTTGAAGATTTCGTGATCTCTTACTCATCCTTGAGCGAATTCAGAGAGACAAGTGTCATGGGGAAGTTTCTGGAAGATTCCAAGATCATCCACTTAGCAAACTGCCTCCCCAATTTGTCTACTCTCGTCCATCGCACCCTATAGAAGGAATTTTCAGTATGCATCGCACCCCCGTGTGTAATAGGTGAGATGCATCTCACCCTCAGCACTAAGCAGTCTGTATGGTCTAGTTTTGACCAGTTCTGAGCAGTTTTCCATGGAGAACTTCTGGGAGATGATGTAATCAGCTGACCGTTTTCCTTTAGGGCATGAAAAAACACTTTTAGGGACTTAGAAGCCCTTGGTTTATGGACATATATAATTGGGGTTACAGTGCCCAAAAATGTCTATAATAGTTGCCCCCTAAAGCATGAGGTCGTTAATCTTTTGATGTCGGGTGAAATGCTTTATCATGAGGATCCAAGGTTTTTTGAGCTAGAAGGCGACCTGTAATAAGATACAATAAAATACATTATCTTCATAACATTTTCATGATCTAGCTAAGGCAGGCATTCCCATGCTCAACTTTATAAATTCATTTCCATGTACATAGGATAGAGAACCGTTTGTGTGGCAGACTGATGATTCTAATAGAGCCATCATCCTTTGATTCGGATGATCATCTATGCATCAATGATGTACATTTGATGTCTTTATTTTCCTGAATATATCGCAGCCCGGATGGATGAAACTAGATATGGGGTCTTCAAACTCGTCCAATCTTTGCCCGAAGTACAAGTCGATCCATGTGAAAATGTTCTGGAGTCGAACATGGAAAGACATCCCCTGATTACCAGCCAATGATGTAAGCTGTTAACAGGCGCGAGAGGAATCACCGATAATGATGATGACCCTCAAGGTACAACAGTACAATTCGCATGGTGCGAAAATGGGACTTGGTGTTGAACACCACGCAAAATCTCTTGGTCAAAGGCCATTGATGTAAACCTATCGCCGAAAGTGAGAAACTTGCCATTGAGGCATACAAGCTTCAAAGTACTGAAAAGGTTGTTCCTAGGTAGACTTCTTAGATAATGAGCTGATGTCGACAAGAAGTGACCCGTCATAGGAGGGCCTTAATGAATCCCACATCTATGACATGGAATGGAGCAAATGACTTTTGGAGGTGAAAACGATCTGATGATACAGTGTTCAGGGTGGTGGTCATGAAGGAATGAAGTGTAAAGGTATTGCAGTGGATGAGATACAAGATGGGTTGGTCAATTCTCTGATCGACTTCTCTTGAACATACCGGCGAAACTTGAAATATATTGGTAGCGTTAACCCCAAATATGGATGGTACGGTGGACCAATGGTAATATAAGCGGTGAACGGAATAACCCAACCCGACTCAGACATGGAGTGAAAGTGTCATGTTCAAGAGCGACTTGCTACGAATAAAGTTTCTTCAAGTTTTCTTCCCAATTTTCCCCAGTCATTGCTGACCTATACCTCTTTATTTTTATCAAGATTGAGGAGGATAACATATGCTTGTTCTATAATTTTCCCTTCAAGCAAACCCGTCACTATGTTTTAACGAGCCCAGCGATAGTGAAACTTGTTCTTGTCTATATGTATAAGTTTGTTGCTATTGGTTTTCACGAGTTTAATGACAAAGATAACTCAATCCTTTTCCAATTTTAGAGACTCTGAAAAGGGACGTAAAGGAAACTCCAATAATCCTTTTTCGTCATATAATCCCTTAAGTCTGAAAAAGTATAAAACAATACGAAAGGGATGAATTTTTGATAATTTTAACGATCTGAACAAGACAAGCTCAATCATTTTGTGTAATAATCCCTCAGGTCCAAAAAGATTAAAATCTAGAGGAGGGATAGCACTCCTAGTAGCTTTAATGAGCTAGAGAGGCCAACTTCTCGGCAATCTTTTCATATTTTATGAGTTAGATGAAAAGAGCTTAAAGGAGACTCATTTTTTGAGGAGCGAGTGATAATTTCAAGTAGCAGCTAATTTCAAGTAAGGTTTGGAATTTTCCAATCACATAAATGTCACAAGGATGGCTAACAGGATCACTCTTCGCAGCTGTTCCTAAAAAAGGGTAAAAATCAAATGGAGGCGTATGATCAGCTAAAACAGAGTGGAGGTGATGATGAGAACACGACCAATGCTAAAAAGTTGATGATAATGCATTCACAATGGTTATTTACTAGAGATTGGTTCATTTTTAAATGAGCTTAAACTCTGGAAAAACTTGCTCATTGCTTAGGTTTAATTTTTAACGAGCTTGAACTTCACATAAAAACTGCTCGTGGTGGGTTTATTTTTTAAGGAGCTTAAACCCTGCAGTAACACTGCTCATGGCAGGTTTATTTTTTAACGAGCTTGAACCCTGCAGTGACACTGCCCGTGATAAGTTTGCATGCCCGCAACATAATAACGCAAATCGAGGTGCATGGCCCCCAAACATCATTACATTCAACACGGTGGTTGGAATGAAGGTTTACCTCCGAGATCTTTGAAAGACTCAACTTGGATTTTACGAGATCGCAATTAAAGGGAGTTGTTTCATTTTTTAATGAGGTTGACACAAGATAGGAACTGTCGTCAAAATTCACCATATCTACAGTATTTGATAGAAAATCAAAAATTGAAGGATGATTAAGGTCGCTGGAATAATCTTCGTGGTAATTCAGAAGATGGGAATGATGGTGGTGATCTTCCCATGGTGCCTCTCCTATCATCTTTGATTGAACGATTCTTTTGTCTGTAGAATGTACATGCAACCAAGGATCTGAAGAGGTGCCATATTCCTTAGACCTATCTATCCAAACACTTGATGAGGGTTGATATGGGTTTCCCCCCAGGCCAAGAAAATTGATTGCTACAATATTTCTAAAATGGCGATGATCCATGCTGACAAAATGTTCAGGAATCTTTTGAATCTTTTAGATATAGAAGGTACCATATTGCAGGTTTCCACTGTTGCCACTTCTGCCAAATTAATTGGATGCGGTAGGGCGAAAGTGCCCGTTAAGGCAGGGTCTTTTAGGAGGCCTACTCCAACATTTTGAAGTGATTGAGAGCTTCCATGGATCATTGGAATGCTTCCCGTAACTTGTGAACTGTTGGGGAGCAAGGACTGTTGATTGATGATTGTAATTCCGCCTTGAAAAGGAAATGCAATCTTCCTGAAGTAGGTTGACACAATGGCAGCCATGGCATATATCCAGGGCCTTCCCAGTAAGATGTTGTAATCGAGGTTTCCGTCGATAACTTCAACATCAATTTCTACTATTTTGCCCCCCAGTTCGACTTGCAAGTTACTTAAAATCCCGTATGGAGTGTATGATCATCCATCAAATTCTTTTAACATCATTGACGATCACGACAAGGGTGGTGAACCTAAATTTTTCTAGCAACTCATCAACATAATACATGTAGATACCCCCTCATTAATAATTGTTTGACGAACAGTTTTGTTGAGGGTTTTCACTTGAATGAGGAAAACGAGTTGTGCTGGTAACTGAGGTTCATATCCTTTATGATTAAAGGCCACCAGATTGCAATCTATTGGGTCAATCCCACCTATTGCTAATAATAAAGCCTGCTTTTGGGAGGGGTAATTTTGCAGTACCTCAAGTGTCGACATAGCGGACAACGATTGGGCCAAATCCTCCACTATATTATAATGTTGTGCTACTCTGGCACAAGGATTAAATGTTGATTTGTGTACTACTCCCTTTGGCGGCTTTATCACTAGTTCAGGAATGATGGGTGGCACAACTTCGGTCGAAGTCGTTGTCGAACTACTAGGTTGATCATTAGCCTTGTTGTTCGACAATTGTGGATTGCCGTAATATTTATTCCTTTTCGATATTAAAGCATCATTTTGCTACTTCAAAACAGACAACATTAGCACTTGGGATGGGGAAGCATTGTCACTAGCAACTAGATTTGTTCCTAGATTTGGAAATGGATTAGTCAATACCGCAGAGGTTTTTGAATTCTTAAAGAATTTTCTAAGCTCAGCTTTATATGGACAATCTTTCATCCAATGATCCTCATCACATATGAAGCATGTATGACTTGGTTTCCTATCTCTAGAAGGGTTTGTGCAAGATTTTTTAGGAGACGACTCCTCCTGTTTTTTCTTCTTCCCTTTCTTTTTCTTCTTGCCCCCTGGTTGCTTTGGTTCTTTGCCTTTGTAAGTTGAAACGACATTTACCTTTAAGGGGAGAAGTTATTCATTTTCATTTTGACTTGGAACTGTACGAGCTTTCTTTGATGTAGCTTTTACGGTTTTCATGCTAGTTGCACCTATCACGCCATCGCCGGCATGAGAGTCTTTGCTTGATTTAGGAGGAGGAGGAATGGAGAATTCTGATCTAGGAGCATCAGGGATTTTATCGTAGAGCATGCCAGACTTAGTATATATCAAGTCTAGATATTGCGCACGAGAAATTACTTGATCTTCAGTGACAACCCCTCCCTTTGCCACATCTTCTGTAATAGAAGGTAATAATGACTTAATAAACCATTCAGCTGGCAGCTGATCAAGAACATATGTTTTCACCATTCTACGACAGTGTCGCCACTCATGAATATGATTAGATATGTGAGTGGCAGTTGTCTGTTTGAAATTGGTAAGAAGCTCTGTTCTTGTTTCATACCTTATGGGTAAATGAAAATGGGTTAAAAAGGTTGTGGCCAGGGTGCTGAAGTTATCGAATGAAGCTCTAGGCAATTTGATATACGATTTTGTTGCCAGACCAGTTAACATTCGCTAAAAAAGGTGAAGCCTGATCGAATCATCGTTTAGAGTGTTAGATGAACACCATAGATGAAAGGTCACCACATGATTCGATGGGTCTTCAGCTCGATTTCCATTAAATTTAGGAATATCTGACGGAAGTTTATAAGGAATCGCTGGCCACAAAGGGGCATAAGCAATTGGATCATTTGTCATCTGATTTAGATCTGGTAACTCTAAAGTTGCCATGAAGGGCAACTGTTGATTCAAGTTCGGTGAAACATACCCAGGATAAGATGGGATTACCTGAGCAGTAGGTCTTTGCATACTAGCATAGTGCATTTTATGCTGATAACTTTGGCAAGGTTGATGGGGATAACCATTATGAAATGGTTGATGTTGACCGTTTTGAATATACGACTGCCCATTACTTGCAAAGATTTGGTGCTCAGATCCTTGGTAAACTTGTTGGAATTGTGGTTGTTGATATTGCACCAGCCATGGTTGTGAAACCATTTGCTGTTGTCCAATACTGGCTGTTTGACCAAGATGAGGGGTGATGGTACCCATTTGAGCCTGGGTCACTCCAGTTAAGGAGCCACTAATCAATGATTGTGGTGGCGTCATAGAGACAAGAGGCTGTTGAATTGCAACCTGAGAGACTTGAGGTTGGAATACAACAAGCAACACTTGTACTTGCAGCACCGCCACAATCACCGATGTAGTGGGGATATTTGACATAGGCAGACTTTGTTGCATTGAGTATACAACTCTTGGTTGTTGAGGTAGTATTAGCACCCAACCACTGGATGTAATTCCAGCATAACTTGAATTCTGTTGTGAACTCTCATATGTCTATTCTCCCGAAGGAGACAATGAAAGGGTATATTGCCCCCCATAAGGCGATAATCCAGTGCTCAAAGGAATGATTTTCCTTTGAGGACCGGACTACCCAAATTGACACTGCGAAGGATCAATTTGCCGAGACTCAACATAAGAGATTCCAGATATTATTCCGGACGAAAAACGGGAATAGACCATACTGTTGAAACAGTCGCTGGATGGATTCCATCCAGTGATTTAGAGCTAATTGCGACAGACGGTACGTCGGTGAACATTGCTGGAGTGACAGCAGGAAGTTGTACTAGATGTCAACGGTTCTTCAGACGTATCTAGTCTATCCAAAATATTTCCTAGCGATTCTACAGGAACTTCCGATAACGGTAAACTAATTTCTGACGAAAAAGGATATAGGGTGATCCCAACTCCAAAATTCGATGGAGTACTAGATGGGGGATCCTCCACAATATCTTCTATAGCAATCAATCCAGGTGGAAGAGGTAGACCGTCAAGTCCGTAAAATATTTCCGGTGCCGAAGAAGGTATAGATTCTGTAGCGACAGATTTTTGGGGAATAACACCTTCCAAATCAACTGCAGATGGAGCCGGTTCAGGAATAGAAGTGTTTACCTTCACACTAGGATCAGTTCTACTGTCCTCTAGTGGCTGTGGAACTTCTTCTGTAAAGGCAGGGATACCAGAAATTTTTGGAGTAACCGGAGTCTCCGAGGGTGTCGGAACACTTGTTCCAACTAGAGCAGGGGACTTTGAACCAGTTAAATGATTCCACTTTGTCCATAATAGTTTTGATTTTGGAGACAATGATGGTTGATTCGTAAGTCTCCGTGAACGACAGGGTTTCAATTGACTTTCCTCCACGATTGCAGATTACTCGATCAACTAAAAATAAAGGGGAAAATGATTCCAAATTAAATGAATTTTAGATGCTTTGACACAACTTGTTTTTTCAATTTTTAAGAGTTCAGAAAAAACAAAATATGACTCTAGCCACCTTCGATTTTTAATGAGCCTGAAGTGACAAGTGCTCAGATGGACCTTTTCCTTTAAGGAGTCTGAAAAGGAATGCAAGAGACTACTCTAGAAATCTAGACAGAGGGATTACTAAACCAATCACAAAATTGCAGAATACTTTTTACGATACGATAGTCAATCTTCCCGAATGTTGTGTTTAGTGCATTGCGATCGATAGGGCGGCAGACACGGCTTCCTATGGATAAAGGATATAGCCTATTGTGGTCTCCCAATATATACTCGACGGTACGTGGGAGCACAATTTTGTACTGGCACTTGTCGTCTCAAAGAGGAGGAATCACCCAACCAACAATGAAAGCGACACTTACCAGGCTTTATGATGCCGGAATACGTCTCTAGCCTAGACTTCTAGATGTTGTTCGTTAGGTTCCAAAGCGTTTTTATGTTCATTAAATTTATTTTACAGTTGATCTTTCTTAAGAAATTTTCCTTTCAGGTTCACCGCATGAAGTAGATATACAATTCCTAAAATGTAATCTAAGATGATAAAAATTCGTTTAATCTTCTTTTTACAATGAAAATCCTAGCTACTAAAGAAAGAGAGATGATATTCTTTCAACATAGAGCAGAGAGCACACACTAGATGCACTGTCCTAAATCAAACCAACAAGAAGTCTAAATGCAAATGCACATGCATGTATTTGTTTTCAGCTTTCTTAATGTGTGAATGACAAGAAGAATGCTAAGTAGAAATCTGAATTATCTTTTCAAAGCGACAGTACTAACAAATTTATCTTCAAAAACGAAAGGAAGATAATGATGACACTTTGCTATTTTGAATTGAAAACTGCTTTCGACACTTGAAAAACTACTAATTCAAATCAAATACAAAAGTAACAGTATAATCGACTATCAAGAACAATAGGATTCTTTTCTTGGACTGAAAACGACACTTGCGACACTTTCAAATCAAGAAACGACAGTTCGATTATGCTACTTCTTTGTAAAAGAGAACTGTAAATGGCACACAATACATAAAAAAATTCACAATTATTTGTACAATGGAGGCAGAATAATGGAAAGGAAGGGGGTTTCCACAGTGGTATACTGATCCCAGACAGCAAAACTCTTGAATAGAGCTTAAGAGAGTGAAGAAAAACCAAAGTCTGTAGGAAAAATTAGTCGTTTCTGATCATCGCACCTATTACATAGAGAATCCAGTATGTATCCCACCTACTACACACGGGAGGTGCAATGCATACTGATTTTCTTGAAGAGATGGTGCGATGGTACCTGGAAGAGACTTTGCTTGGCTTTTGATCACAGTTTGCAGCTCAGTTCAGGGATTTAGGCCGAGCAAGTGATAATCAGTAAATACAAATCACAAGAGCTAAATGACGTTACTAGAGCCAGCAGCAGCGCAATTAGGATGTTTGCAAATCGATTGTTTAGTTTATAAAGAAAACCTGGAGATAGACTGAAGCAGCATTGATCTACTTTGCACTTGCATAGAAAATGCAGTTCGAAGGCTAGATGGCTTAACTTCAGGCTCCATCTGTATGCTTATAAGGCAAACAAATATAGACAAGCAAACAATCTATTCACTCCCCAGTGGAGTTGCCATTTTGTTATAGGGAAATCTAGTGTCCACTCGGAGCTGCTAGTCCCACTAAGACTGGTAGCTATCTTAGAAACAAACAAACTAAAACTACTTTCGTTTTCCTTTATGAGAAGTAGATAAGAGGGGAACAAAAGACACCAACCTTAGTCTTGCGCTTGGTTCCTTGCTTGGTTCCTCTCCCTTCTGATAGATCCTTGACGTTTTTCCTTCATCTACCCAGCTTCAAAGAGCACCTGTGGAATCAAAGCAACATAATACTATCAAAGAACAGAGGTCTACAATCATAAGCAATATAAGACCAGATATATATTTACCACACAAATGCATATATCATCAAACATACAAGAATGTGGAGGAAAACTCAAATAGCTTTATTAATATCAAGAATAGCAAAGAAATTGTTTTGACCCAGCATCATCCTCCAGCATGAAAGCCCTTCTTCACCTCATGAAAAGCTTAGATCACCCAACACTATGATATTCCACCAGGAAACCAACAACACTTCCTTACAAGATACAAAATTCCAGCCTCTGGATCTCTTGGATGAGGGATCCATATATAGATGTTTGCAGGTGGGTGAGTCAGCTGCTGGGTTTTTGATTAGTGTCCTCTCTCTTATAGTTCTTGGTTCCACTTGGAGATTTCGTGATCTCTTAGTCATCCCTGGGTGAATTCAGAGAGACAATTGTCCTGGGGAAGTTTCTGGAAGATTCCAAGATCATCCACTTAGCAAACTGCCTCTGCCATTTGTCTACTCTCATCCATCACACCCTATAGAAGGACTTCTCAGTATGCATCACACCCCCCGTGTGTAATAGGTGAGATGCATCTCACCCTCAGCACTAAGCAGTCTATATGGTCGAGCTTTGACCACTTCTGAGCAGTTTTCCATGGAGAACTTCTGGGAGATGATGTAATCAGCTGACCTTGTTCCTTTAGGGCATGAAACAACACTATTAGGGACTTAGAAGCCCTTGGTTTAAGGACATATATGATTGGGGTTGCAGTGCCCAAAAATGTCTATAACAAAGGGGCTTCACTATCTATAAATCTTTTTTTTCCTTTTTTTTAACAAGGATCTACAATTATCTAAGTTTCAACAGTAATTGTGTATTGTAACCATATATATATATTGTTGTTGGGAAAAGTATCCAATACGGAATGACCCTATCCCACTCTAAGGGTGATAGTACCTCAGCAACAATCGAAGCAAAGCTATCTAAGATTTCTTCTTTATGAAAGTAAAATAGGGGAGAAAGAGATCCACTAACCGATGTCTTTCGCTAATGGTTGATCCAATCTTCTCTCCTTGCTACTTGCTCCCAGCTCCTTGCTCTTTCACTGGCCCAACTACACCAAGATCCTGCAAAATGGCAAGAGAGGGAAACTACAAGAAGCATACATTCATAATTGATTCAAGGATTAAAATAAATCAAATACACAAGCATAACAATACATCATTGAGACACATGCATATAGAAGAACCTCAAATGCTTTATTAATGGAAGAAGTAAAGTTCAGGAAGTGATACAACCATATGAGGCCCAATCCAGCATCACCTTCCCAGCAGAAAGAAATCTCCTCTTCACCTCCTTCAAAGCAAATCACCCAATAGTTCTAAACTCAAACCAACAACACCTCCTTACATTCACAAGATTCCAGCCTCCCTAGACCTCATGAGAGAGCTCTATATATAGGAGTTTTGGAGAAAGGATGAGTCAGCTTGAGGTTGGCATGAAGCTGACTAGTGTCCTCTCCCACTTCAGTTATTCTTCAGTTCTTGAGTCCACTTGGAGGTTCTTGCTTCCACTTGGAGATCTAGACCCTCTTACTCATCACCAGTCGAATTCCCTGATCCAAGTGTCATTTTGGAAGCTTCCTGGGCATTGACACCTTGAGGAATGACTGTGCCACATGTCCCAACTCGCCCAGCGTAGGTAGCCTTCTTTGCAGTTGACATTCAACGTAGGTAGACAGTGGAGCAGTTGACATTCAGCGCAGATGCTCAGTGGAGCAGTTGACATGATCCAGAATTGCCTTGTTTTTGAGTGTTTTCAGGTGGAGAACTTTTATTCAGTGCTGTGGTTTGCTGACCTTGTTCCTCTAGGGGTAGGAAAAACATGTTTAGGGACTTTGGATCCCTTAGATTATGGACATTTCATGCTTCAAGCTGTAAGGCACAAAAATGTCTATAACAGTTGCCCCCTAAAGTATGAGGTCGTTTATCGGGTGAAATGCTTTATCAGGAGGATCCGAAGTTCATTCAATCGCTGAGAGGTGACCTGTAATAAAATACAATACAATACATTATTTTTCATTCTGCTTTCATGATCTAGCTGAGGCAGGCATTCCCATGCTCAGCTTTATAAATTCATTTTGGTACATAGAACAGACGATCGTCTGATGGTAGACTGATAATTCTCTACTGAAATTATCATCCTTTGAGTAGGATGATCATCTGCTGTAATGATGTACATGTCAAATGTCTTTATATTTCCTGAATATATATCGCAGCCCGGATGGATGAAACTAGATCCGGGGTCTTCAAACTCGTTCGATCTTCACTCTAAGTACAAGTCGATCCATGTGAGAATTGCGCTGAAGTCGAACATGGAAAGACATCGCTTGATTACCGGTCAATGATGTAAACCGTTAACAAGCGCGAGAGAAATCACCGATAATGATAATGACCCTCAAGGTACTGCAGTACAATTCACGTGGTGTGAATAAAGGACTTGGCGTCGAACACCACACAAAATCTTCTGGTCGAAGGTCATTGATGTATACCTGTCACCAGAAGTGAGAAACTTGCCATTGAGGCATGCAAGCTTCAAAGTACTGAGGGGGTTGTTCCTAGATCAACTTCTTGGATAATGAGCTGAAGTCGACAAGAAGCGATCCGTCAAAGGAGGGCCTTAATGAATCCCACATCAGTGACACGGAACGGAGCTAATTATTTTAATGGAGGTGAAAACAATCTGTGACATATGATTCAGGGTGGCGGTCATGGATGGATGAAGGATAATGTATGGCAGTGGATGGGACACGGTTGACTCTTTCTGAACGACATCTCTTGAACATATAACGACACTGATGCGATGGATCGGTAGCATTACCCCAAATGTGGATGGTTTGGCGAGACCATGGTGATGAGACCGGTGAATGAAACAACCCAACCCGATGTGATACGGAGGAAAAGTGTCATGTTCAAGAGCGACTTGCTACCATTAAAGCTTTGAGGTTCTCCCAATTTTTCCCCAGTCATTTCTGACCAGTACCTCTTTATTTTTGTCAAGATTGAGGAGGATAACATATGATTGTTCTATAACCTGCCCTTCGGGCAAGCCCATCGCTATGTTTTAACGAGCCTAGCGATAGGGAAACTCGTTCTCGTCTAAAGACAAGTTTGTCGCTATTTAATCATTTTAACGAGTCTAACGACAAGGAAAACTCGGTCCTTTTCATTTTTAGAGAGTCTGAAAAGGCACGCAAAGTTAACTCCAAAATTCCTTTTTCGTCATCTAATCCCTTAAGTCCGAAAAAGTATAAAACAATACAGAAGGGATGAGTTTTCGATAATTTTAACGAGCCGAATAAAACAAGCGCTCGACCTTTTTGTGCAATAATCCCTCATGTCCAAAAAGATTAAAATCTAGAGGAGGGATAGCTCTTCCGGTACTTTTAACGAGCTGGAAAGCCAAAACTCGGCAAACTTTTCATATTTTACGAGTCAGTTGAAAAGAGCTCAAAGAAGACTCGTCTTTTGAGGAACGAGTGATAAACAGGGATAGCAGTAGATTCCAGGTACAGGTTGGAATTTTCCAATCACGGCAGTGTCACAAGGATGGCTAGGTGAAATCACTCTTCGCAGCTGTTCCTCAAAATGGGTAAACAATCATATGGAGGTGAACGATCGGCCAAATGACGGTGGAGGTGGCAGGTGCAAACACGACCAAGGCTTTTTATGGCTGATAAATTTACGATCACAGAGGTTATTTACCGGGAGAGGTTCATTTTTTATTTAAAAATGAGCTTAAACTCTGGAGGAAACATTGCTCACTGCTTTTATTTATTTTTTAACGAGCATGAAGACCGCGTTAAAACTGCTCAGATCTTGCATTTATTTTTTAACGAGTATGAACTTTATGCTAAAACTGCTCGAATCTTATGTTTATTTTTTAACGAGCATGAACTATGTGCTAAAACTGCTCGATTAATTTTGCATGCCCCCAGCATAATAATGCAAACGAGGCGCATGCCCCCTAGACTTCAGGGGGTCGTTTCATTTTTTAATGAGGTTGACACAGTAAAGAACTATCCTCTTGACTCTTTATTTCATTTTTTAACGAGGTTGACATGAGATAGGAACTACCCTCGAAGTTTTAGATCCATTAGAAATAGAAGGTTTCATATTCCACTGTGGCCATTTCCGCCAGATTACTCGGAGGCAGTAGGGAAAAAGTACCCATTAAAGTGGGGTCTTTTAGGAAAATTACTCCGATATTTTGGAGAGAATGATTGCTTCCATGGATCATTGGAATGCTTCCCGTAGTAAATGGTGGCACAACTTCTGTCGAAGTTGTCGTCGAACTGCTTGGTTGATCTTTTTCCTTGCTGTTCGACAACTGCGGATTCCCGTAATCTTTGTTCTTTGTCGAAATCAAAGCATCATTCTGTTGCTTGGAGGTTGAAAACATTAGCACCTGGCACGGGGAAGTACTTCCATTATCAACCAGATTTTGACCTGGATTCGGAAACGGATCAGTTAACACAGCTGGGGTTTGTGAATTCTTTAAGAATCTTTTTAGCTCAGCTTTGTATGGACAGTTTGCTGTCCAATGATCCTCGTCACATATAAAACATGGACTTTTTGGTTTTCCTTTCCCAGGAGAGTTTGAAGAAGGTCTTTTAGGAGATGATTCTCTTTGTTCTTTCTTCTTCCCTCTGTTTTGCTTCTTCTTGCTTCCTGGTTGATTGGTTTCTTTGTCCTTATCTGCTGATATGGCATTTACTTCCGAAGCAAGAATTTCTTCTTTTGCATTTTGATCCGAATTCTTACGGGCTTTCTTTGACGAAGCCTTTATCGATTTCACGTTTGCCGTGCCAATCACGCCATCACCGGCATGAGAGTCACTATTGGATTTAGGAGGAGGAGGAATTGAAAATTCTGGTCTAGGGCCGTCGGGTATTTTGTCGTAGAGCGTGCCGGAGTGAGTATAAACTAAGTCCAAATACTGTGCACGAGCGATAACTTGCTCCTCCGTTACGACTCCCCCCTTGGCCACATCTTTCGTTATAGCAGGAAGTAACGACTTTATAAACCATTCAGCTAACAGCTGATCGGGAACGTATGTTTTCACCATCCTACGACGACGACGCCACTCATGTATATGATCAGATATATGGGTGGCAGTTGTCTGCTTGAAGTTGGTTAATATTTCTGTTCCCGTTTCATACCTTATCGGTAATTGAAAATGGGTTAAGAAAGTCGTGGCTAGGGAACTAAAATTGTCGAAAGAGGCTCTAGGTAATTCAATGTACCATTTAGCCGCTGGACCTGTCAATGTCCTCTGAAAAAGGCGAAGCCTTATCGAATCGTCGTTTAGGGTGTTTGACGAACACCACAGATGAAAAGTCATCACGTGATTCGATGGGTCTTCACCTAGATTTCCATTGAATTTAGGAATGTCAGATGGAAGTTTATGAGGAATCGCTGGCCACCAAGGGGCATAAGCAATCGGATCGTTGGTTAACCGGTGTAGATCGGGTAACTCTAAAGTTTCCACGAATGGTAACTACTGATTCAAGTTAAGCGAAGCATAACCAGGGTACGATGGAATCGCTTGAGCAGTGGGTCTTTGCATACCAGCATAATGTAATTGATGTTGGTATGACTGATACGGTTGGTGGACTTGACCACTGTAAAGTGGTTGGTTTTGACCGTTTTGGATATACGGTTGTCCACTGTTCGCAAAGATCTGCTGCTCAGAACCTTGGTACACCTGCTGGAATTGCGGTTGTTGGTATTGCACTAGCCATGGTTGTGAAGCCATGTTCTGTTGTGCTATGCTAACCGTTGGACCAAGGTGTGGGGTAATTGTACCCGTTTGGACCTGTGTCGCCCCACCAGTTGGCGATTGTGGTTGTGACCCATGTTCAAGGGGCTGTTGCACTACAACCTGAGAAATCTGAGGTTGACATGCAACAGGCATCGCTTGAACTTGTGACACTGTTACAATAGTCGGTGTGGTTGGGATGTTTGTCATAGGTACACACTGTTGCATAGAATATACAATCCTTGGTTGTTGAGGTAGCATAGGTACCCAACTACTTGATGCAATTCCAGTATAACCTAAATACTGTTGTGAACTCCCGTATGGGTACCCTCCCGGAGGGGGTAATGAAAGGGCATACTGCCCCCCATACGATAGCAATCCAGAACTCAAGGGGATTGATTGTCCTTAGGGACTGGATTGCCCAAATTGAACTCCAAATGGATCAATTTGGCGAGTCTCAACATAAGAGTTGCCGGATATTACTCCGGATGAACAAACTGGAACATACCATACTGTCGAAATAGTCCCTTGGTGGACTCCTTCTAGCGGTTGTGAGCTAGTCGGGACAACTGGTATGCCGGCAAACATTGTCGGAGTGACGGCAGGGGCTTCTGCTGTCGCTGTGTCATTTGACACAGTCCTAGATGATGACGGTTGTTCAGACATTTTAAGTCTATCCAATAGATTGCCTAGCGATTCTACAGGAACCTCCACTTGTGGTGGATTAACTTCTGATGAAGGAAAAAGAGTGACCCCGACCCCAAAATGAGTTGGAGTACTTGCTTGCGGATCCTCTGCAATTTCCTCTATCGCAATCAAACTCGGCGGAAGAGGAAGACCGTCAGGTCCGTAAAATATTTCTGGTGCCCAAGAAGTGGTTGTTTCTACAGTGACAGTTGTTTGAGGAACAAAACTCTCTGGACCGGTTACAGATGGAACTGGTTCAGTTATACAAGTATTTGCCCCCAGACTAGGATCAGTATTACTGTCCTTCTGTGGCTGTTGAACTTCTTCTATGGAGGCAGGGTTTCCAGAAATGTTTGGAGTAACCGGAACCTCAGATGTAGTTGGAACACTTGTTCTAACTTTTATAGGAGATTTTGAACCGGTTAAACGAGTCCGCTTTGTCCGTATTGTTTTTGATTCCGGAGACAAAGACGGTTGACTCGTAAGCCTCCGCAAACGACGGGGTTTCAATTGACTTTCTTCCACGATTGCGGATTACTCGATCAACCTAAATATTAAAAAGGGAAATTTTTGTTTCTGAATTGAATGAATTTTATTAGATGCTTTTAGACACAACTTGCTTTTTCACTTTTTAAGAGTCGAGAAAAAGCTAAAGATGACTCTAGTCTCCTTCGATGTTTTAACGAGCCCGAAGTGACAAATGCTCGGATGGACTTTTTCAGTTATAGAGTTTGAGAAAGGCCAAAAGAAACTGCTCTGGAGATCTAGGCAGAGGGTGTGCCAAACCTTTCGCAAAACCACAGAATACGTTTTACGGTACGGGTGGTCGATCATCGTGAATGTTGTGTTCACTGCATTGCGATCAGTAGGGCGGTCAACACGGCTTCCTATGGATAAAGGCTTTGTTCCTATAGGGGTCTCCCAATATATAAGCGATGGTACGTGGGAGCACAAGTCCGTATTAGTGCCACCGACTCTCAGGAGGAATCACCCACCTTCTTCGAGATCGACAGTCACTATGTTTAACGACGCCGGAACACGTCTCTAGCTTAGACCTCTATGTGTTTGCGTTATGTTTCAAATCGTTGTTAGGCTCATTCAATATATTTTAAGTTGATATTTTTTAAAGTTTGCCTTTCAAGGTTCACCACGAGATGTATGATACAAATTCCTAAATGCAGTCTAAGATGAGAAGCAAGCTTTTTCAATCTTTTCGACTTATGAAAATCTTAACTACTGAGGGAAATGAAAGACATCATCTTTTCACACAGATCATAGAGCACACACTAATGCACTTTTCCCTAAATCAACATGCAAACTTATCAAATGCAAAATGCACAATGCAGGTATTTCTTTTCTCTTTCTTAATGTTGATGTATTACAAAAAGAAAGCTGTTGTATAACTTTGGATTCAATTTCAAGTGAAAGCAAACAAGCTTTTGTCCAAAAATCAAAAGACACCTTAAGATTTACTTGTTTCAACACTAGAAATGCATAAATTCAAACCATATGATGAAAGCAAAAGCTCAATCAGCTATGAACAGCAAACAAACTAACTCTTAAGATCAAAACGACACTTATCACAGGTCTAGATCTAAGAGGCCACAGCAAGACTAGTTCACTTTCGTTATGGGAAACTGCAAATGATGTAAGAAACACACAAAGAACAAATACAGTTTCTTTATACAGCCGAGGCGGAATAGTGGCAAGGAAAGGTGGTTTCAGATAGGTAAATTGACTGATAACAGGCTGCAAAAACAAGGATGAAAACAGGGCAACAAACAGCAGGGAACCCCAGTTGCACAAGACAAAACTAGTTCAGCGCAGGTAGTACACTGTCAGTTTGACATTCAGCGCAGGTAGCCCCTTCGGGACCTGCGATGAAATGCAGACTACCTTCACAGTGCCTGCAATGAAGAGAGAAACTCTCGTTTCTCTGGGTTTCCGGGTTACAGATTGCTCAGAAATCAACAGTTTTTGGCCAAATCAAAAGCTATCAATCAAGTACACACTAAAGGGTAATTAGGAGGATGAAAAGCTATCACTAAGAGCTGTTCAGAGTCCTTGTGGATCAGCTCTTCAAATCATAAACATGCCCAGAAACTGAGCTAGAGTAGCTGCCCTCTACTTTGCATTTGAAAGATCCAAATGCAGTTCGATTCGGTACTCCCTGTGTTTAGGAAATGAATAGCAAAAACACAAACAACCAACAAGATACGATCCCCAGTGGAGTCGCCAATTTTTTGTTGGGAAAAGTATCCAATACGGAATGACCCTATCCCACTCTAAGGGTGATAGTACCTCAGCAACAATCGAAGCAAAGCTATCTAAGATTTCTTCTTTATGAAAGTAAAATAGGGGAGAAAGAGATCCACTAACCGATGTCTTTCGCTAATGGTTGATCCAATCTTCTCCCCTTGCTGCTTGCTCCCAGCTCCTTGCTCTTTCACTGGCCCAGCTACACCAAGATCCTGCAAAATGGCAAGAGAGGGAAACTACAAGAAGCATACATTCATAATTGATTCAAGGATTAGAATAAATCAAATACACAAGCATAACAATACATCATTGAGACACATGCATATAGAAGAACCTCAAATGCTTTATTAATGGAAGAAGTAAAGTTCAGGAAGTGATACAACCATAAGAGGCCCAATCCAGCATCACCTTCCCAGCAGAAAGAAATCTCCTCTTCACCTCCTTCAAAGCAAATCACCCAATAGTTCTAAACTCAAACAAACAGCACCTCGTTACATTCACAAGATTCCAACCTCCCTAGACCTCATGAGAGAGCTCTATATATAGGAGTTTTGGAGAAAGGATGAGTCAGCTTGAGGTTGGCATGAAGCTAACTAGTGTCCTCTCCCACTTCAGTTATTCTTCAGTTCTTGAGTCCACTTGGAGGTTCTTGCTTCCACTTGGAGATCTAGACCCTCTTACTCATCACCAGTCGAATTCCCTGATCCAAGTGTCATTTTGGAAGCTTCCTGGGCATTGACACCTTGAGGAATGACTGTGCCACATGTCCCAACTCGCCCAGCGCAGGTAGCCTTCTTTGCAGTTGACATTCAGCGCAGGTAGACAGTGGAGCAGTTGACATTCAGCGCAAATGCTCAGTGGAGCAGTTGACATGATCCAGAATTGCCTTGTTTTGAGTGTTTTCAGGTGGAGAACTTTTATTCAGTGCTGTGGTTTGCTGACCTTGTTCCTCTAGGGGTAGGAACAACATGTTTAGGGACTTTGGATCCCTTAGATTATGGACAGTTCATGCTGCAGGCTGTAAGGCACAAAAATGTCTATAACATATATATATATATATATATATATATATATATATATATATATATATATATATATATATATATATATATATATATATATATATATATATTGTTACATATATTCCTCCCTGCCTGGGTTTTTGTCTATAATAAATACATTTTAAATTATATTCCTTATAGGAATTTCTTTACCACTACTTACTTTTAGTTTCAATTATTTCACTAATTCTACTAATTATGCCATAGGAGGTGACACTTCATCTCCAATGTGCACCTAGGTATGCTCTTCTTGGCTAAGAGGTCTAGAAGGTGCTTCTACCCTTACTATTTTTTTTACCTCTAAATTCCTTATAACCTCAACAATAATTTTGTTAAACCTTCATCTCTAGGTTTTCTGAAAGGTCCTAGAGCTAAACCTATAGCTTTGAGACCACCTGTAAGATCCTGTTATGTATCTCCACAAATCACAGTAAAATACACAAATTTGTTTTAAACAAAAATAATGCACATATATTTGAAATATTACATCGAAATAATTTATTTTAGTTTGCAATACACCTAAAAAAACTCAAGACAACTCTTGGTTCAACTTTAGGATTTTCCTCTTCTTATTCCCATAAATGTTGTCTTACTTTTGGTCATCAAGTTTAATTTCAAATATTGGCTACTAATTATATATAGTTTTTGGAATCCCTTCTCTTCCCCATTTATAGGATAAGATAATTAAGAATTATTTGTATAAGGTAGATGGATTTAAAATACTATTGGTTATAGCCCCCTTTTATAGACTATATCACAATATCACATGGATTCAAGGCTAGTGTCAAAGTCTAGCACCTAAAGTGCCTTGGATAGACTATTATTTTACACCATGGTTATTATATCATAGAACTTGCTAGGGAATTTGTTTAAATCTACTGTGGTTTTTTTATTCAAATATAATATTTGTTTTCCCATCTTTGATTTTCTCATCGAATAACCCTCAAAATAAGAGAGAACAAAAATATATTTCTCTATAATTATTTTTACATTTATCTACTATACCATTAATTTTAGGGCTCCCATTCTCCCTTTTAATTATCTCTCTTTAAGCCATAATTAATTAATTAGCTCTCTTTAAGCCATAATTGGTTCTACTTAAATGATATAATTCAGACCACAAGTGAACAACATATCTTGTTTTTTTTTTTTATAACATGTACTCAAATTAGCACATTGTTTTCCTTCCTTCATGTGTACATATACCTATCACATTTGTTCTTTAGATTAGGCAACACCCATGAAATTATTTGTGTATTTATTGTTGAAAGAGATGTTTTTTATTTTGATTCTCATGCAATAAATAATTTTGTTAGTACTTATAACTTGAGGGGTTGTAACCCTATGGATTTTACACAACACTTACCCATTCCATGAATGAATATGTGAAAAACTCCCTTTCCCGCACCATACAACATATGCTTTTAATTATAACATTCCCATTATAAGAGTCTCCTCTTTACATGTGGTTTATTTTATTACCTAGAACATGTGTTCGCAAGGCTATGGGACTTGAAATCCATGCTCCTACACTCCACATGTTAACATGAAATTTTGATGTCTTAAGTTTAAATCTTAGTCTAACTGTCAATGGTATTTTATTTTTAATTGGGACTTGGTCATTCAAATATTGGACCTACCTCTGACATATACCTTGTACGAAACCATCATATTTGATGAAAAATATTCCTCGATTATTGATGGGCTAGATCTCTCACTGAGGGGGTTAGAGTAACTACCCTACCCAAAACCTGTTTGCCTTGTCTCATTTGCATCAGTACTGGTGGTAGCATGGAGCTCTGCTGCATGGCGTTAAATCGTTACAAAAGTTACTGCTCACCAAATGTACATTTCCTCATTATTCCAACCGTGGCTTCTTCAAGAATATTTGTAAAGGATTACAGTGAGGGATAGATTTTCAAATTTTTCTTTTAAATCGTTCCTGTAATTTTATTCTTTCACTATTTCTTTAATGTAAGCCTTTACACCGTTTTCTGTTTACTTTCTCATGCATTGGCACGGGTGTCATTTCTCCTCTGAGGTGAGGGTTTGTTGTTCTTCGATATTCCTCTATGGCTACTACAGTCAATACTGGAAAGCTTTTATAGGAGGGATTTTCCAGTGATACACCTGGTATCATCAACAACCCTATCTTTCCAAAATATTGTGTTAGGTTAATATACTCTTGCTCTAACTCTCCTTTCTTCTCTAGATAGAGGCAACAGAGATAAATTTTTTAATCTACTCCCCACAGTTACAATTTTCCCTTCTTATCTTTATGTTGTCGTGATAATTTTTTTTCTAATTTCTTGAGCTTAATCTTATAGGTATAGATGGGTTTCTCAAGCCCCCACCGCAATTGAAAGTTTTTGGTTGTGCCACGTTGTCTTCCATTCTTCTTTGGATATTTCTTGATGTTTTTTTCCTAGTTATCACTCCTTACTTTTAGTACCAGGTTACATTTGTGGGACCTGTATGGTGTCCATACTGAGTGCAACTCGACATGAAATTAGATTTTTTATGTGTATTTCTTTAAAATTCTTGCCACGAAATTAGGGTTAGTGGTATCTTGATGACAGTTAGTAAAGCGATTTCCATCTCTTTTCAATTGTAAAATATAAGATTACAATTAATTTACAATCTTGTATTTCACAATATCATATATCTGAATGCTTATAAATATTTACAATTCGTTTTTGGACTTAAGAACATGTTGGTCATCCATATTTCATTTCTAAGGTTTACATTTAACTTACAAGAATATTATTTTATTTTCACATATTTCATGTACAATATTATTTGTAGCATCTAAACAATTTCTTTTTGAATATTCTCAATGCACTGAACTATTCTTTCTATTTTCATATTCTAGAGAAAGAAGTCTTTAGGATAAAACATAGTATCAATTTACTATTTCGAAGTTTTATTTCTCAATTTTGTTCATACTTTACATATAAATGTAACTTTTCTCTTTTTCTTTCATAAATGTCTTCACAAAGAACAACATGACTCAAACGTGAAACGCATATGTTTATAGTTAAGTTCTTTCCAGAAAATTAATTATATATATATATATATATATATAAACCTTTATAGTTTTAACTAGTCCACATATTTTATGGTTACTTGTAATAGGCAATCGTAGCTTGTTCTCTAGCATTAGCCCACTCATAATCAATACCAACATTGTGTGGAATCGTAATAATGATATGTTACTTAGGAACTCACAAGACTAACCTCACTATAAAACCTGGAACTTAGCCTTTCTAGAAATATTGATTATAAATGTAGTTAAATCGTACATTCAACAAGTAAAATAATACTTTTCACAATAGGCTTATGTCATTCAATAGAAATTGTATTACTTATATCCACTTCTAACTTCACCCATATCCTATATTTTTCCTGTTATATGCATTACAAAATTAAGCCATGCACATTTTTTCCTCAGTAACCTTATCCCAGAATTCTAGTAAACTTTTATTTTTTAGATTATTTCCATTCACATAAATTAACTAAACATATCAAAGAATATATAATTAATGGATTTCTTTCATAAATAAGCTAGACACTTCCACGTTCCTCCCAATCTTGAACCAAGCATTCACTATCTCTCCTCGCGCTATCTGTAACCTTTCAAGAAAAACCATATCACAATGTTATTAATTCGTTGGCTCTGTACCTCCTGAACCCTTAGCAAGGTCTTGTTAAATTCGTAAGGTTCTACTAGTCTTTCTCTCCCACTAGTATTTTTTTTTTCAAGAACTGCCTTTATCTATGACGACTCTTTTGTCCACAAAATTCACACTATGGCATTTATCTCGAACCATATAACATATTGTGGTCCATCAATCTATCTTTCTTATTTTCCTAAGAAGCCTTAAAAGAAGGAGGATTTCTTTGTTTTATTCAGGCCTTACTAGGCACAACCAACTCCAAATGTTTTTCCTAATAGTTAGGGGTTAATATCTCATTTTAGCCTTTAATTGTTTTCTAAAAGGATTATTATACCAACAATAATTTCTTATTTTAATTTCTAAAAATAATAATGATATGCATGTTTCTCATCCCATGTCTTTCACTTTTCTTCTAATTAGAAATTAAATAAATAAAAGGTCCCATAGTAAATGACCAAGGGTATTATAGGTTGATACTTTGTGATTGAATCTTGATGGGAGTGTTATGAACTAGCTCACAAAAAGATAGAAAAGATAGATCAATGACTTCAAAATTAGCCTCTTCGAGGGGGAAACCTCCTTTACATTACACAAATCAACAATTCCTGGATGATACAAATGACTAAACCTCCTTTCCATATATATGAGTCTAAGGGGTCACAATATAATCAAAGTCGACATAACAATAAGAATATAAAGGCACAACAATAACAATAGTGGGCTTCTATGGGGCACACTAATAACAATATGGGGACAACAGGGGCACAATAATAACCATAAAGGCTACAATGACAATAGTGATGAGGGAATCACTAGTATTATAGGGACATAACATGTCCCTCTCCTTCCAAAAAGTGTTGTCCTCAACACTTGAGTAGTTCTCGATGCTTCTGTATAAAATTCACATCCTCCCATGTGGAATCTTCAGCGGGTAAGTTCTTCCACTTGATGAGATACTCCGAAATTGATCGATTTTGTAGCTATTGAGTTCTTGTTTCTGTGATTGCTTCAAGTCCCAATATGATTTCTCCTTCCTTATCAAGTTTTGGAAATATTGTTTGAACTGGGAGCTTGTCACCTATAACCTTCTTTAAATATGAATCATGGAAAACTGGATGCACTCAGGACGTTGCAGGAAGTTCCAATTTGTATGCCATTATACCAATATTTTGCAATACCTTGTATGGAACTTAATACTTTGGTGATAATTTATTATCCTTAATACCCAGTCATCTACATCAAAACTTCTTTCCCTGCGATGTTGATCTTCCTGTTGTTTCATTCTATTCTACGCCAAAGTGAGGTTATCCCTTAAGAGTTGGAGAACTTGTTGTTGATGCTCGATGTGATCTTCCACTACTTGAACCTTAGAATTTTGTCTCAAATATGATGTGATGGATGGTGGATGATATCCATAAAGGGCCATAAATGGGGTCATTTTTTATGCAGTATGAAAGTAAGTGTTATACCACCATGCAGCTGGAGGCAACCATTTGACCCATTGTGTGTTAGGTCCCTATACTACTAGTGTAACCCCTTATTGTTATTAGTGAAACCCCCTTATTATATTGTTGTGCCCATGTAGTCCCCATATAGTTATTATTGTACCCCATAGAAGCCCACTATTTCTATTATTGTGCCCTTACATTATTATTGTTATGTCAACACTCATTATACTATGACCCCTTAGACTCTTATATATAGAAAGTAGGCCTTGTCATTTGTATCATCCAAGAAATTTTCATTTATCTAATGTAAAGGAGGTTTCCCCCTCAAAGAGGTTGATTTTTAATTCGTTGATCTATCTTTTCTATCTTTTTGTGAGCTGGTTTCATAACATTTGTTATCAGAGCTCTCGAATCTATGGTTTCGCTGCTCCAAATAGGTCATTGTGGCATTTTTGCTCTACCTTTTTCGCTACAAAGTTTCAGAAGCTGAAAAAAAACCATTTGAGCCGCAATCTTTTGAACCTCATATCCAAATTTTAGATCTTTTCTCGCTATATTTTTGGAGATATGATATGAGGAAGTTATGGTTTTTGCAAGCTCCAAAATTCCATCTAAAACAAGCCATCGTAGAATTTTCACTTTAAGTTTTTTCTACAAAGGTTTAGACTCTAAAATTAAAACTCGTTTGAGTCATAATCTTGCTGAAGCTCAGGACGAATATCAAATATTTTTTCGCTATTTTTGGAGATCCAGTCCAAGACATTTATGGTTTTTGCATACTCCCGAATTACATTCCAAACATGTGACGTTAGGAAAATCATCATAAATTTCTCTCTGAGCATCAGACTGAAATTTCGTAAGAAGTTTCATAAGGAGGACAGACTGTAAGTTTCTTTGTATTTTTTTCTCGCTAGAGGGTCCAAACAAGGACACGTGGCAAGTCATATAATTTCTCTCTTCTGAATCAGTCTATAATAAAGTCATCGTAGGAGATTTGGCATAACTCTTTATTAAAGAATCCAATATTGATAAGACTAGTGGGGTTAGAAAGAGGACTCAGAGGGCTAGCAGAGATGAAAATTTCAGAACATGAAGATATGAAATTATAGAGTTATAGTTGTTTAAAAACTAAGCTCCTAAAAGCAAGAAAAATAATTACTCAAATCAAGAAAATAGAAACACCTAGTAAGTAAAATTGGATGGATGATTTGAAGAATGCGAGCGAAGCTAAGATAAATAGTTTATATGTTCCATGGAAGCTAATATTGATGATATGGAAGTAGATATGAAGAAGTTCATTGAATGATTTGAAGAAAGACATGGAAAGTTTGAAGGAAGGTGGGACAAAGCTGCTACAAGAAAGGCCTCCTAATGACAAAAAGGTAGTAGAGGAAACTCATGATGAGAAAAAAATAAATGTTAATCATGATTTCATAGAATATAAGATCATATTGAAGACCTACCATATTCCAAATATGGATATGGGGAAGTTTATGGTAAGGATCCCATAACATGGATACTATAGATGGAGAAATATTTTGATCTACGTGATGTGCAACTCTTACAAAAGGTAAGTATTGCATATTGATATTTAGAACTAAATCAATTTTTATGGTATAAAGGGCTTTGTTCTTGCAAACCACTTGTGACTTGGTCAATTTTCAAGGAGGAAATGATAGCATATTATGAGGATACAAAGAGAAACACCTTCTTTAGCCAATTGATAAACCTCAAACAAAAGGGTTCAATGGTAGAGGACATTAAGGACTTCTAAAAATTGAATATAATGGAAAATGATATTCTAGAGAAGCATAGGATTGATGTCTTCTTAAATAATTTAAAGGATAACATTCAACATGAGGTTTATCTTTGGGAACTTGATTCATCAAAGAAGGCCTTTAGGATGGAAAAAAAAATTGAAAGAAAAATTATGGCAACAAGAAATCCCGCGAATCACAATTATAAAGATGGAAGTGTTGTTGCTCCTAGCCTTCCACAACCTACAAGGTTGACAATAAACAATTGGAAGGAAAAGGAGAAAATGGCATTTTTTATAGTTGTGATAGAAATTACACTAAACGTCATAATTGTGCTGAGAAGAAATTAGTTTACATTGATTGTGAAGAGGAGGAATAAAAGGATCAAGAAACGTCAAAAGAAGAGGACATACACCAGGAACCAACTCGAGAGAAAGAAGAAATGAATCCGAACATATCTTGTAATTCATTGGCAGGAATTACCAGTCCTCGAACTCTCAAGATAGAAGGACATATCAAGAATAAAAAGGATAACCTCAATTTCGCGCAGAATCAAATGAAGTAACAAGCAGATCAACATCAGAGTGAAAGAATATTTGATATAGGCGACTAGGTATTTTACGAATACAACAATACAGACAAATTTCCCTCAAGCAAGCTAATAAGGATAATAAATTATCACCAAAGTACTATGGTCCTAACAAGGTGCTGCAAAATATTAGTACTATCGCATACAAATTGGAGTTTCCTGCATCTTCCCAAGTGCCACTAGTTTTCCATGTTTCATGCTTAAAGAATGTTATAGGTGACAAGCTTCTAGTTCAAACAATCTTGTCAGAACTTGATGAGGAAGGAAAAGTCATATTCGAACCTGAAGCAGTCATGAAAACAAGAACCCAACAACTACGACATTGATCAACTTCAGAGTATCTCACCAAGTGAAAGAACATACCTGTTGAATATTCCACATGAGAGGACGAGAATTTTACATAGAAGCATCTGGAACTACTCAAGCATCAAGGACAATACTTTTTGAAGGAGAGGGGAATGTTATGTCCCTATACTACTAGTGTAACCCCTTATTGTTATTAGTGCAAACCCCCTTATTATATTTTTGTGCCCATGTAGTCCCCATATTGTTATTATTGTGCCCCATAGAAGCCCACTATCGTTTGTTGTGCCCTTACATTATTATTGTTATGTCAGATCTGATTTTATTATCACCCCTTAGACTCCTATATATAGAAAGTAGGTCTTTTCATTTGTATCATCCAAGAATTGTTCATTTGTGTAATGTAAAGGATGTTGGCCCCTCGAAGAGGATGATTTTTAAGTCGTTGATCTATCTCTTCTATCGTTTTGTGAGCTAGTTTCATAACATTATGTTTGTTTATCAAAGATAGAGCAATGAAGATATCCTTCCAAACATTTGTTTACTATCTTAGTTTTCCCATCAGATTGAGGATGATAAGATGAGCTATGAGCTAACTGAGTACCAAGAGAAGAAAATATTTCTATCCAAAAATTTCCAATGAAAATGGGATCTTTCTCACTTACAATAATCTTTGGGTTTCCATGTAGCTTTTGAATTGTTTCCATAAATACAGTAGAAACTATACTGGATTTAATTGGATGAGATAGTGCACAAAGTGTGCATACTTTGTATGTGTGTCAATTACCACCATGATGACACTCTTTCCTTCAGACTTGGGTAAACCTGTGAGAAAATAAATTGAAACCTCCTCCCAATGTTGGCTTCGAATGGATAAAGGTTTTAATAGACCTGGGGTCTTAATTGTTTCAACTTTATTTTGTTGGCAAACCAAACATTTCGCCACAAACTTTTGAATATCCGACCTAAGGCCATCCCAAAAAAATCTTTCTTAACCCTGTGGTAAGTTTTTAAAAATCCTGAGTGCCTCCTAAGGGAGAAGTTTTCAATTCCATAAGAAACTTTTGTTTGAGTTGGGAATTCTTACATAGGTACAAGTGATCTTTATAGCATAACGAATCATTTTTCTAGCTAAATGTATCAAATGCACTGGGATCTTGTTGTAGATTTTGAATGAGTGCCCACACTTCTTCGTCATTCTTCAATTTATCCATTGCTTTGTTCATCCGATCTTGTTTGTTAATATAAATGGCACAAACCAATGCTTCCACATCCTCATCATTTATTGAGAGTGCATCTGCCACAACAACTTGCTTCCCTTTTTTATAGATGATTTCAAATTCATAACCCAACATCTTTGTGACCCATTTTTTCTACTCTTTTGAAGATAATATTTGTTCTAAAAGGTATTTAAGACTATCATGATCCGTTTTTACCTTGAAGTGTCTTCCCATTAGGTAGGGTCAGCATTTCTTAAGTGCATGTAGTATTGCCAACATTTCTTTCTCATAAATAGCTTCATGTAAATACTTTCCTTTGATTGGATGACTTTCAAAAGCAATGCATCTTTCTTCTTACATTAAAACATCACCAATTCCATTTCCTTAGGCATCACATTCCATAGTAAAGATTTTTGTGAAGTACAGCCTAGCTAAGATCAGTGTTTGGCACATTTGCTCTTTAATATGTTCAAAGGCCTTTGTTGCTTCTGGAGTCCATGAAAATGCATCTTTCTTCAATAATGTTGTTACAGGTTTTTTTATTATCCCATAATTATTAATAAACTTGTGATAATACACCATTAACCCGAGAAATCCTCACATATGCTTTATGGATGTGGGGATTTTCCATTCCTTAATGGCTTTAATTTTTCTAGGGTCTACGTTAATAAATTCATGAGATACTATATGACCCAAATATTCCACCTCTTATACTCCAAAGGAACATTTGGATATTTTGGCATATAATTGTTTCTTCTCTTATAGTTTGAGCACCCTGTCAACATGTTGAACATGATCCTTCCATGACTTGTTGTAGATTAGTATATCATCAAAAAATACTAACACAAATTTTCCAAGGAAGGGTTTGAAAATGGAATTCATCAAACCTTGAAATGTAGAAGGTTCATTGGTTAGGCCAAAAGGCATGACCAAAAATTCATAATGACCCTCATGAGTTCTAAATGTTGTTTTTAGAATGTCTTGAGTCTTCATTATGATTTGATGATATTCTGAATGAATATCCAACTTGATGAACTAAATTGATCCATGCAATTCATCCAATAATTCATCAATGACAGGAATGAGGAATTTATCTTTGATAGTGAGCTTGTTGAGCTCCCTATAATCTAGACACATGCACCATGATCCATCCTTATTGTGCAGCAATATTACTGTAGTGAGAAAGAACTTTGACTAGGTTGAATTATACCAGCCTCTAGCATTTCTACAACCATATGTTTAATTTCACTCTTTTGGGCATAGGGATATCTGTAAGGCCTGATTCTTGGAGGAAAACTTCCTAGAATCAAATGAATAGCATGATCATGATCACGAATAGGTGGGAGGCCATTGGGAGTCTCAAATACCTTAAATGATTGTCCAAGACTTTTTGGAGATCTAGAGAAATAGATGATTTTGATATGGGAACTTCTAGCGAACATAATTGTGCAATTACGCATCGTTGTTATTTCTTTAGAAGCTTTCTCGTTCTGCTAGAGCTAGTTATCTTTCCCGATTTCCCTACGATACGCCTTAATTCAACTTCCTTTCCTTCCGAACAAAATTTCATGAAACGTTCTTAAAAATTAAAATCTATTGTACCCAAGGATTGTAGCCATTGGAGTGCTAGTACAACATTAGCACCACACATTATAATGGAAAGAATTGGGCTATTCAGTACATATTCTCCCATGGATACATTAGTATTATGTCATTTTCCAGAGCAATTTATGGTTCCTCAACTCGCAACCATCACTTGACACTCTGGTGTTGGATATAGGAAGAAATTTAACTCATTGGCTACATTACAATGAATAAAATTATGGGTATTGCCCGAATCAATCAACACTATTACCTTTTTCTTCTTGATAAGTCCTTCTATCTTGATAGTTTGAGGAGTGGTAATTTTAGCCAATGCATTACAATATATGGTCAGAGTCATTTACGCTTTCTCTAGGATTTCTTCTTGTTGTATATCCTCTTATTTTGACATTTCTTGTTCCTTTACTTCCTCCTCTTCACAATATATGTAAAATAATTTCTTCTCAACACACTTATGAGATTTAGTGTATTTGATATCACAATTGTAAAACAACCCTTTTTCTCTTTTTTCTTCCAATTGTTGTGGTGTCAACCTTGTAGATTATGGAAGCCTATGGGCAACAACACTTCCATATTTATAGTTGTGAGTGGTAGTCTTCCTGGTTGCCATAATTTTGCTTTCCATTTTTCTTTCCAACCTGAATGCCTTCTCTAATGAATCAAGTTCCCAAAAGCGAACCTCATGTTGGATGTTATCTTTTAAATTTCTGATGAACACATAAATCCTATGTTCCTCTGGAATACCTTTTACCCTTATATTCAATTTTTGGAAGTCCTCAATGTGCTCCATCATTGAACCCTTTTGTTTGAGATTTATCAATTAGCTAAAAAAAGTGTTACTTTTTGTATCTTCATAATGTTCTACCATTTCTTCCATAAAAATTGCCCAAGTTACAATTTTTTTATGAGAGCAAAGCCATCAATACCATAGAAAATGATTTGGTTCCAAATATAAAGTTGCAATGTGTACCTTTTGTGTGTTTTGCACATTATGGAGATTGAAATATTGCTCCATCTATAGTATCCATGTTACGGGATCCTTGCCACCAAACTTCCTCATATCGATCTTTGGAACATGGTGGGTCTTCAGACCAACGTTAGATTCTATGGAATCATCATTAGTATTTCTTTTATTCTCATAATGAGTTTCCTTTACTACCCTTTCACCATTAGTAAACATTTCTTGTAGCAACTTTGTCAAATCTATCTTCAAATCATCCATTTTGCCTTCCATCTTAGCTTCCACGTCATTCATCTTAGCTTCCATGCCTTTATTTAAACAATCCATATTAGATTCCATGTCATTCATATTAGCTTCCACGCCATCCATATTAGCTTCTATGCCTTTCTTTAAATCATCCATCTTAGCTTCTATTACTTTTTCTGAGAGTGGATTTTGTTGCACTTGGTCTCATAATTTTGATATATGATGTTGCATTTCTTCCTCTTCTTCATGAGTCATGCTAGATATTTTAGGTTGCTTACTGGGTGTTTCCATTTTCTTTCTTCGAGGCATCAATTAATGATAATTATGCCTCACTATGCCCTTTGAATTCCTTCAAGCTAATTTTTCAAACCAAACTTATGCAAATTTCAAAAAAGCTACACACCTTTTTTCACTTTCTAGGAGCTCGATATTGAACCTTATGTATCTCTGAAATTTTTGATCTCCAAGCTCTGAAATTGTGAGATGTCGTAGCCCTCTCAGTCCTCTTTTCAATGCTACCAACCTTATTGAAATTGGATTCTCTAAGAATGAGTTATACCCAATCTCCCAAGATGACCTGATTATACACTTTTTCAATAGAGTGAAATTGTACAAAGTACCACGTGTCATAGTTTCCACCTTCGGACCTCAAAACGATGCACATAAAACAACAGTCCATTCTATATATGAAATTCTTACGAAATTTCAATCTAATACACAAAGAGAAAGTTATGACGATTTTCCCAAGGTCACATGTTTGGGATGTAATTCAGGGACCTGCAAAAACCCTAACTTCCTTAGATCATATATCCGACAATATAGCGAGACAAGATCAGAAATTTGGACATGAGGATCATCGAGGCTTTGGGTCAAATGGCTTTTTTTATATCTTTTGAAACGTCCCAAAAAACAAGTTATAGAGAAAATTCCTCGATGACCTATTTGGAGGAGCGAAACCCTAGAATCCTAACCTCTAATACCAAATGTTATGAACCAACACACAAAAATATAGAAAAGATAGATCAACGACTTCAAAATTAGCCTCTTAGAGGGGGGAACCTCATTTACATTACAAAAATGAACAATTATTGGATGACAGAAATGACTAAACCTCCTTTCTATATATATGAGTCTTAGGGGCCACAATATAATCAAAGCTGACATAACAATAACAATATAAACTCAAAACAATAACAATACTTGGCTCCAATGGCGCACACTAATAACAATGTGGGGACAATAGGGGCAAAATAATAACAATAAGGGCTACAGTGACAATAGTAATGGGGAAATCACTAGTATTATAGGCACCTAAGAGGGAGAGATCTCAATACCTTTCGAACAATAACACGATCTTTAACTTCTTCATTGAGTCTACAATGGAGTTGACAATATTGGCTACATGAAGAAAGTATGAAGAAACATGCCAATCTTCTTCCATTGTTAAACCTTCAAATTGGCACTTTAGGGATTTTAGCTTGGCTTCCTTTACACGTGTCCCCTTCATTATATATTTTTAGATTATTCTATACATTATGGTACAACTTACACTCCACTACTTTTATAAATTTTGAGTCTACCAAACCACTTACGATAGCATGCTTAGCTTGTTCATACATGTATAAAGTTCCTTACCATATGAATCTATTAGAGGAGAGTCATGAAAATTATAATCAGTTTCTACAATTTCCCATACATTATCTCCCAAAATAATGAGATATGTCTTTGTTCTTGTTAGCTCTGCTACATATTGTTGATATTTGAGGATCAGAAATAAGCTTGGTCCTTTGTTGCGCTTAAAGGAGGCCCATACTGATCATTCTCACCTTCTCCTTTACCTCTCTCACCCTCCCTTTATCTCAATTTCCCGTGCTTCCTTGTTAAAATCCATATATAAAATCCTTTGTTTTTAAGCCCCGTGCACTAAAATCCATACCCCATAAACATGCGCCCATACAACTACGCACCTCTACAAACCCTTCACCCGTAACCTCCCTCGCCAATCTCTGCCCCTTGATCTGACGTCTCCCATCGCAGTGACTGATGCAATCGTTTCCCCGCCGTCCAATCATCTCCGCCATGATCGGATGGAGTTTGCTCTCCCCGCGCCCACAATCTGATGTGATGTTAACGCGCAATGGAGGGTGGTTTTCCCCTCTCCCTTGCCGCCACGTTTCACACTCTGAATGTGATCACACTTCATTGTCCTTTTACCGCCTGATGATCAACAGGGTGCAATCAAAACTGCTTACCGCTCAAACCCATATTCTTGCCCGTTAACCACCACACACTTCCGCTGCCCGACAACCATTGGATCTGTCCACTTGGGATCCATGGCCCACGATCATCCCACTTCCGCCTCCTCCGATATCCCCATTAACTCATCCCCACCATCTATCCTCCTGATCCAACGACCAGTCTAGCTCCTTCGTCTTGCTCGTACACTCGCCATGCAGTTCGCATCTCTTAACTGTTCCATGCTCCCGAAGGATGAAGATGATCAGTCTACCAATACTCGGTGCACTTGCTCCTCAACAATTGCATTCAACGGACAGTATGGCTGAGAAGGGAAAGGACAGAGCTCGAACAAATAACTGCATTTAACAGTTATGGAATTTCATCCTATATGCCACTCCACCTGCCCAAGAGGACGACAGAGCACCTGAAAAGATCAGATTCATCCACTACAGCAAGAAAACACACTCAGAAGCTCCATCAGGCAACTAAATGCGGTTGGTGGTCAATTATGACCTCTCCATACTTAGAATGGCTGAGTGCCTTTGTATTGAAACTCTATATATACCCAGAAGAAGGATGTAATCAGGGTTGATGGTTGATGTTTTGATGTAAGGTTCAACTTCTGAAGACTGTAACTATTTTGGCACTTGCAGCATCTCGTCTTCATTTTCAGCTAATACTAGCTTCTTTTGTTGTTAATTGCTCACTTTCCATTATTCTTATGTTCCAAGTTGTGCCTGATATGTTGTATTTCTAAGTTCTTGATGTTTAAAATTAGAGAAGTTGTCATCATATCTCTGTGTTAAAGTCTTGTATGTATCAGTGAATGAGTTATTCAGGTTTCTTTTCACCTAGTGCCAAAGAGATGTCATCTTGTCTGTGCATAGGGAATTATATTTGCAGACTTCTTTACTGGTTGCAGCCGACCATCACATGGTCTTGTGCATCTGCTGGTGCGGTCAGTGTTCTCCATATTCACCCAATCCTTAAACTATGAGTAATTGATGGTCTAAAGCCTTGTTGACTGGGGGTGTTCACGCATGTCTGGAGTTAAGCTAAGTAGAAGCAGTTATCTGGCTTGAATAAGAATCATTCCTTCCATTCATCTTTTTGCAACAATAAGTTGAATTTGTATGTTCCGAGCATCTTCGAGCTACAACCTAAGAGAGTTTCTTGGGGTGATAATAGTTCTTATTTTCCAAAAAGCATAGTTACCTCCATCAAAAGTAGGAGGCATGTAGTTACTCTAATTTATTCCATATTTTATTAGAATCAGCCTTCCACTAGTGAAGTGTTTCTAAGTGTAACATTCTTCAATTTAGGGAAAATTTTAAGAACCCCCCCAAATTTACATGTATAATAAATAGGTGAATCTCCAGGGTATATAGGAAAAATGGAAGGCGATTTTATCAATAATATGAAATGTATATATAATATTTTGGCGAATCTCTCACCAAGCATGGCGAACATTTTACTCAATTATAAAATCTTGTGTTTATTGAATACACAAATGAAATCATTTCATTTCTTTAAAATATCTTTTGAAATCAAAATTACCGAAATTACATATCGATAACCTAGTGGGTGTAGGATAAAATTCACCCGTGCCATTCACAAAAAGCAAGAGAAGAAACGTAATACTATATATAAAACCAAGAAAAATTCAAATTCATCACTTCTAGGGACCTCGTAACCACCTTGCCAATACACAAGTATGTTCCTGTTTGAAATTAGAAAAATTACCCAAATTACAATCTGTTTACTCCAACATATGTTAGAAAGTTATAGAAGGATGACTAGTGCAATCAATCCATTCCTTTTAGCCCTAGATTTGTTTCAGTTTAAAATAGAAGTATACAAATATACTTGTCCAATGTCTATGCTTTAACCATTCACCTTAAGATGTTTTTATGATATAATTTCCTAAGTCTATTTAATATCTTCATTATCATAAAAACCAACCTATATCCATCTTAACTCCACATCTACCTCTCTTAGGGGGATGAAATCTATTTATCCCTCTGAGCACTTGGTAGACCCAGAATTAAGATGGATCTAAGATGATAGAATTTCCCCTTTAAATAGTCTATGCTCACATGAATACCATGGTATTACCATGGGTCAATACCATGGGTTATCATAAACGTGGAGCTTAAAAATTACTATTCGTAATTTATAAAAATTAATAAAACTAATAGTTGATTTTTATTTTATTTTTTATTTTAACCAAGCTAAAATGTTTAACTTACATTAAATTACAACATCCATTTTTACTCTTGTTCGGATCAAATATTTTTTCACTCTATGCTAGTTTGCGTATCACAATATTTGATACCTCTCGGGGGTTAGTAGATCCAGAGTAAAGGTGGATCTATGCTAGTTTAATTCCCCCATTTAAATAGGCTACATTCCAGGTGAATACCATGGGTCAATACCATGTGCCATTTTTATTTTTATTAATTCTAATATTAGGGTTAATAATATTTTTTTGCATGGTATTAATAACAATTAGTCCATGGTATTTGTCCCATAGTATTTTTCCCATAGGTTTCACCTAAATATAACGCATTTTTTGAGTGTCCTTAAATATAAGGTGACTTATGGAGTAAATATAAAAAAATGTTTTATATGTTTACCATACCTCTCATTTATTTATATTTTTATTAATTTACCATACCTCTCTTACAAATATGGTATTTGGCCCATAGGATTCACTTAAATAAAACCTCCTTCTTGAGCCTTCATAAATAGAATGAGGGTTATGGACTAAATATAAAAAGAGGTTTTATTTATTTACCATGTCTAGTTTATTTATACTTTTATTTATTTACCATACTTTTTGAGTAATTATAAAAAGACGTTTTATTTATTTACCATACCTCCACTTTACTTATATTTTTATTTGTTTACACCATTGCATGTATATAAGATGACTTATGGAGTAAATATAAAAAGTGTTTTATTTATTTACCATACCTCTAATTTATTTATATTTTTATTAATTTACCATACATCTTTTATAAATATGGTATTTGGGCCTTTGGCCCATAGGATTTACTTAAATAAAACCTATTCTTGAAAATGGGCGAATGGAAGGTTGTAACTTCTAATTTCAAGGGCTAAATTTACCTTTTTTACCCTCTCCCTTAAAATAAGGTGGGCTATTTGAGGTGATTTGTAAAAATGTACTATGATACAAAATATTCGCCCAGTAAAAATTTAAAACCCCTTAATTTCTCCAAAGGGCGAACATTCGCCCCTAAAATTTTCCATGCCTCAATTCAATGTGTTGGACTAAATATCACATTGAGAAGGAGGTGGTGAATCCGTGTATTAGCAATTTTACCATTTCAGAACTTTTATTAATGAACAATTATATAGAAATGGATCATAACCATCTACAACATATCAATAAATAAAATAATGCATCATGAAGCTATCAGCACATCAACAATAAATCAAGGACTGATGACATCAATGCAAGGAAACATAAGTTTTATATGGAAACCCATATGTCAGAAAACAACAAATTTGTCTTCTTATTTTTCTTCAATTCATTACATAGATTTGTAGGAATCAACCTGATGGAGGCACAATTTGCAAGATATGCCAACTAATACTTGTGATAGGATAAAATCTGATTGAAGAACCCATCTCAAAAAATGCAAGAAGCAACTCATTATAGTCTACAACTTGATTGAGACATCAACCTCAAAGATGAGCAAGCTTCAATTTTCTCTAGGCTCCAACCTAATCGAGGTTACAACCTTAGTGTACACATCCACCTCCTTGTTCAACTTCTTGTGGATATATTTTTAAAATATTTGAAATTGGATTCACCTTCTCTTCAATTAAGTAAATGAATTTCTACTGTAATATTGTTGTTAACAACCTTTCATACCGAATCCGAAATTTGTTCCAATATGTTCATCAATATAGTTATATAAAACCCTTCTTGGATCCTCTCCTTAAACCAAAACCAAAAATAACTACAACTTACTCATAAGCTCCCAAAACATATAATAAATATTCTGATCATAAAAAATAAGACATTGAGACTTCTTTTTCATCTAGGATTTTCCATCATTGAACCCTGATCATCATTCTTCATCATGAATCAAATTTGGAATTAAAATGAGCCCAAAATCCCCAAAACCAATACAAAACAATATATTAAATTAAGTGTTCTATAAAATTTCCTTTTTAGTTTGTGCTCTACAAATACCCCAATTCTAGAAATGGTTCTACAAAAGAGTCCCTTCATGCCTCTTTAATATTATACAAAATCTAAATTATAAATAATAATAAAATAAAATTTTGACCTAACAATTGTCGAGACTCGAATTCACGTCTTGGCCAATATACCATGGATCCGTTTCCAACCAAGCTATGTGATGAACCTTGTAACACTCTACTTACAAATGAATTTTGGTGTGGGATAACTCCCTTTGAAAGGAAGGGTGTGGGGGCAAATCAGATCAAAGTTTAGCCTATACCTAATAAACATGCATGCATCATATCTATGCCTACATGGGAGTTCATCTAGTAATGACAAGTTTACAACTTGCAACCATAGAAGATTTGAATTCAAAAGAGTAGGGATGTGGACGAATCCCATGTCTAGTCATTGTATGAATTGAGATGTCAATTTTGGTTGTACCAATGTCTATAGTCCACAAAAATCCACTATGTATATATGAGATGGAATTTCAAATGCTATGTGTAAAAAAACTTGACGCAAATCCTCCTTCGTGACTTGTGACAACTTAGATTCAACCCTTGCCTGATTGAAAAAAATCATCAATATTGCCTATGCTAACCAACACTTCCTTCACTATAACTTTTTTATCAACAAGAACTTGGTTATGTTAAGACTTTCTGAATGTAACCAGGATACTTCAGCCAAGCGTTAACATAGAAAAACTAGACTTCTACCAAGAATTAATGTATCCAAACCAAACTTCTGCCAGTTGTACCCAAACCAAACTTTTACCAATCACATCCAAACCGGACTTCTTCTAGGAGTGGAATTATTCTATGTATCCAAGGTTACCAATGTTTTCATGTGAACCGTTGCATCCAATTGTATAAAAATGAAATGAACTAGGCCAACAATTATCTGTTGTTCAACCAAACTCATAGAATATGCTATGCTGAACTATATAGAATACTTTTTATACCCATCACAAATAGGGTATTCAATCCCAATTGTTTTTTATCTAGTGGTCTTGCAATTTATGGGTGGACACTTTGTCATCAATCACATAAATATATCTACAACTAAACCATATGACCAACTGACCATGTCCATATGACCAACATTATGTGACCAAATGTATTAATTCTCAACCTAATGTGACAACACCATGTGACATTATCTGTAGGGGTCAATGGTTATTCGCACGATGATATCTCAGCATGACATCATCATGGCATATGGTTCCACATGCGACCTGTATTTGGAAGTTTCAACAACAAAAAACTATCAAATGTACCTGCCACATGGAAGCCCCTGGTGGCACCACATTACCCTGCTAACATCATTTGATGACCTATTATGCCACATCATGGCTAAGTCAGTAGGAGATCCATGTATCGTTTATGTTATCACAACTAGCCATTAATAGTGTGTAATGTGTGCTACAAATGCACTTAGCTATTCCATCTATGTGACCAATGAATGCATTCCATGGGTCGATATTTTATTGGATCAATGAGATCAATTAAATTTTGTGCACCTATGACATCATCCATTATTTATGTTTCGTGATCATTGTTGAACTAATCAAAATATGTGTACTATTTAACTATGTTAACCAACATTCATGTATAACCACCTTCTATCATTGACCAGATTTCTTAACCATGGATCCACCCAATAGTTCCACACTATTTAATGGACTTGATATTTTGCAGTTTTTCCCTATCATTTTGGGCCGTCAATTAATACTAAACTTCAAATGTCCATATCTTCTCATCTAGAAGGAGTTTCATAGTGGGATATACCATTGGAAAGGCCTTGATGAGGACTATACAACCATGCAATATATAGGACATCAATTCCCCATAACATTGTTAAAAAAAAAAAAAAAAAAAAAAAAAAAAAAAAAAAAAAAAAAAAAAAAAACAACAACAACAACAAAATTTAATCTTCCTTTGACTTCACCTAATCAGGGTATACAACAAATCCAACTTTCATACTAGCTTCTTTGACCAACAAACGAAACTTCTACAATCTCAGACATCCCTTTTGACATTAATGACACTTTTCTTAATCAATGACAACACCATTTGCAACATTCTCATAGACACGACCCCAACTCAGGTGTCATATCTGCTCTCTGTTCTACCATGGTGATATGCCACTAAGTCTTGGGTTTAAATTCTTTATTGACATAGCAACAAGTTGTGACCCATGGGTTAACATGTAAATTTAGATCCTCTTCCTTTAAACATTGAGTGCTTGCTATGTTGTTATAGACATTTTTGGGCACTGCAACCCCAATCATATATGTCCATAAACCAAGGGCTTCTAAGTCCCTAAAAGTGTTGTTTCATGCCCTAAAGGAACAAGGTTAGCTGATTACATCATCTCCCAGAAGTTCTCCACAGGAAACTACTCAGAACTGTTCAAAACTGGACCATACAGACTCCTCAGTGCTGAGGGTGAGATGCATCTCACCTATTACACACAGGGGTGTGATGCATACTGAAAATTCCTTCTATAGGGTGCGATGGACGAGAGTAGACAAATGGCGGAGGTGGTTTGCTAAGTGGATGATCTTGGAATCTTCCAGAAACTTCCCCAAGACACTTGTCTCTCTGAATTCACCCATGGATGAGTAAGAGATCATCAATCTCCAAGTGGAATCAAGAACTATCAGAGAGAAGACACTAATCAAAATCCCAGAAGTTGACTCACCTCCCTGCAATCATCTATATATGGATCCCTCATCCTAGAGATCCAAAGGCTGGAATTTTGTATCCTGTAAGGAGGTGTTGTTGGTTTCTTGGTGGAATATCATAGTGTTGGGTGATCTAAGCTTTTCATGAGGTGAAGAAGGGCTTTCATGCTGGGAGGATGACTCTGGGTCAGAACAATTGGTTGTAATCTTCTTTGCTATTCTTGATATTAATAAAGCTATTCAAGTTTTCCTCCACATTCTTGTATGCTTGATGATATATGCATTTGTGTGGTCAATATATATCTAGTCCTATATTGTTTATGATTGTACATATGTATTCCTCGATAGTAATTTGCTACTTTTATTCCACAAGTGCTCTTTGAAGCTGGGTAGATGAAAGCAAAGTGGCAAGGATCTATTAGAAGGGAGAGGAACCAAGCGCAAGACTGAGGTTGGTGTCCTTTGTTCCCCTCTTATCTACTTATCATAAAGGAAAACGAAAGTATTTTTAGTTTTTTTGTTTCTAAGATAGCTACCAGTCTTAGTGGGACTAGCAGCTCCAAGTGGACATTAGATTTCCTGACAAAAAAATGGTGACTCCACTGGGAAGCGAATAGATTTTTTGCTTGTCTATATTTGTTTTTTTTATAAACTTACAGACAGAGCCTGAAGTCAAGCCAGCTAGCCTTTGAACTGCATTTTCTATGCAAGTGAAAAGTAGATCAATGATGCTTCAGTCTATCTCTGGGTTTTGTTTATAAACTGAATAATCAATTTGCAAACCTCCTAATTGCCCTAGTGGTGGCTCTAGTAACCTCATTAGATCAGCCCCTGTGACTTCTATTTACTGACGATCATTAGCTCGGCCTAAATCCCTAAACTAAACTGCAAACTGTGACCCGGAACCAAGCTGAAGTCTCGTCCCTGGACCATCACACTTTCTCCTCTTGGGAATCTAGATGCATGGCACCTCCCATGTGCAGTAGGTGCACTGCATCGCACTTTCCCAGTTGCAGGTGCGCTGATTAGGCAAGACCTCTTCTGATCTCTGATTTTGGTTCTGTGTTCACTCTCTTCAGCTTTATTCAGGAGTTTTGATTTTCTATGATCAGTATACCACTGTGTTAACTCCCTTTCTTTGCATGATTCCACCTCCATAGTACAAAGAATTGTGAATGTTTTTATGTATTGTGCGCCATTTACAATTCTCTTTTACAAGAAGTAGCATAATCGAACTGTCGTCTTTTGATTTGAAAGTGTCGCAAGTGTTGTTTTCAGTCAAAGAAAAGAATTCTATTGTTCTTGATGGTTGATTATATAGTTACTCTGTATTTTATTTGAATTAGTTGTTTTTCAAGTGTCGAAAGCAGTTTTCAATTCAAAATAGCAAAGTGTCATCATTATCTTCCTTTCGTTTTTGAAGAGAAATTTGTTAGTATTGTCGCTTTGAAAAGATAATTCAAATTTGTACTTAGCATTCTTCTGGTCATTCACACATTAAGAAAGCTGAAAACAAATACATGCATGTGCATTTGCATTTAGACTGCTTGTTGGTTTGATTTAGGTCAATGCATCTAGTGTGTGCTCTCTGCTCTATGTTGAAAGAATGTCATCTCTCTTTCTTTAGTAGCCAGGATTTTCATTGCAAAAAGAAGATTAAATGATTGTTTATCATCTTAGATTGCATTTTAGGAATTGTATATCTACATCACGCGGTGAACCTGAAAGGAAAATTTCTTAAGAAAGATCAACTGTAAAATAAATTTAATGAACATAAAAACGCTTTGGAACCTAACACATAACATCTAGAAGTCTAGGCTAAAGACGTATTCCGGCGGCGTAAAGCTTGGTAACTGTCGCTTTCATTTGTTGGTTGGGTGATTCCTCCTCTTTGAGATGACAAGTGCCAGTACGGACTTGTGCTCCCACGTACCATCGAGTATATATTGGGAGACCACAATAGGCTATATCCTTTATCCATAGGAAGTTGTGTTGCCACCCTATCGATCGCAATGCACTGAACACAACATTTGGGAAGATTGACTGCCGTACAGTAAAAAGTATTTTGCAGTTTTGCGATTGGTTTGGTAATCCCTCTGTCTAGATTTCCAGAGTAGTATCTTTCGTTCCTTTTCAGACTCCTTAAAGGAAAAGGTCCATCTGAGCACTTGTCACTTCAGGCTCATTAAAAATCGAAGGCGACTAGAGTCATCTTTTGTTTTTTCTCGACTCTTAAAAATTGAAAAAACAAGTTGTGTCAAAGCGTCTAAAATTAATTTAATTCGCAATCATTTTCCCCTTTATTTTTAGTTGATCGAGTAATTTGCAATCGTGGAGGAAAGTCAATTGAAACCCTGTCATTGGTGAAGACTTACAAGTCAACCATCTTTGTCCCTAGAATAAAAACTATTCCGGACAAAGCGAACTCATTTAACCGATTCAAAGTCCCCTGGTCTGGTTGGAACAAGTGTTCCGACACCCTCGGAAACTCCGGTTACTCCAAACATTTCTGGTATCCCTGCCTTTACAGAAGAAGTTCTGCAGCCACTAGAGGACCGTAGAACTGATCATAGTGTGATGGTAAACACTTCTATACTTGAACCGGCTCCATCTACAGTTGATTCGGAAGGTGTTTTTCCCCAAACATCTATCGCTGCAGAATCTATACCTTCTTCGGCACCAGAAATATTTTACGGACATGACGATCTACCTCTTCCACCTAGATTGATTGCTATAGAAGAGATTGTGGAGGATCCCCTATCTAGTACTACATCACATTTTGGAGTTGGGATCACCCTATATCCTTCTTTGTAAAAAATTAGTCTATCGTTATCGAAAGTTCCTGTAGAATTGTTAGGAAATCTTTTGGATAGACTAGATATGTCTGAACAACCCTCGACATCTAGGACTGTGTCATCTGACGCAGCAGTGGCAAAGCCTCCTACTGCTACTCAAACGATGTTCGCTGATATACCATATGTCCCGGCAAGTTATCAACAACAAGCCGGAGTCCAATCAGGGACTGTTTCGACGACATGGTTAGTTCCTATTTCTTCATCCTGATTCTCATCTGGTATTTCTTAGGCTGAAACTCAACAAATTGATCCAATGTGTCTTCAAAGGAAAATCTACCCTTTAAGTACTGGATTGCCACCATATGGAGGACAGTATGCCTTTTCATTGTTCCCTCCTGAAGAACACCATATGGTCAAACTGGAACGACATCCAGCGGTTGGGTACCAATACTGCCTCAACAACGAAGGGTTGTATATTCAATGCAATCAGTCCATCCTGTGTCGAGTATTCCCAATATACCTGGTACCGTAACTACATCGCAAGTACAAGCGCTACCTGTTGTATGTCAACCCCAAGTTTCTCAGGGTGCAATACAACAGCCTCTTGTCTCAGTCATTCAATCACAACCTTAGGTTAGTGCCTCCTTATCTGGAGCGACTCAGGCTCAAACAAGTACTATGACTCCTGATCTTGGGCAATCATCCAGTATTGGACAACAGCGAATGGTCCAATAACCATGGCTGGTTCAATCTCAACAACCACAATTCCAGCAATCATATCAAGGACCTGAGCAACAAGTCTTTGTAAGTAATGGGCAACTGCATTTCCAAAGCAGTTATCAACAACCGTATTATAATGGTTATGCCCATCAACCTTATCAAAGTTACCAGCATCAAATACATTATGTTGGTATGCAAAGACCCACTGCTCAGGCAATTCCATCTTATCCAAGGTATGCTTCACCTAAGTTGAATCAATAGTTGCCCTTTGTAGCAACTCTAGAATTACCAGATCTAAACTGGTTGACGAATGACGCAATTGCTTACGCCCCTTGGTGACCAGTGATTTCACATAAACTTCCATCAGATATTCCTAAATTTAATGGAAATCCGGTGAAGACCCATCGAATCATGTGATGACCTTTCCTCTGTGGTGTTCATTTAACACTCTAAATGATTATTCGATTAGGCTTCACCTTTTTCAGTGAATGTTCACTGGTCCGGTAGCAAAATGGTATATCGAATTGCCTAGAGCTTCATTTGATAACTTCAGCACACTAGCCACAACCTTTTTAACCCATTTTAATTACCCATAAGGTATGAAACGGGAAAAGAGCTTCTTACCAACTTCCAGTAGACAACGACCACTCACATATGTAATCATATTCATGAGTGGCAACGTCGTCGTAGAATGGTGAAAACATATGTTCCTAATTAGTTACTAGCTGAATGGTTTATTAAGTCATTATTACCTTCTATTACAGAAGATGTGGCAAAGGGAGGGGTTGTCACCGAAGAGCAAGTAATTGCTTGTGCACAATATCTAGACTTGATATATCCTCAGTTTGGTACGCTCTACGATAAAATCCCTGATTCTCCTAGAACAAAATTTTATGTTCCTCCCCCTCCTAAATCAAACAAAGACTCTCATGTCGGGGACGGCGTGATAGGAACGACCAGCACGAAAACCGTAAAGGCTAAGTCAAAGAAGGCCCATACGGTTTCAGGTCAAAATGCAAATGAGGAACTTCTTGCCTCATAAGTAAATGTCGTATAGACTAACAAAGGCAAAGAAACCAAGCAACTAGGAGGCAAGAAGAAAAAGAAAGGGAAGAAGAAGAAAAAAGAGGAGTTGTCCCCTGAAAATCTTCTACAAACCCTTCTGGAGATAGGAAACCAAATCGTCCATGCCTTATATGTGTTGAGGATCATTGGACAAGAGAGTGTCCATATAAAGTTGAGCTTAGAAAATTCTTCAAGAATTCAAAAACCTCAGCGGTATTGACTGATCCATTTCCAAATCCAAGAACAAATCTAGTTGCTAGTGACAATGCTTCCTTGTCCCAAGTGCTAATGTTGTCCATTTCGAAGCATCAAAATGATGCTTTGATATCGACAAGGAATAAAGATTACGAGAATCCACAGATGTCGAACAACAAGGATAATGATCAACCTACTAGTTCGACAACAACTTCGATCGAAGTTGTGCCACCCATCACTCCTGAACTAACGATAAAACCACAAAAGGGAGTAGTACACAAATTGACATTTAATCCTCGTGCCAGAGCAGCACAACATTATAATATAGTGGAGGATTTGGTCCAATCGCCATCCGCTATGTCGACACTTGAGGTACTACAAAATTTCCCCTCCCAAAAGCAAGCTTTATTATCAGCGATAGGTGGGATTGACCCAATAGATTCCAATCTTGTGTCCTTTAATCACAAAGGATATGATCCTCAGTTACCAGCTCAACTAGATTTCCTTATTCAAGTGAAATCCCTCAACAAAACTGCTCATCGAACAATTATTGATGAGGGGGCATCTACATGTATTATGTCGATAAGTTGTTGGAAAACTTTAGGATCTCCACCCTTGTCACAATTTTCGACGACATTAAAAGCATTTGATGGATGGACATACACCCCATACGGGATATTAAGTAACTTTCAAGTCGAACTGGGGGGGGGAAGTAGTAATTGATGTTGAAGTTATCGACGGAAACCTCGATTACAACATCCTACTGGGCAGGCCCTGGATATATGCCATGGCCACCGTTGTGTCGACCTACTTCAGGAAGATTGCATTTCCCTTCCAAGGAAGAATTACAATCGTTGACTAACAACATTTCTCCCCAATAGTTCACAAGTTATGGGAAGCATTCTGATGATCCATGGAAACCCTCATTCGCTTCAAAATATCGGAGTAGGCCTACTAAAAGACCCTACATTGATGGGGACTTTTTCCCTACCGCCTCCAAACAATCTGGCGGAAGTGGCCACGGTGGAAACCTGCAATACGATATCTTCTATATCTAAAGGATTCAAAATATTCCTGAACATTTTGTCAGCATGGATCATCACCCTAATAGAAATATTGTAGCAATCAATTTTCTTGGTCTGGGGGGCAAACCCACATCAACGCTCATCAAGTGTTTGGATAGATAGATCTAACGAATATGGCACCTCTTCAGATCCTTGGTCGCATGTAGATTCTACAGACGAAGGAATCAATCCATCAATGATGATAGAAGAGGCACCATGGGAAGATTACCATCATCATTCCCATCTTCCGGATTACCACGAAGATTATTCCAGCAACCTTAATCATCGTTCAGTTTTTTATTTTCTATCAAATACTGTAAATACAATGGATTATGAGGATAGTTCTTTTACTGTGTCAACCTCATTAAAAAATGAAATGACTCCCTTTCCAAATCAAATCTTTGATTACGATCTCGTAAAATCTAAGTCGAGTCTTTCAAAGATCTCAAAGGTAAACCTTCATTTCAACCACTGTGTTGAATGAAATGAAGCTTGGGGGGCATGCACTTCAATTTGCGTTATTATGCAGGGGGCATGCAAACTTATCACGAGCAGTGTTACCGCAGGGTTAAAGCTCGTTAAAAAATAAACCCGCCACAAGTAGTTTTATGCAAAGTTCAAGCTCGTTAAAAATTAAACCTAGCAATGAGCAAATGTTTCCCGCAGGGTTTAAGATCATTAAAAGATGAACCGATTTCCAGTAAATAACCATTGTGAATGCATTATCATCAGCTTTTGAGCCTTGGTCATGTTCTCATCATCACCTCCACTCTGTTTTAGCCAATCATATGCCTCCATTTGATTGTTTACCCTTTTTGAGGAATAGTTGTGAAAAGCGATCTTGTTAGCCATCCTTGTGACACTCTCGTGATAGGAAAATTCCAAACCTTACCTGGAATCAGCCGCTACCTGAAATTATCACTCGTTCCTCAAAAAATGAGTCTCCTTTAAGCTCTTTTTGTATGACTTGTAAAATATGAAAAGATTGCCGAGCAGTTGGCCTCTCCAGCTCATTAAAGCTACCAGGAGTGATATCCCTGCTCTAGATTTTAATATTTTTGGACCTGAGGGATTATTACACAAAAAGATCGAGCACTTGAATTGTTCGGCTCGTTAAAATTGTCGAAAATTCATCCCTTTCGTATTATTTTATACTTTTTCAGACTTGAGGGAGTATATGACGAAAAAGGATTATTGGAGTTTCCTTTATGTCCCTTTCGAACTCTATAAAATTGAAAAGGACTGAGTTATCTTTGTCATTAAACTCGTTAAAACCAAATAGCAACAAACTTGTCCATATAGACAAGAATGAGTTTCACTGTCACTAGGCTCGTTAAAACATAGCGACTGGTTTGCCCGAAGGGAAAATTATAGAACAAACATATGTTATCCTCCTCAAGCTTGACAAAAATAAAGAGGTACTGGTTAGCAATGACTTGGGAAAAATTGGGAAGAAAACTTGAAGAAACTTTATTGGTAGCAAGTCTCTCTTGAACATGACACTTTCACTCCACGTTCGAGTCGGATTGGGTTATTCCGTTCACTGGTCATATCACCATTGGTCGATCGCACCATCCATATTTGGGGTTAATGCTACCAATCCATGTCAGTGTTGATGGTATGTTCAAGAGAAGTCGCTCAAATAATTCACCTGTGTCTCATCCGCTCCAATACATTCACGCTCCATTCTTTCATGATCACCACCCTGAACCCTGTATCATCACATCGTTTTCACCTCCAAAAATCATTTACTCCATTCCATGTCGTAGATGTGGGATTCATTAAGGCACTCCTACGACAAGTCGCTTCTTGTTGACATCAACTCATTATCCAAGAAGTCAACTTAGGAACAACCCTTTTAGTACTTTGAAGCTTGCATGCCTCAATGGCAAGTTTCTCACTTCCGGCGACAGGTTTACATCAATGACCTTCGACCAAAATATTTTGTGTGGTGTTCGATGCCAAGTCCCTTTTTCACACCATGCAAATTGTATTATAGTACCTTGAGGGTCATAATCATTATCGGTGATTCCTCTCGCACCTGTTAATAGCTTACATCATTAGCTGGCAATCAGGTGATGTCTTTCCATGTTCGACTCTAGAACATCTTTCACATGGATCGGCTTGTACTCTGAGTGAAGATTGGATGAGTTTGAAGACCTCGGATCTAGTTTCATCCATCCAGGCTATGATATATTCAGGAAAATAAAGACATCGAATGTACATCATTGCTGCACATATGATCATCTGAATCAAAGGATGATGGCTCTATCAGAATCATTAGTTTGCCACACAGACGGTTGTCTATCTTATGTACATGAAAATGAATTTATAAAGCTGAGCATGAGAATGCCCGCCTCAGCTAGATCATGAAAAATATTATGAAGATAATGTATTGTATTGTATCTTATTACAGGTTTCCTTCCAACTCGAAAAAACTTCAAATCCTCATGATAAAGCATTTCACTCGACATCAAAAGACTAACGACCTCATGCTTTAGGGGGCAACTGTTATAGACATTTTTGGGCACTGCAACCCAATCATATATGTCCATAAACCAAGGGCTTCTAAGTCCCTAAAAGTGTTGTTTCATGCCCTAAAGGAACAAGGTCAGTTGATTACATCATCTCCCAAAAGTTCTCCACAGGAAACTACTCAGAACTGGTCAAAACTGGACCATACAAACTACTCAGTGCTAAGGGTGAGATGCATCTCACCTATTACACATGGGGGGTACGATGCATACTAAAAATTCTTCTATATGGTACGATGGACGAGAGTAGACAAATGGCAGAGGCAGTTTGTTGAGTGGATGATCTTGGAATCTTCCAGAAACTTCCCCAAGACACTTGTCTCTCTGAATTCACCCAAGGATGAGTAAGAGATCATCAATCTCCAAGTGGAATCAAGTACTATCAGAGAGAAGACACTAATCAAAATCCCAGAAGCTGACTCACCTCCCTGCAATCATCTATATATGGATCCCTCATCCTAGAGATCCAGAGGCTGGAATTTTGTACCTTGTAAGGAAGTGTTGTTGGTTTCTTGGTGGAATATCATAGTGTTGGGTGATCTAAGCTTTTCATGAGGTAAAGAAGGGTTTTCATGCTGGGAGGATGACGCTAGGTTAGAACAATTGGTTGTAATCCTCTTTACTATTCTTGATATTAATAAAGCTATTCAAGTTCTCCTCCACATTCTTGTATTTTTGATGATATATGCATTTGTGTGGTCAATATATATCTGGTCCTATATTTTTTATGATTGTAGATCTCTGTTCCTCGATAGTATTATGCTGCTTTGATTCCACAGGTGCTCTTTGAAGCTGGGTAGACGAAGGCAAAGCGACAAGGAACTGTCGAAAGGGAGAGGAACCAAGCAAGGAACCAAGTGCAAGACTGAGGTTGGTGTCCTTTTTCCCCTCTTATCTACTTCTCATAAAGGAAAATGAAAGTAGTTTTAGTTTGTTTGTTTCTAAGATAGCTACTAGTCTTAGTGGGACTAGCAGCTCCGAGTGGACAGTAGATTTCCCGATAACATGTGTGAAAAATCTTGCAACATGTTTCACCAACACACATGCTCGAACACCAATGTTTAAGTATATTGATGCTTGGGTGCTAACCTCATTGTTCGCATGATGTGTGTTTCCAATATTACTTACCCTGATATGGAATTGATCCCTAAAGTGATGAAAACCTTGCCCTATGACCTCTTGTCATAATTGTGCACTCACCATCTTATCGAATATCTAGTAGATTGGGTCAACTCTATGCTTTATGAATGTTGATATGTCAATTGGATCAAAATTCTAATGAATAAAGCTCTCAAACATTATCTCTTAACAACTCACCACCTGGGGTTGTCACCTAAAGATGTACCCTATCAAAGAGATAAGGAACCTATAAATTATTCGATAACTTCAATATATTGTACTTCAATATGACTGAGCTTTCCACATCAACTACCACTATGCTTGTCATATAATATCTAATAGCCAATTAGATCTTGCTTAACTATTAATGTCTAATTTTTGAATTTCACCTACAATTGTTACAATCATCCTTCCAAATCTCTTAGAAACACATACCGTGTGTCATCTATTGCTACCTCGATGTCACTATCATTGCCACCTATTAACCACGTGGGTCCATGTTTCACTGGATCAGGTACATTTCTTGCATTAATTACCATGCATGTGTGGGTCTAGTGTGGACCTAGTCAATTAGATATAGGTGATCCTAACATTAGATCCATTATGTGCATCACCATCCATAACTTTCAGACATTTTTTTATCCGAAAATAAATCTAGGCCATTAGATTTTGACATCTAGAATATTTGGATCCATTATGTACATAGGCACACTTTAAACTTTGTGAATGTTTGGCTACTGATATAAATCTAATTCATTGGATTGAGAGACATAGATTTTGGATCTTGTTGGTGGGGATGAACTTTGGCTACTAGTTTTTCATGTAGTGCTAACACTATCTTACATGGTCATCTACTACATTAGAACATATTAATTTTCCTATAGGTTTGCAAACTAACTTTGCCAATTTGTTTTATTTTATTCTATGTTCTTAGTGGTTTCCCTTGACTCTTGGCATGGATAATCATGAGTTTTCTTGTGCATTTTCTTGGACATTAGAAACAATACAGTCATACTCGAATTATTGTACTCGGCCTTCTACCCATTGGTCTAATTAGAACATTGCCTTGCTTAACATTCTATTACTTGAAGTTGGTTCAGATCCCCCTCTACTTGACACAAGTGACACTATGGTTGTCATTGATGAAAAAAAAAATCAACAAGAGAAGCTCTTATACCTTCGACTGAATTAATGAATTCAAAATCAATCATTGTTCCGATGCACATTATTGAATTTTGAACATGCTTTAATGTACCAATGGGTTACATGTTTCTATGATCTATTAGCTTTAAGTAGTTGGTTATCCTTTGAAAGGTCAATATTCCTAATTTTATGCATGTAACTCTATGAAGAATATTAAATTATGATCCAAAGTCAATAAAAAATGGGCTATCACGTGTCCATTTATTTCAAGGTCTACTTGGGGATCATAATTTTGAAAATTTTAATCATGGGACAACTCTCATAGATTTTTGCACATCCTTTCATCTTCTTTATTTTCTCAAAGTATAAGGAGAAGCTTAATTATTCAACCAATTTATTGTTCTCCTTTTGATATATGTAGAAATTCCTTTATAACATTATCCTTAGTAGAAGTATCATTTCAAGATCCATTTTAAAAGGAGTCAATAGTTTCTCACATAAAATTATCGTGATATTATATATTTGGGTATTGAAAATAATTCTTTTATTGCCATATTATCTCTTGCATTTTAGGTGTTCTTTTCTTGTCTCTCTTCAGATTTTGTGATGATGTGTAAGATTTTAGAGTTTAATACTTCCTATTGTAGAATATAGTGGAGAAAATTAATTGACATTTAATTCATTAATTTTTCAAGAATTTGATGACAATCCTGTAAGGAGTGCTCACCCACAAAAATGTAATTCATTTTTATCATTTTTTAAAAATTTGGGTTTGATGATCCCCTCCTACCAAAATTTGAAATAGTATATTCATCCTAGCCCATGACTGCAACCTTGTCTTGATTTTCTGTTAAATCCACCATGGTCATTTAAATCTCCTTGATATCCTCCATGACCTTGATATCTACTTAATCTTTCTTGACATGAGTTTCCTATTTCTGCTTGAGTTGTTAGGTATCTTGACTAGTCAGCTTCTCATCTAAGATTAAAAAAATGAGATAATTACGTTTATTCCAACCCTTTAATTGATGTTCATGAGTAGAATAGATGTCTTCCTTCAGTATAGTTCACCACTTCAACATTTAATTTTCTATATTATACTGGAAATCCCACCTTATTTAATTCAATTAAACTTGGAAGATTTCACAATATATGTCTAATTATATTATTTGAACATATTTCTCAAAGTGGTATGTGATTTTTCAATTATCTTTAGTGTTCCCCTCACTTTTGTTGCTTGCGCACCATAGCTTGTTTTTCTGCAATGTAAAATTCATCATAGATTATTGTAATTGTTCAAATTTTTCTTATGTTTTTTTTTTTCGATCAATGAGGAAGTCTACGAGTAGTCATCATTTATCTCAAATATTATTAAAATTGTGTCATTTCATGCATTCTCAACCAGCCTCTAATTGATTATGAAAATATAGTAACATAACATTGTACTAGGAGAGATACATTAATTATGTATTGGATTTGACTTAACAAGAGCTTGAATCTTTTGTCATATTCTCCAACTATTTCTCTTGGTTTTTTCTTGATTTCTATAAGATTTTGTGTTGCAATATGGTTAACAACTTCAGCCTTAAATAAAGAGAGGAAGTTATTCCTCGTACCATTATCAATTCTTATTTGATTCTATATGAAATTCATGAACCATGTGTGTGCTCCTTTTCTGAGGGCTCTTGCACATTGAGCCATTTGCTTGTCTTCATCAGTAGCATCATTGGAATTTCATATATTTTTGAAATAAATCCAATGCCTTGTATTGTCTTTGTCACCCTCATGGAGAGGGTTTCAACTCAATCCCATGTCTACCTCTAATGGAGGGTCTTGTATTAATATATTTTTAGATGGAGGTTATAAAACTAAGGTATTAGGTTGCTCAATCACTTTATGCATCGCGTTGACTAGCTCAATTACTGTGTTCATTCTAGCCTTCAAACTTAACTTTTGTAATTGTTCAACTAGAGGGTAAAAATATTGACTTTGAAACTTGTAGGGGTTGATGGAATATTTTCAGTTTGAAATTCTTTATCTAATTATTCAATTAATTTATTTGTTTTTATATGTGAGGGTTTTTCATCTTGACTTGTTTCTTATTCTTTTGAAGTTACTAATTTTGGTAGTGGGTATGATCGTGACATATCTAATATGGAGAAGTACATCATCATTTTCCTCATTTTTGACCCAAGTTTTCTTACCGATTGGTATATCTATTAAGAAATGATGCTTTAGATTTCCTGGATCATCTTGTGTGTACCTAACCAAGGAAGGTTCTAAGTTGATATGGAACCTTTGATTAAGGATGTGTATCACATGGGGATTTCTTATATTTTCTATAGGTGATCATGGTACCATGGGTTCAATGTCATCAACATACATACTTATACCTACCTTCTTTGACTAAGGCTTGATTGTAGTCTTTCACTTCTTTTCAGAGCCATTAGTTATATGCATCTCCAATCTGGGTTTTCAATGCTATCCTCAGATGAGTCTCATGCATCTACAATCTAGAAATTCAAAGTTTTGTTTCAATTTCACTACTACATGATACTTCCCTCACACATCTCTTTTCATCTTTTCGATCATTTATCCCTTTCAATTTTTTGAAATTCGGTGGGTTGTTTATATTGCTGCATATTCCATTTATTTTTCTATGCTATTCTTTGTCAAGTCTATGCTTTCGTATTCTTTGGATCGTCCATCTTCCTCTCATGTCGAATTCTCAAATATAGCTAACTTTTCTTTACTATGTAGATGTATCTCACAAATATCTACGCCCCCATCATTGGCCCCCACTTACTCTTAGTCGTGAACTGAAATTGTGGAAAACATATTCTTTTGCTCAAAAAATAATCTCACACTTCTTTGGTGTCATTATAGTGAGAATCTAGAAAAAATTTGCAATCGTCTTGAGACTTATTATAGTTGAAATTTGATGAAGCTTTTCAAAGGGATTTATATTTGACAATATTCTTGAATCCTTTCTCAAGGAGAAATTCCTGTAGCAAGGTAGGTATGGTGTAGAAAAAACCTTCATGAAAATCATTGTAGAATCTCTACTTAATCTAATTGATTGAGGTGTGTTCGTCAACCACTTTCTCCCCACAAAAAATATTCAAGTATCTTTTCAACCTATTCGTGAAAGTTTTTCCTTCCCCCATTCCTCAATTCTAACATCAACAACCCATCAATTCTTCGTTGAAATTAAATGACTAGTCGATGTACATATTTAGTTCGAAGCGAATTTACTAAATAAATTTCTCCTGAGATTATTTAAAGATTTATGACCTAGCCTCTACCAATAGCTGTCAATTCCTTCGAGCATAATTATTCAGATAGTTTTTTATTTTTCTACAACCATTCGTATATATGTTCCCAAATCATCATTTATATATGTATATTAGATGGAATTGGTTTTATTAAGTACTTGCAATGGTACCAATGTTAGAATTTAGTGAATTGTATCCCTTAGTTACCATAAGTTATGTACAACGAGAAACTTATATGAAAATATCGATAAATAATGAGGAACATATAGAAAAGGTACTAGAGATCGAGTAAAAGGACCCTTATATTATATAGGATAACAAAAACCAAATAATACTCATGATGTTGAGTACATGCATATTTATAATAGATTTTTACAGTTACAAAAATTACACTATCTAACCGACTTAATCAATTGACTCAACATGGAGTCAAATAACTTACATTGTAGATTAAGGCTCAGTGAGGTATATCAAGTCAACATGATTAATTGACTAACTCGACTAACCACTCCAACAACACCTATAGCTTACAAAAAAAAATCAATGTATGATGTTTTCCACTATAATCACTAAAGGATATGATTACTAAAATTATGGGAGAAAATAATAAGTACTATTACATCATAGGCTCATATAGTTGATAGTCTTCCACACACTTAACAATCTAGAACACCAAATCCTATGGTCTATATTATTTTCCAAAGAAATAAAAATAAAAACTACACACAATTTACAACAGTGTGAGCATGGAGCACAACTCCAATATAGATACCGCTAGGAGGAACTCCCTCAAATTACCAAATACACTCATACATCCAAATCCCATGTCCTCAAGTATGACTAAATAATCCCTATATATACCTATCCATAAAGTGCACAAGTGATCCCTTCATTATTAGGTTGACGCAATTACATATACAATCACATATTACATGCACATTTAACTACCTATATTCCCCACCTTAGGGTCATAAAACAGTACCCTCCTTCAAAAATCTCTTTCCTAAAAGCTTTGCAATTAAGAGTGTTACATGTAGTGAAACCCAATAATAGTATTTCCTTATTTTTCTACATTATTTTTCCACCAATAATGGTCCATCAATCCAAGCTCAATTATTCTCAATATTAACCATTGATGGTTGGTTGTTGCATAGTTTTCACTTCTTTGATTCCACGTATTGTTTTTGACACTTCTCCAATTTGTAGTTATTATTGGTATTCGATAACAATCTTGTTGAATAATTATTTTATGACATATTGTTCCATGAATATTGATTATTATTCCATATTCTTCTCTGATAATGCTAATATGGATATTATTTTCTTCCTTAATAATGGTGATGTCGATCTTCTTTCCTACTTGAAATATTTCTTCTTAATAATTATGTTGATGTTGTTTCATGTTTACTTTTTTTAATCACTCTACATGCCAATTTCATCTAAATTTTTTCAGAGATAATGGCCTTCTTTATCATGATTTTATGGTCTTGAATTACTTTATCGTTTGAGATAGTACCATCATCTTTCACTTGTATATCCTCTATGTTGATTTCAACTTCTTCAAGAGTAATTTGATGACCTTATTGAATCTTGTATTCTTTCATATTTCCAAGTTGTAATGTGACCCCGTGTATCAAATTATGACACCCCCCCATCAATTCTAGAATGTGTTTATGATATTACTTCATCAATGTCTAAGCCTTCCTTAACCTTCTTGCAAATTTCATATTCATTTATTTTTGTAGCCTCTTCATCTAAGATCCTTGATTCTTCTTGACTTTCATAATGCTTATTTTCTTCATTGAATCTCTTGACATCATCTAGTAGTTTCCTTTTATAGTTTTTTAATCTACATATGTTTTCATAATTCTTCTTAAACTTTTCCCTTTGATAGTCCCTTTTCCAATTCCCCTTGCTACTTTTCCCTTCTTTTAAATTGTTGAATATGCTAAAAAAGTACTTCATGAAGGTTTTGTATCTTAGATAGATCATCATCATTATTATTCATGTCTTCTCTGGAATGTTTTGACTCATCTTCAATTTTGTGCATGACTTCTTTTTCGAGTCATTGATCTAGTTTTTTCATAGAAAATCCTCAAACAATTCCCACATGGATTCAAATTTAATATGTTCATCACGGTATTTCCACCACTTGGATCCTTCACCCTAAAAATAAATCCCCATGTAAAAATGCCTTATATAACATTTATTTATATCCCTCACCATTCTATAGGATTGATTTTATCTTTATCTTAATCTCCACTAAAATAAGGTATTACTATTGCTTACTAAGTAATCTCTGACCAAAACCCTCATCTTACAACCACAATGCATTAATAATGACCTCAAATAATTAGGATTGCTCAATGTGTCTATTTATCTATTTTTCTCTATCAAACATCTTTTAAATCACTTGAATCAGATATCCTAATTAAAATATATAACAATTTGAAGCTATCATACCTTTTAAAACATTAATCTAGACATTGTCCTTCTAGTCAACCTTAATTATGATGTATGTTTGCAATTTAGACCCTTTTGACTCAAAATTTTTTACTTGTACTGCCTTGATATGTTTTTTTTATTTTTTTAATTCCATAGGTTTTATCAAAGTTTAATATTCCAAGTGAAACTTATGTTGATATTCCAAAAACTTATTGATTTTTGGCCTCTTCTTTAGAGAAAACTTGTATAGCATACCACATGTGCAATGTTTGAAATCTAGTTATGAATATTTTACCTAAAATACTTTGGTATGTCTCTTTAGATATCTAATAACTTCAATATTATGTACACCAGAAAAAATTATAGAAAAATTGTGAGGATCACTTGTTTGGAACAAATTTTAGGAGCATTCACAAACCCTAACTTCCATATGGTATATATTTAACTTTATTATTAACCAAAATGTAAAATATTTCTAATACATACTTTGAGAGGTTTCTAAATATTCTCAAAATTTCAATATTCGGGCCTTCTAGAAAAATAATTGCATCAAAAAATCCAGGATCACACATTAGAAAGCATTTGATGATGTAGCAAGAAGGTTTGAATTTTGTTTTGCCTTGTTAAAATTGAGAAAATTAGAATTTCGACATCAATAGAGAACTTGGAGGAAGTAAACTTCTATGATATAGCTCTTATAACTTGGTTAGCTTAGTAAACTCATGTTAGAGGGCTTGGCGTTCAGTTAAGAATGTGTGTTTTCTAATTTATAGAAGTCAAGGTCAGTTATTTCAAGTTGTTTTCAGTTAAACTTGTTGTAACTATTGATGGAATTAGTGGAAGGTCAATTGTGTAGTGGGAAAATAGTCTAATTGAGTGATCATCCAATTAACTAATCAATCAACCCAACATAGCTAGTGCATGCAGAGAATTCAAGCTCCCCAGTTGTGGTGAATATTCCAAGGTAGTGTAACACCAACTGTAGACTAGTCTTGAGTGTACATGTGTTGCATGCAACTGGATGATCAACATTATGAATTTAAAATTTAATTTCTCATAAAAAATGGGGGCCTAATTCCTCAGGAATTCGGAAAGGAAATAGGGACTCAATTAGAGGAAAACATTTACGAACTAGGTCAGAGATTCTCATTGAGTAAAGAGATAGGATATTCAGTTGCAAGTTGAGCTTAAAGCGAGGTAGAAATTGTAATACAATCTATTCATCTAATTAGTGCAAGAAGGCTTAAGGGGTTTTTAGCAGTTCCTTTCCCCTAGACAAATAATATGCATGTGTTTCTTTTTGTATTGCATGTTTAATATTGTTTTTCTAAGTTGTGAATTAATTTCCTCATAGTAGTAGAGTAGAATTGTGTTTCTTGACTTAGATTAAAATTTCTTGAGTAGTTGCAATTCTATGCCATATTTCTACTTGTTACCATAGCAAGATTTACAATAGAAGAGGAGTTTCAAAGTTGTTCCTCAGGATGCTCGAATTTGAAGTTTCAGTGTAGTAAAATCTCTTTAGAGTTGTGAAGATGGCATTCAACGACTTGATATTAGAGTATTACTTGGAAGGAAGCTACAATTTCATTACATGGAAGGATCACATGGAGGCGGTGCTTGATGACAACAAATTTCTAGAATATGTCAAGACAAACATTGCAAAGCTAGGATCAGATGATGCCTAGAACCTAGACCAATTGAAGAAATATGTAACCAAGTCAAGGAGAATAATCTTGGAGGGAGTGTGAGACCACATCATCTCAAATCTACATGGGAAAGAGACTCCTTTCGTAATTTTGCAAGAACGGAGAGATATATTCCAAAATAGCACAGCCATAGGAAACTGGCCCTCAAAGAAAAAATTTGAAATATCAAGATGCATAAGAATGATACTGTTCTCCGGTATCTTAGCAGATGTACACAAGTTCATAATGAGATTGGAGGGGTTGGCGTGACTACTACAAAATATCGAATGGTAAGCCTAACTCTTCCAGGCCTTCCCAAAAGTTGGTATAGCTACCACAACTCGGTGAATGGAAGGGAAAAGCTACCAAAGTGGGAAAGGTTGTGGTATGATTTGGTTCATGTATAATTCAAGAGAAATAACTGGGATGGAACCTCGTCTAAGGCAATGAATGAAGATAAATTTGCATTGGTTGGAAAGGGAAATATGGGAAATGGAAATAAATCTCAAACCAAACAAGAATTCAACAAAGAGGGAAAGATGAAAGTCTTGTCCAAAATCAAATGCTTCAATTGTCAGGAATTCAAGCACTATGCTACGAAGTGTCCACACAAAAATTTTAGCAAGAAGAACTCAAGAGGAGCAACAAGTGAATTTTTGGCTTCATAGATTGAGCTTGACTTCACCCTTACCACATGCATGGCCAATATTCTGATAGGGAATTTGTCGTACTTGGACTCTGGTTCCTCATTCCACACGATAGGGTGTAGATATTTTTTCAATGACGTAGAGGAGAAATATCTCCAAATGTATATTGATGTAGGGGATGACACAAGGTACAATGCTATTGATATTGGTACACTAACCTTCAAGAGGGAGTTGAGATCCCCTCTTCATGTCAAATATGTCAACTTTGTGCCAAGCTTAAAGAATATTCTCATATGTGTAGTATTTTTGGAATATTGTGGTTATGATGCGATCTTCAACAAAGGGAAAGCATTCATGAGACACATAGCTACTGGACAAGTGAAGCATATCAGGGTCCATATGAAGAACCTGTATAAAAATTATGTGGATGTTTGTTCTGCATTAAGTGGTAAGGTAGAGAAAGCGTATAGTCACAATGTCGGTTAGCTCTGTCATAGGAGATTGGAACATTTGTATCATGGGACCTTAATCATTATGCAGTAAAAAAACACCGGCCTCCCAAAAGGATCACTTAAGAAGGAGGATTACTGCAAAGGCTGTACCTTAGGGAAGTATGTAAAATCAACATTCCATGATTGATACAACAATGAACATGCAGTCCTAGAAAGAGTTCAATTTGATGTTTTTGGGCCTTTCTTGATAGCCTCCACTACGGGACACAATTTTTTTTAAATTTTTTTTATTGATGATTTCTCAAGGAATTGTTGGATCTTCTTCATGCTCAATAAGGATGAGACATTATCCATGTTTGTAGAATTCAAGGCACTAGTTGAGAAAGAGATTGACAATAAGGTGAAGGCTCTGAGGAGAAACAATATAGGTTAGTATGTTTCGAAGAGAGCTAACAACACCCCACAACCCATAGAATAATGCCGTAGATGAGAGAAATAGCAAGAAAATTGTTGGAGCTGTAAGGGCTTCACTACATGACCAAGGCCCACCATTGCATTTGCGGGTAGAGGCATGTAACACAACATTATACTTGTATAATTGGATTCATCACCAGATTCTTATTATGATTACACCAAAGGCGAATTTCTCTGGGAGAAAGTTGGATCGTCTCACTTGAGGATTTTTGGATTTTCTGTTTACTTCCATGTCTCCAAATATTCATGGAAGAAGCTTGAGCTGATAACAAATTTGGAAGTTTTTGTGGGTTACATTCCTCATAATGAAATTCGTGAAAATATATGTAAATTTTGATGAGGAGAAAGAAATGTACTACTCCCTTGAGAGGGAGCTTTATATCCCACTAGAAGAGGACCCTTTAGCTCCAAAGCAGGAGCCTCAAGAAGTTGTGGTGTAGCCACAAATGGAGGATCAAAGAGGAGGTAGTGTGGATACATCCGTTCAAGAAAAACCATGCAGAGAAGGTAGAAAAAGAATCAGGGAAGCTGATAGAGTTGTGCAAGATGCGAGAGAGACCATTGGGATCTCCTTCAAATTTGCATAGGCAAGGGAGGTCACCTGAGAGGTACATTAGCTATATGGCTCTAATGACTAAGCTTGTAGAGACGACCATCATATTTTAAGGAAGAAGTAGAGAAACCTATTTAGGTTTATGCCATGTTGGAAGAACACAAATCAATCACGAAGAATTGTGTTTGGGAAGTGGTCACAAGGCCAAAAGATAAATCATTGGTGGGTTTGAGAAGGATATTTAGAGGTTAAGCATGAAACAAATATAAGCATAGATAATTATAAGGCTATATTTGTGGCCAAAGGATTCTCTGAATTTGAGGGAATTGAATATGAGGGAACATTTTCTCCTGTATCAAAGTATTCATCGATTAGATCAATTCTTGTAATGATTGAGTAGATTGGGTAGAAGATCCATCACATGGATGTAAAAAAATTTTTATCAATGGTGTTATTGAGGAGGATATATACATCAAGCAACAAGAAGGTTTAGAGACATTTAATAAAGAGTCTCATGTGTGCAAACTCAAGCAAGCATTGTATGGTCTCAAACAAGCAATCCATGCTTAGTAAACTAGGATCAACAATTATTTCACTGGTTTGGGCTTCAAGAAAAGTGAAGCGGATGCAAACCTATATCATATCTTGGTAGAAGGTAAGTTACTTATCATTGTTTTATATGTTAATGATTTAATATTAACAAATTATATGCAGCTAATCAACTCTTATAAGGAGGACCATGCAAGATAATTTCAAATGAATAACATGGTTCTCATGCACTACTTCCTCAGTTTGGAAGTATGACAATGCAATGGGAATTTTTTTTGTCTCAAGGAAATTATACCAATGAGATACTGTGGATATTTCACATGCATATTTTTAAACCCATGGAGACACCTCTAGTGACCAACTCGAGGAAGGAGGATGCCACTTTCGGTGAAGAGGTGGATGATACAATTTACTGATAACCAATGGTTTCACTGGTGTATCTTACAAAAACACGACCAAATATGTGCTATGGAATCAACCAACTAAGCCAAACTATGGTTAAGCTGACCAAGTTATAATGGAAGGCATCGAAGCATGTTTTATGGTATCTTAGAGGAACTACCCAATATGGATTATGGTACAAAAAGACAGAGGGAATGAAGTTATGTGGCTTCACAGATGCATATTATGCAGGGATTCCATCTAAAAAAAAAGTACATTAGGTGGAAGTTTTGGTGTTGGGTCCACAGTGGCTTCCCAATATTGTGGGAAGCAAAGGTATATGGTGCCCAACTCGGAAGAGGCATAATACATGGCTACAAGTGAAGCAGTATGTGATACAATATGGATGAGAAAGATACTTGTTGGACTATTTGGTTAGATGATAGATCCATCTATGATCTATTTTTATTTTTAGATTATCATTGAGCTCTCTGAGAATCTTATATTTCACGATCGATCCAAGCATATAGATATTTTGTATCATCATTTACAGGACTATGTGCAGATGCGAATAATGTTACTATAATAAATTCCAACAGAGGAACAAGATGCTAACATCTTGGAAAAGGCTTTGTTAAGAGGGATGGTCTAATTGCACAAGTGCATGACAGGGGTGCTTGATAATCACTTTCTTTCTAAGAGGGAGTGTTGAAAAATGCAGAAACAACGTATCAATTGTATTTTTCCTTGGTCAAATTGAGAAAATTATGAATTTCCACATTGAAAAACAACTTGGAGGTTGTCATCTTGTGTGACATGGCTCTTGTCACTCAATTAGCTCAGTAAATTTGAGTTAGAGGTCTTCGATTTCAGTTAAGCATGCCTGATTACTGATTTATAGCAATCAAGGTGAGTTATTTTAAGTTAAATTAGTTCTAACTGTTGATGGAACTAGTGGAATATCAGTTGTACAATTAGACAACAATATAAGTCAGTGATCATCCAGTAACTGGTTAATCAACCCAAAACAACTGTAGCATGCAGAGAATTCCAATTATCCATCTGTGGGCGACATTCCAAGGCAATGTAAGATTCGTTGCACACTAGTCTTGGGTATACACGTGTTTCATGCAACCAGATTATCAAGCTTGGGAATTGTGCAACCAGTTGGAGGAAAATTCCTTAATCATGGGGGCCTAATTACTCAAGAATTGTGCAAGGAAATAGGGGCTCAAGTAGAGGCATAAATTGGTTAAGTTTGGGTTACAGATTCTCATTGAGCAGAGAGATAGGTTATTCACTTACGGGTTGAACTCAAAGCGATCTAGCAAGTGTAATATAGTCTTTATTGATCTAATTAACACAAACAAGCTTAAGGAGTTTTTAGTAGTTGATTTACACTAGAAACATAATGTGCATGTGTGTTATTTCTTACTGTGTGTATGAGATTGTTGTCTTAAATTTTGAATTAATTTCCATAGAGTAGTATAGTAGAATTGTGTCTCTTGATTTAGATTAAAATTTCTTGAGCAGTTGTAATTCTACACCATATTTCTATAGGAAGTGATTTTAGGACCATTCATAAACCTTAACCATAATGTATATCTTCAATTTTTCAGGCACATCAAATATAAAACTTTTACTAGACATATCTTATGGTGTATTCCCATTTTGAACAAAATTTCACGATTGAACACATCCCCCCAAAAAAATATAGAAGAACTGTTGAGTTGATTCATTTAAATTGATTTAAGAACTAGTCACAAACACTAACTTCCATATCTTATATATTTAAAAGTATAAAGGAAAAACATATGAAATTTTAACCAAATGTTCGTTGATATCACTTTCAAATACTGCCAAATGTTTTCCATCTAAAACATCCCTGAAAAACAATTAAAGTGAAAATGCTAAGATGACTTCTTTGAAACATATTTTAGGATCAATTAGAAACCATAACTTCGATAATGTATATATTCAAATACAGAGAGATTTTTTTTTTTGAAATTTTAACCATATTTTCCTTGGGATGATTTATGGCTATTCTCAGAATTTCACCATCTGAAACACCACACAAAAATGATATAGAAAAAATACCAAGATGAGATGTTTAAATAATCCAAACCTTAGGTTCGTATGCTATGATACAAAAATTTATGTTCGAAGTACACAAATATTAGATGTAAAACCAACATGAGCATAAAGTAAAACTCTCGTATAAATAAAAAAAAAAGTCATCCAAATACTCAATTGCGTTCATATGTCGAAATCCCATGTCCTCAATAGTTACTACCTGATCCCTATATATACTTTCTCAAACATTGCACATCTTTTCACTTCATTATTAGGTTGATCATGTTGCATAATTTAAGCATTACATGCACATTTAACCACATATATGCCTCCCCTTGGGATCATCGCATATAAATTTAACCCAATATATGCTCCCTTTGGGGTCATAATATTTTTATTTTAGAGGTGCGGAAAAATATACATTCACGGAAACCTAGGGGAGGGATGAGAGGAAAAGACATAACTAAGAAAAGTAAGGAAAACCTCAACAAACTGATACCTTCTTAAAAAAAAGTGTTTACAATGGATCCATCAGAAAATGAGGTATCTTCTACTTTTTTTAAATTAAGAACACCTTCAAAGACAATAAAATCACACCAACTCCATTGTTTGGTGTCAAAATATATAGGAAAAAGAGAACTACATATCAATGGACCTATAAGAAAGCAATGTTTCCACTGCAATGGTACATACTGAGATTTAGGGATTCATCGAACCCTACAAAAGAACCTACAACAAAAGAGGAACTACCTTTGCAAGGACAAGTACCAAAATCAATCCAATAACCCATGGAAATTGGAATAATCCCAAGCATAAGCATAATTAATCCAACATTTATCCCACCCCACAACATTTTAGACCATGAGAAAGAAAACATTAAAGTCCATAAGTGGAGAAGAGTAACAATAGGCCAAGAGATGGGAGATTATATGAAGCTACACGAAAAGTTAAAACAATTAAGAGAAGATATGATGCTTTTGAGATGACAAGAAGAAGGTAACAAACAATAACTCCTTAATGATAACCAAGCACTCAAGAAGGAATTATAAAGGTTAAAAATAAATTCGTTATCAAAGATAATATAATTGTGGCATTAGGATATTTTCCAATGACAATGACTTATTTAGATATGGAATGCTATAATATAGGTCACCAACCAAGACTTGGTCCTTGTTCCTCAAAGAACAACTATGTAAGTACCAAATTTCTAGCCTTATAAAATAAGGAGAGTTCAACATCCAAACACCATAGGCATTAATACAAAAATATTAAATTATAAATGTTGAGGAAAAGGAAAGGGTATATAAATTTTACCTTTACAACTTTATCTTTTCTCTTCCACACTCTTGGTACTTCAACTCTTCAATGGAATATGTGCAATTAGTAACCCTATCCGTATTGCTAAGGGAGTAAGAATTAATGACATAGAAAATGAAAGAGTATTGGGAAAAAATATCCATATTCCTATGGATAAGAGCTAACCCCCCAGACCATAGAATATATAGTACTAGCATCTTATGATATCTTTTCCTCTGATCAAGTAGTGGCTCTCATTTAAATATGTAGACAAGAAGAGGATATATCACATTTGGAGGAAACACCCAATATATATTACAGGATGAGAAAACCATACCTTGCCAAAGAAGATGTCAATCTACAACTTATAGCCTTTAAATTACAGAATCCTACTTTCTTACTAATCTAGAGGCTAAATAGAAAGAAAAAATATATATAAAAAATTAGTACAAAATGTGGGTACAATATTGGCTATACTAAAATTTAACCCACTCATCCTACTCATGATAAAATAATACTTTGATGAAAAGAAGGAAGAGGAGGAATGGAAAATAATTGAAGAAGAAACAAGTTTCTACCATTAGGGACAATTCACCATATACTTGACTTGGGAGATTAGGAAAGAATGCAAATATCAACACAAATAGGAACAATAGCGAAGGGAACAACAAGTATCTATCATAAAATTGCCCAAGGATGTGCAAAATTATAAGCAAGGGGTATGATGGACCCTTTTCAACCCATATATACTACCATTTTTTCCTAAACATATATATTTTTTACCTTGTTTAATTTTCATTTTGATATTTTACATGTTAAATTAGGAATTTAGGTATGATACTCAATTAGTATTGCAATACAATAATACAATGGATATGGCATGATTATATGAAGCACCTTTTCACCAGAAGCTGTATAAGAAAATACGGATCCTACTCTTGAATTATCTCATTCTCCAAATGAAGTTCCTCAGGTTTATGCAAGGAAATTTCACTAGTCAAAAAAACAAATTCTCTCAGTGAATTAACTCATGAAGACATATAACCCCTAATATAGAGATTTTGGTGGAAATTATCCCAACCTATCAAGGGGATGTTGTTCTTTTTTTCATGCATAAATTATGGAGATTGTATGGAGCTAAAAGAATAATTAAAACAATTAAGAGAAGATGTGATTTTTTTGAGAATACAAGAAGGAAAAAAACAATAACTCCTTAAGGATAACCAAGCACTCAAGAAGGAATTAGAAAGGTTAAGAATAAAATTTTATGTGAGTTTTACCTTTACAACTTTATCATTTTTCTTCCACACACTTGGGACCCAAACTCTTACAAGGAATATGTGAATTTGATGACCCTAGCCATGTGGCTAAGGAATAAAGAATTGAGTACATAGGAAATGAAAAGGTATAGGGAAGAATTATCCATCTTCCTATGGATAAGTGCTAAACTCCCCAAACTAGAGATGAGATAGTACTCGCATCCAATGTTATCTTGTTATATGATCTAGGTAGTGGCTACCATTTGGAGATGTATAAAAGAAGAGTCTATATGACCTCTAAGAGGAAACACTCAAGGTTTTATATGATGAGACCACAGTAGCTTTCCAAAAAATATGTCAATCTATACCTCATAGCCTTTAAATTGAGAACTTCATATTAGTACTAATCTACACGATACTATACAAATAAAAAAATCTATATAGAAAATTAAGAAATAATGTGGGTACAAGATGAGCTACACTAAATTTCAACTCACTCATATCTCTCAAGATAAAATTATAAGTTTATTAAAAGAATGAAGATTAAGAATGGAAAATAATTGAAGAAGCAGTAAGTTTTTACTGTGGAGGATATTTCACTATATAAATGTATTCAGAAATTAGAAAACAATGCAAAGACCAGCTTGACTAGGAACAGAAGAAAAGGGAAAAAGAACTCTCTAATGTAAAATTTCCAAGGATGCGCAAAAATAAGCATGGGGTATAATGGGCCCTCGCAATGAGTAATTTTTGAGCCCATATAGTGTCATTTGTTCTTTTATATATATATATATATTTTTAACCTTGTTTAACGCACATTTTTTATTTACATGTTAAATTATGAATTCGAGTAGGATGCTCAATTAGTATTGTGATTGTTATGATTTTTTTCTTTCAGCAGAAGTGCTAGAAAAGAAAATGATATGATACTATGAATAAAATTTCACCATAATCCTTACCAGAAAATAGGGATCCTACTCTCGAAATATCCCACACTCAAGCTAAAGTTTCTCATGTTTACCGAGGGAAATTTCAGTAGTTAAAAATCTGATTTCGAAGTGCAATTGACTCGAGAAGACATCTATCCCCTAATCTAGGAATTTTGAGGGAAATTAGAAACACCTATTGAGGGGAGATTTTTCTCTCTTGCGTGCATAGATTAAGGACTTGAGCCTGATAACTAGTTAGATTATTATTGTTGTATAGTTTATTTTAGTTTCAAGATATTCTTATACCTTTTGAGCATGTATCTAGTCTTATCTTGTTAACAATTTCCTTTTCTAATATGTTGGATACTATTGATTAAGTTATTTCTGTAAATACGATGGGGGAGAACCCACCGAAAGGACTCTAAGAAACATTATGCACTTTATTTCCTTAACCATATTTTATGTTTAGTGAGTTTCTTATAAATTACTGTTACAAAATTTTCAGATTTACATTTATTTACTTTCCTATAGAGTTATAAATTTCATTATACAACCACTCTCATGAGCACAATTTTGATTTTTATGATTTGTGTCACGATAATCAAGTAGTTTTCATATGGAAAAATGTATTTCATTTGATTTTATTTGTCTATTTAATGAGCTTCAGTACTTTCCTGCATCACCACATATTTTCCAGTAGCTCTAAAATTCTTAATATATAATAGCACATAACCCTGTTTCTTCAATATATCTTTCAACAAAAAAAACATATTTGATAAACAACACTAATAACGGAATTAGGAAATGATGATCAATTAAAGAGAAATTAGGATTGGGGTAGTTTTCGTTTAATTCTTATTATTAGTGTATGTACTTTCCTTGCACTTTGAATTTTACTTTTGGCGAGGTTAATAACACTTCCTTTTACCTACAACATTTTTGTCCTCTTCAAGTTGAGTTAGCTATAATTGGTAAAGTAGAAGTGTTTTAAGTATTGGTTAGATTTTGTTGACATTGGGTTAAATAGATTTCGAACGACAACGATGAATCACTAATTATATTCAATGAGATTTCTCTTTACCTAAACCATTAGAGTAATACCCAAGGTGTCTATTTACCATCATTGACATAGATAGTTGCACAATAAGAAAAAGTTGGTATACTTACACATATATAACACCTCTAAAGTTTGTACAAACCATAGATTGATGATTAAAGTGGGTAACTACATGACAACAACATTCTTGTTGTAATTTTAAAGCCCACAAATGAGGCATGGGAAGGAGATATATGCGCATGCTTAAAATATTTGTGAAGTATTGTCACATGGATTTCAATGTTGCTAGAAATATAACGAAAAAAATGAAAGAGTGTGATTGTTAAATATATATGGAATCAAAATAAAGGAAATTGATATTTTCGAGAACAAAATAATGAGGATTTGGTAATGTTATGAATTGAATGAATGGAATCACAATTCCCATTGTTGTCATCTCGATTTTAGATTTTGTGATACTGACAATACACATTCCATGCAAGTTCTCATCTAAACTTATTGAGGAGAATACAAGTTAGAAAATTTAACCATGTGTAATAGAGTATTTAATCCCAAAAATAATCATCAAATAATTTTACGTGGAATAAGGAAAAGGTATGCATTATCTTTATGATGAGATTGAGAAAACTTGTAACAGATTGATGAATTGTTGAGGGATATACATACAATTCATCGAGTGGATGAGATGACCACTAACATGATAAAATAATATGTCATTAATTTTAATATATGAATACATAACATTATGTATAAAATAAAATAATTATGAATATACATGTTGGATACTATTAGTCAGATGGAATGTTTGAACATGAAAAAAGAGAAATGACCTAATTTCTCTATGTTTTTTTCAATTTCCATTAGTTACTTTAAAAATTTATATTTAGCATATTCTTAGTTAATATTACTAAGAATATTTTAATACTAATATAAATTACATTCATGACTTATAGCTAATAATTTTATTTTTTAAAGAACTAAAAGTGTAGGATATATAACAAAAAGAAAATCAATATTTATGGAAAGCCTACAATTCAAAAAGATGAAGCATTTAAACTAAATCAGATTACCTTTGAGGGTTAGCTCAATTGGTCCAGTCCCCATAATAAAACAACCTTTTTTATTGAGAGGTCACAAGTTCAATTCACTTGTCTCCCTCATGGTTAGGCTCTGTGGTTGAGCTGATAGGAAGTGATCCCTTTGGGTGGATTTGCCTACTAAAAATATACTATGGACATAGAGGTATTGATCTTTGGGGTCTATGAGCCACATTAAAAAAAAAAAGGAAATAAATGTGATGATAATTCTTAGACCACATGGTTCCAAGTGGATATTCAAAAAGACGCCCCCATGGTGGGTGAAAAAACAATCTCCTTAAGGATGTATGGTGGTTATAGCAATGATAGGACATACATGTGTTACCATAATGAATCACATGATGTAAAACAATACTTACCACCTAAATGAGAATAATGAGAGGCGGCGGATGTTAATTAACTCTCGTGCCAGTAGGAGGAATATAAAATACAAATATGTTAGTTGTTAGAGTCGGTCCTTACAGCCTTCCGTCAGAGATCTTTTCGCTTTTGCATATCATTTTTAGGTGTCTCGCTCATTCCATTTCATTGAATTTCGCTAGGGGCATGCTATTGACTGACGAGGGGGTCTGGTTGGCTTGTGTTTCCTCGTTCTTGTCCCTGCAGGGTTAGTCAAAATTTTCTCAAAAATCACCAAAGTACATGATCATTGCATTCATCGTCATAAAAGATTAGTTTCGTTAAAAACTCTTTAGTCCTAGAGTCTAGGGTTGTTAGTCCTTTGCATACACATAATAAAAGCCCGTAGGCCATGAGGTTGGTTTCAACTCATTTAATATTTTTCTCGGAAAGCATTTAAAACATTTTTAGTCTAAAACTCTATTTTGGAACTAAAAATTGTTATTGTAAATAATTGTACTTGTTTCATTTCAAAAAGCTTCAGAGCAAGCCTCTGATCTTCTCCAAAGCCAAAATGCCAGATCCCTACAAAACTCAACAAAATATTATCAGTCCAAACCTCAGAAAAAGCAAGAGAAAGTCAAAAAGCAACATTGAATTAAAAGACCAAAGATGTCAAAGTGCCAAACATTATAAAGTGGGTTATTGAATCAATTTAAATCAAATCTGATTTGGTAAGATATTTTGTTCACATATAAAAGGGGAAACAAGTCCATTTGTTCAAAAATTCCCGAGGCAAAATCTTGTTTGAATTTGTGAAGGCTGAAACTGTGTTTGCATACTTGTGGACAACATTTGGAGGTGTGCGCTACGCGTTCGATCTGTGCGCTATGCACACAGGCGTGCGCTATGCACTGGGCCTCACTGGCTAATGTAAAAATACACAAGCGCTACGCACACAGGTGTGCGCTACGCGTTGGGTTTGGGCGCTACGCACTCAGTCACAACACCAAAAAAATTTTGTTAATGCGTCCAGATCTTGCCAAATCGACTCCAAAACTTGCAAGTAGGTGTTTCATGGCTGCTCAGTCAATTTTCAATTGTTCCTAGTATGTTTGAGGTGGGAAATTTGATGTATTGGGTGTAGAAAGATGAAACCCTATGCTCATACCAAAATCATTCCTTAGGGTTTTTAAAAAGACATGTGAGTGTCTTTGTGAAGATTTTCCCATTCTCCATTGTTGAAATAACTCATTTGTCAAGTTTTAGCCAACATCACAAAATGTGCACTTCACATTTTTGTTCATTTGTCAAAAATGTCCTTGTGATTAAAACAGTGACTGTTTTATGCCAATACACTGAAAACAAAGTTATTACCATTATGGCTTGGTTCTTATGATGTTGTGGTAAACATATGTGGGTTTTGGGATTGCATTGAAATTCTGATTTCATCACCCCTATATCAACATACATATTGCAGACATTGTGTTTTAAAAGCCATGTCAGACACAGATTCAGTTTATGAGCAGGAGAATCACAGTGATTCCAAAACAGAGGGTAATGTGCCACGGAGGCCTCACAGAGGTGGAAAAGGTGGTAAGCATCTCAGGGAAGAGCGCACTTCTTTGGTTCAATTGCAGGCTTGCCCGCTTGCAATGGATTGTTTTTGCTATCAGTCATGCTATCACTATTGTGAGCTAATTTCACAAATCCAACATCATCGTGAACTAGCTCGCTTGTTTGTTCTACATTTACATGATGGCCATGTAAATCTTGTCGGATTTGATTTCATTTTGTCACCAGAGACTATTGCAGAGGCCACTGGGATACCAAATATTAGAGAACAGTTGAATAAGCATCAACAGTTAGAGAAATCCTACTATGAGCCATACATCAAACCTGGCTATATGAGGCATTTCAGCAGGGTATTTCCTTTCCGATACCTGAGTGATCAGTTTGCACCTTTGATGAAACTCATCATTTGGTATTTTAGTTGTGAGGGCAGATTCTCACGTCTTTGTGCGTACCATGTCCGTTTGTTGATGCATTTCACAAGGTTACGTTTGATGAACATTCCATACTTCATGTTTCGCAACATAGAGAGGATGGTTGTCTTAGTACAAAAGAAGACCCCATCACAACAGCATATAAGTATTTATCATTACGCGCTGATCAAGATCGTAGTGGTTCATCAGTTGGCACAGCAGGGCATTACTTGGGAGGATTTTATTTCTCGTGACTTTTTCACAGCGCCATAGCCACCTCCAGAGATATTTCATGATGAGGGAGAGCATACACTTATTGAGCTGCGACAAATCCGTGAAGACCGAAGGTTGGCCCGTAAAAGACATGGTGATTTGAAACCTGTTGAGCGGCAATTTTGGCTTGAGAAAGTCAATCGACATCTAGAGGAGTTGTTGGAAAAGGCCAATAGAGACAAAGACATGCTTCATCACATGAAAAATCATTATTGGGCTTGCATGCATGTCAGAAAAGCAAAAAATGAAGATTTTGAAAAGGAGGTTGAGCAAAGCACTAAAACGGCGAGAGAGGCTAGATCCACTTCGAGTTTTGGCCAAATTTTTGTCATTATTATTATTATTATTATTATTATTATTAATTGTAATTATTATTATTATTATCATTAATTATTATTATTAATATAATAATTAGTAATAAAAATAGTTAGAATTATACTAATTAATAATAATAATTAGAATTAATGATATTATAATGATCAAAATTAATGATTAAAAATATTAATTTTGGAATATTGAATTAATACTTAAAATTTTATTATAATAAATATCGGTACAATTTATATTAATATTTTTGTTTTATTTATTTATTTTTATTTTTATGTTTTTACTTTTTTTGAATAGGCTACTATTTAGTTAAGTAAAGAAATTTAATGTTAATTGAGAAATTATTGATAATTATTATTTATTAATATAATAATTAATAAAAATAATTAGAATTAATACAAATTAAACTACAAATTAGAATGATCAAATAAATCCTAGATTATTGAATTAATATATAAAATTGATAATATTATTAATGCTAGAATAAAGACTATAATGTTTAATATTTATTATTTAATTTATATATAAATATTAAAACTATTTAAATGAATAAATGTTAATAATAACAATTATTATATTAAAAAGAAGAAAGAAAAAGATATTTTAATGATAAGAAATAAAGTAATTAATATGGGTAATTAATAAATTAATTAATCAATTCATGATAAAGGTCATTATCAAAATTAATAATGTAATGATTAATAAAGATTAATTTTAGTTAAATTATTTAAATGAATAAATATTAATAATTATTATTATTATATTAAATAGATATATCAATATTAAGAAATTAACATGGGAAATTAATAAATTAGTTAATTAATTAATGATAAAGGTCATTATCAAAATTAATAATGTAAATGATTAATGATTAATGGTGTACTCTATATTATTATTATTATTATTATTGTAAACCGAGTTAATTTCTTTGATTAGTGGAAGCCAACTTCCACTAATCTCCATATCATTGTCTCTGTTGAGATTATGCGGGTGTTTGATGATTTCAAGAGCTTCTCTAATCTTTCGCTTATGGTGTTGCTCTTCCCTAGCGATAATAGAGGCGCTTTCCAGGCAGACATGGTGCTTAGTTTTTAAGGAGTGTTCTGCCAGGACGGAAGTCCGAGACCTTTCATTCTTAATATCAGCTCCATGTTCTTTGAGTCTGGTCCGCAGGGAGCGACCTGTTTCACCAATGTAGCTTTTCCCACATGAGCAATCAATTTTATAGACCCCTTTAAGTTGATATCTATCAATATTATCTTTGACAGATCTCATACCTTGTCTAATAGTTCCCGGTGCTGAGAATTGCGTGCTTATGTTTTTCCTTCTTAGGATTTTCGCAATCTTATCAGTAACTCCATGAATGTAAGGTAGAAAAACCCTACCACCCTCAGGTTGATCTCGGGCCTTAGGTTCATGAGATGACATCCTTTTTTCGGCCTTCTGAATTGCTCTTTTAATCTCATTTTCATTGTAGCCTAAACCCTTAAAGGTTGAGATTAAATGTTTCTTTTCTTCATTCAGATGATCAGCGTCAGAAATTCGAAGGGCCCTCATAGCAAGAGTGTTTAGGACACCAAATTTCTGGGCTGGATGATGGTGGGAATTAGCGTGGAGGTAGTTTTCTGTGTGGGTTGACTTCCTGAAGACTTTGTGTCCTATGGAGCCGTCCTCTTTTCTCATGATGAGGATGTCTAAAAAGGGAATGCTCATGTTTTATTCAAGCTCCATAGTGAATTTTATTTCTGAATAGATGGAATTTAGGTGAATTAAAAACTTGTCAAGCTCTGCTTTACCATGTGTCCATTTTATATTAGTATCATCGACGAATCGCTTCCACCTTGCTGGTTTCAAAGGGTAAGATTCCAGGGCTTTCTTTCCAAAATATTCCATGTATAAGTTGGCCACAATTGGCGAAAGGGGGGATCCCATTGCCACTCCAGATGTCTGCTCATAATATGTTCCCTGGAAGGTGAAAACTGTTGATCGCAAGCAGATTTCGGCCAACCTTGCAGTCCCTGGATCAGTAACATCTTTTATAACTTGAATGGCTTCTTCGAGAGGAATCTTGGTGAATAAGGACACCACGTCAAAGCTAACAAGGATGTTATCACGTTCTATCTTCTCATTCTTAATGAGATTCACGAAGTCATGGGAGTCTTTGATGAAATAATCAGTGTTTCCAACAAGGGGCTTGAGTATTTTTGCAACATACTTGGCGAGTTCATAGGTTGGGGATCCAATGGTATTGACAATTGGTCTAAGAGGGACTCCTTCTTTATGGATCTTGGGTAACCCATAAATCCTAGGGATGCATTCACTAGAGGGAATTAATTTCTTTTTCAATTTATCATCAAGGTTGGATTCCAAAATTGCCTTTTTCACCTCTTTCATAATCTTGGGGATGCGGTTATTGCTTAGTTTCTTGTAACTACCGCAATTGAGGTGATCGTTCATTTTGTGTATATAATCTTCTTTATCCAATATCACCGCTGCTCCTCCCTTATCTGCCTTGAGAACCTTCAAAAATTTTGTCAGCCGACCTCCTTCTCTTTTTCTCTCCTCATTTCTATTTATCCCTCAAATTTGCTCTTCTTCTATCCAGCATTCAAGTTGTCCTGATGATGGATCCCGGTTGGGATTTGAAACGTTGGCAGAAAATGGTTCTTACTGTGGATTCTCCGGTAACTAAGTCGAAAATAATAAACCACATAGGTCTTAAATCCATTTTTGGGTTTGTCATGTAAGTTATGCATGCTCAGTTATTGCCGAAGCATTTCATCAAGTTCTGGATGATCAAAAGGCCTAAAAACACCATGAAAACCACCTTGTTGCCACCTTTTGCAATAGCAGGAAGTACTTCTTGGAGAATGCAATTTTGAGAGGGCAAATGAGCTCCAAATTGGGAAATTCCACCTGGGCTAGATATTATACATCCAGAGCTTTCCAACCAGCTATTGTAAGCTTTATTTCGTTGTCGGGAAGTGCCCCAAAAACAAGCTGAAAGGTGCGGTACGCATAGGAATAAGGGCGCTACGCATAGAGGTTTTTGGTCCAGTTTTCATCCTCCAGCTCAGGAATTCGGCCAGTTTTCACTAGTTTCACTTCTTGATGTGATTTTTGACCCAACATGTTGTAATCTGATGTGTGTAAGGTAACATGGCACTTATTTACCTTCTTCTAGATGATTCATTCACATATTAGCAAGAAATTAATGTAATGAATCAGTTTCCTTCTTTTTAGAGGTAGGTTGTTTTGGTCACCTAGATTCTTGCTCCATGTTTAGAATTTGTTCAAACTACTCCTAGAAGGAAGAGCTCGACCCCTAGAGGTTAGGCAATGAGTTGGCTTGATCTATATATGTAAATTTTCAGTCAGTAGCACAAGTTGGACTCTTGGGAAAAGCTTAACACTCTATTGTACATTCACTTCTGCATTTTTGGCAAAGGAAAGACCAGGGTTTTGCAGCACTGTTTGGGATCCTTGTGGCTTTGTGTGCTGATGGTGTGCTTCTTTCTGTAATTGTAAGTTGTTAATGTGTATCATTTTCCTTCTTTCATCTTCTTCAATTGAACAAATGAAGTGTTAAGGTAGAATCCATAGATTGTTATGCTTTCCCTTTAAGTTTTTTTGATTTTCCATGTTTTCATCTGTTTAAGGAGAATCCTTGAGAGTTTCTTGCTCTCCTTAGCTTCTCACCAGTCAGATCTAGCAATTCATTATCTTTAAAGCATCAAGACAATCGCCTACCTCGCCCCAAGTAGACCTCTGCAAGAACTGTGTCTCATCCCCGCACCCAAAATTGCCTTTTCCTTTGATTCAACAAAAACCTCAAAAATCAACCTCAAACTCCTTGTACTTCATACCTAGCCTAAGATCAATTGCCAATTTAGTCATCTCGAGCCTCATTGATCACCTTTTGCCGAGATTGACCTGGAGAGAGCCCTCTCTTATCCTCGTAGGGCTAGCTACGAGGCTGAGCGTGGTTTGATGTGGACATAGAACCCTGTCTTTTCAGCCTGAGACAAATCTAGGTTCTAACATAGTGGCTACCATACTGGCGAACAAATGGTTTGTTTGTTAATGTCATTTGTTTTATAAGCTACAGACTGAGCATGAGCATTAGCCAAGTAGCCTTCGAAACACTTTTGCTTTGCATTAGCACAAGTAGATAAACACTACTTCAGTCAATCTCCGGTCTAGCTTGTAATTATGACACTTGAAACACCCCAATACATCTACAAACTCTAAGCTCCTGGATGATAAGTTTAGGGTTTGATAGGCTGAAAAAGTTGTTTATGTTCCTTTGATTTTGTGAAAATAACACGCTGGCTTCAAAGAGATATACAAATGCTAATCCAGATCCTAATCCTCCTCCTGTTTACGAGAATCCCAATTTGATTCCAAGACTTCTACGTCAAGAGAGCTCTGTGACTCCCATGTTTAAATCCCACTCATGTCCTGCAATTTTTAAATATCTTGAAGAACTTGATTTTGACGAAAGGTTTGCATTGTCGCTGTTTAAAACCAAATCTGAAAGTGCACTTGATTCCCTAGCTCCAAATCCTGATTTTGCTGCGGCCCTTGAAGTTGAAAGAAACAATAAGTTGATTGAAAATTTTATCTTGCAGCGCCTTCAGAGAGACATTTAGTTTTCAAGCCTTGCTGATTTCCTAGAAGCTGCATTTGCAAGCATTGGATCTTCTATCACGGCTTCCGCCTCAAAAGTTCCTACCGAGCCCCCTTTCATTCCCACTATTCCCCAACAACCTATAATCACTTATCCAAAGTCTACAGCAAATTCTCCTTCTTCATCTCACGTGGCTTCTCCTCCACATACACCTCCTCACACTACTCATACTTCTGCTGCATCCACTCCTCCAACAACTCCCAGACCAAATCCTCCAAGAGTAATGGCTACTCGGTTCGCACCTCTCGCTCTTCCTCAAATTTTAAATGACATGCCTGCAGATTATGAAAGTAAAATTCCTTTGTTCGATGGTACATCTCAGAATATCACAGCTCAACAACATGTTGACAAAATGGTAGATTTCTTTGATCTCCATGAGATTGATGAAGAAAATGTGACCATGAGGCTATTCGTGCAGAGTTTTGGTGGAGAGGTAAGGAAATGGTTTAGAGCTTTGCCGGCCAGAAGTGTTCCTACATTAGAAGATCTAAAGAGGCAGGTTTTAGAACATTGGGAAGTAAAGAAAGATCCGCTGCAAATCAAATCTGAATATACTAAGATCAAACGAAATGTTGGAGAGTTCGTTCAAGACTATTGCATTAGATTCAATGCAGTATATAATGAAATTCCAGATGATTTAAAACCAACTAGAAAATCAGCGTTGCTCAAGTTCCCGGATGGTTTTGATCCGGACATGGCTTATCAACTAAGGGAGAGAGATCCGGCTACCTTAGAAGACATGCAGAAAATTGCTGTTAGTGTTGAGGCAAACTTGAATGATAAGCGAGCAAGAGTGAAAGCCGAGAAGAAAGTCTCAATAAAAGAAGAAGCCTCTACATCAGATCAAGTTCTCCGAAAGGTAGAAAAGATGATTGAAAGGCTAGCACTTGATAAGCCTGAACCGCAGATTCGAAATCCCAATTTCCATGGTCAACAACAACCACAATTTAGGATCAAACAGCGTGAGCAACGAGCATAAGACATGGCATCACAACAGCAGCAGGTAAAGACACCACTTCAGCAGAATTTTGTTGGTCCCGAGTTAGATGATGAAGATAATGTAGTTGGAGAAGAAAATCACTTCTTTACTCCCGATGATATGCCCACATTTATCACTGAAGATGATGAAAAGGCAACAAGTTCAGCAGTACAATATGATGCAGATTTTATCTTGGCAAATGATATAGTTTTGGAGGAAGAGTCGGATGAGTATCAAAGAGGTTACATGCATGCTTTTTCCGCCCAACAACGTCAGTATTCACTTAGAGGCAGAAATGTTCCCATCAATCCAGTTCATAACAGGAAAGAAGTTCCAGCATCTAAAGATGAAACACCGGCTGCATCAAAGAAAGGAAAAGAGAGTGTTGACCCTATGACTAGCAAGCCTTCACCAGCAAATGAAAAGGTAAATCAACTCACTGTATCAAAGGATAAACCTGAAAATAAAGATGTTCCAGCCAAAGAAGTGGACAAGGCTTCTACTTTTAGTTTAGAAAATGAAATTTCTAAACTAAAAGTATCTATTCCTTTGACTGAGCTCATGAAGAACAGCAGCTATAGAGGTCAAGTCTCCAAAATTCTGAATTTTGACCCAATGTCTGATATGGTGAGTGTAGAAGATGATCAACCAGAATTAATATTTGGACCAGCGTTGAGTGGTGAGTCTGAAGTACCTCCTTTTTATATTAGTTTGAGAGTGCATGAGTTTGTGTTGCACAATGCTATGTTTGATACCGGCGCCTCCCACAATCTTATGTCGAAGGCTATCATGGAAAAGTTGGGTTTGGACATCACCAGGAAATATCATGATCTTTACTCTTTTGATTCCAGCAGGGTGAGATGTATTGGGCTAATTAAAGACTTGGTTGTAAGTTTGGATCAGATCCCTGCAAAGAATGTCTTGATGGATGTTGTCGTGGCTGACATTCCTCCCCGCTTTGGCATGCTCCTTCCCAGATCTTGGAGCGCAAAATTACAAGGAACAATATAGCTTGATTTCTCCTATGCAACGATTCCCATGTTTGGCCAAATTAGAAAGTTGTATCGGGAACAGAAAATGAAATACATGATCATCAGCAAGGAGAAACCAATTAATCATCCCATCAGTTATGTACATACAGATCTAGAGTCTTTTGTTTTGTATTCAGATAGTTTCAATGATATTGATAGTCAATTAGTTGTAGTAGATGATATTCCAGAGATAGCAGAGATTTTTAGAGAAGTTTTAAATAAAGAATGACAAGAACAGCAAAACGTCATTGAGCAATCAGCTGGAGGTAATGGACAGCAAGCAGAAAATTCACAACAAAAAACTTTTCAGCACTTGGTAGAAGAGGAAGATGGTTTGTGGACCATGGATTTTGATGGAGCAGTGGGCAATGATGGTGTTGGGATTGGTATTTGGGTGCGTAGTCCTTTTTCTGCTTCATACAAAGTGCCTAGTAATGTGCGGGTATGTTCTTACAAGCTTGCTTTTGATTGTTCAAATAATGAAGTTGAATATGAAGCTTTGATTGCTGGTCTGAAAATTTTAAGAAAGCTAAATGCTAAGAGGATTGCAATATATGGTGATTCTCAATTAGTGATCAAGCAAGTTAAGGGAGAATATAAAACGAAACACCCACGGATGTGGGCCTACCGGAATGTTGTTTTGGATATCTTGAAAGTGTTTTTAGATTATACATTGACATGTGTGCCTCGTATTCAAAATAGCATTGTAGATGCACTTGCTAAGGCAGCTAGCAATTTGAAGATCCCTATGAATTCCAGCAATAAATTTGAAATTCATGTTAAGCATCGTCCGACTGTTCCAGACAATCAAAGACATTGGCAAGTTTTCCAAGATGATGAGGAGATCAATGATTTTCTACAAAGCAAAGGTAAGTTCAAGGATACTTCAGTGGATGTAGAATATGATGACGGTAGCACTGATGTACGAATAAATCAAATGGAAGTGTTGCAGCTCAAGGATAATGTAATTCCTAAAGGCTTGATACCTTTAGAGGAGCTCTTTGATCATGATGATGTAGCCCGCAAACCAACATTGCAGCCAACCGAAAAGGGAGATGAAGATGTGAATCTTGGAACAGCTGAGCATCTGAAGATTGTAAAGATCTCTAAGACATTGCCACCAGAGGTAAAACCCAAATATATCAACTTGTTGTCATCTTTTCTCAATGTGTTTGCTTGGGACTATTCTGATTTGAAGACGTATGATACAAATATAATTCAGCATACCATTCCTATTAAGCCTAATCAAAAACCTTTCAGACAGAAGTTAAGAAGGCTTAATCCAAAATTGCTGCCATCAATTGAAAAAGAGATAAATAGGTTGTACAAATCAGGAATTATTGTTCCCATCCGCTTTTCTGATTGGATATCAAATTTGGTGTCGGTGCGTAAGAAAACCGGTGAGATTCGTTTGTGCATTGACTTCTGAAACCTCAACAAAGTTTCCTTGAAGGATAATTATCCGCTGCCCAAAATTGATCATATACTACATCGAGTAGTTGGCACATCTCGCATGTCCCTACTCCATGGTTATTACGGATATAACCAAATTTTAGTTCATGAAGATGACAGAGACAAAACAACCTTCACCACTCTATGGGGAACCTTTCATTATGCGAAAATGCCTTTCGGTTTGAAGAATGCAGGTGCTACTTTTCAGCGGGAAATGGACTTGGCTTTCGCTAATGAGAAAGATGTATTCTTAGTAGTATACCTTGATGATCTGACCGTGTTTTCCAAATCAGATGATGAACACTTGCATCATTTGAAAATTGTCTTTGAAAAGTGAAGAAAATATGGTGTGTCGCTGAATCCCAAGAAGAGTTTATTTGCAATGGATGAAGGTAAACTCCTTGGGCACATTATCTCAAAGGATGGCATTCATATTGATCCAGCACGTGTGGAAGCAATTCAGCAAATCGACTTGCCCGGGAATAAAAAGGAGATCCAATCGTTCAATGGTAAGATGAATTTTTTGCGCCGTTTTGTTCCTAATCTTGCAGAGCACCTTAGAGAAATTACAAACATGCTCAAGAAGGACAGCCAAGTGTCATGGACGGAAGAGGCGGTGAAATCATTCAATTTAGTTAAATTGATTCTTTCTTCAGCACTGGTTCTAATCAGCCCAGATTATACTTAGGATTTTATATTGTTTTCTTTTGCTTCGGAGCATACTATGGCAGCTGTGTTAATGCAGAAAAAAGAAGAGCATGAAAGACCCATTGCTTTCTTCAGCCGAACCATAAGAGATGCTGCTTTGAAATACAACATTATCGAGAAACAAGCCCTTGCCCTTGTTAAAGCACTCAAAGATTTCCGTGTGTATATTCTGCATTCTCATATTTTAGCTTATGTTCCTAATGCTGCTGTCAAAGATGTTTTGGTTCAGACCGACCCAGAAGGAAGACGTGGCAAATGGATAGCAGCCTTATTGGAGTATGATGTGGAGATAAGGCCTACCAAGCTGATTAAAGGTCAGGGATTGGAAAAATTGATGGTTGAATCAAATCTATGTCTCTTAGACATCAATTTGATCGCTGCCTTGTCCGATGAAAATGATGAAAGCTCTTCACTTCAGGTATCAGAAATGTTTGTTCTTTCTCCATGGTATTCAGATATCATATATGTTCTTCAAAATTTGTCTGCACCGTCTGGGATGGCTAGAAATAAAGCAAGAACTCTTAAGTTGAAGGCTGCTAAGTTTTGTGTTATAGGTTCTGCACTTTATTGGAAGGATCCTGGTGGAGTTTTGTTAAATTGTTTGGTGGAAGAAGAAGCAAAACAAGTCATAGAAGATTATCATAAAGGCGATTGTGGTGGTCACCTTTTTTGGAAAACAACAGCAAATAAAATTTTGAGGGCTGGATACTAATGGCCGACATTATTTTCTGATGTGTTTAGGGCTGTCAAGAGCTACCATAATTGCTAGATTTTTGAGGGGAAACAAAGACTACAGCCGTTGCCGCTTAAGCCCATTGAGGTGAGTGCTCTTTTTCAGCAGTGGGGGCTAGATTTTATTGGTGAAATTCATCCTTCTTCTTCAGTTCAACATAGATGGATCCTCACAGGTATGGATTACTTCACAAAATGGATCGAAGCAATTCCCACCAGGAAAGCTACGGATGCGGTAACAATTTCACTTCTTGAGAATAATATTTTGTCTCGTTTCGGTTGCCCGAGTAAGTTAATCACTGCTAATGCATCAACTTTTAAGTCAAAAAAGATAGTTGAGTTTTGTAATAAATATTATATTACTTTGGGACACTCAACTGCCTATCATCCGCAAGGAAATGGATTAGCTGAATCTTCAAATAAATCTTTGGTTAATATCATTAAGAAAATGCTGGAAATGAACAAGAAAAGTTGGCATAAGAAGTTGGTCCTTGCACTCTGGGCGGATCGGGTGAGTCAAAAGAAATCCATTGGCATGTCCCCCTTTGAATTAGTTTATGGAATCGATAAAGTGTTCCCTACTTCTCTTGCAGCTCCGATAGTGAAACTTCTTCAAGAGGCTAGTAGTGAAGAGGATCCAATGCAGCGAAGGCTAAATCAAATGATCCACTTGCAACAGACACAAGAAGATGTTTTTCAGAACACCTGTAAGTTGCAGGAGCATATTAAAAGGATTTTTGACAGAAAAGAAAAGGAGGATACATTTCAGTTGGATGATGTGGTGTTAAGGTGGGATGTAAGAAATGAAGAAAAGGGCAAACACAACAAGTTTGAAAATCTATGGAAAGGTCCTTTTAAGATTGCAGCATTTCGAGGTCAAAACACTTTTCTTCTTAAGGAAATGAACAGGGGATGATTGTCCAGGAGGGCCGGTCAATGGTTGGCTACTCAAGCGATACATTTTCTAAGTTTTTCTGTTGTCCTATTAGCATTGTAAATAGCATTTCATTTCAGTTTCGATGCAATTGTGTGTTGTGATCATTTCTTCAATCTGGGGCCCGGAGTGAAGGCTATAATTCTGGGGAAAGATTTTAGTTCGAGTTGAGTTTGTCAAGTCGGTTAGTTAGTCATATTCTTGAGTCATTTGCATGTTAATTTTCAGTCAAATAAATTGGGTCAACATATTGGATTGTTTGGTGAAATCATGACTCCATAACCCAATGGATGAAGGCACTGTCTGGCTCTCCCAGAGATCTGCCGTTCTTGGCATCTCTAAGGAGCCACCATCCCCATTGGAGCCAATGTTAGAGTCTATCCTTACAGCCCTCCGTCAGAGATCTTTTCGCTTTTGCATATCATTTTTAGGTGTCTCGCTCATTCGACTTCATTGCATTTTGCTAGGGGCATGCCATTGACTGATGAGGGGGTCTGGTTGTCTTGTGTTTCCTCATGCTTGTCCCTGCAGGGTTAGTAAAAAATTTCTCAAAAATCACTTAAGTACATGATCATTGCATTCATCGTCATAAAAGATTAGTTTCGTTAAAAATTCTTTAGTCCTAGAGTCTAGGGTTGTCAGTCCTTTGCATACACATAATAAAAGCCCGCAGGCCATGAGGTTGGTTTCAACTCATTTAATATTTTTCTCAGAAAGCATTTAAAACATTTTTAGTCCAAAACTCTATTTTGGAACTAAAAATTGTTATTGTAAATAATTATACTTGTTTCATTTCAAAAAGCTTCAGAGCAAGCCTCTGATCTTCTCCAAAGCCAAAATGTCAAATCCCTGCAAAAATCAACAAAATATTATCAGTCCAAACCTCAGAAAAAGCAAGAGAAAGTCAAAAAGCAGCATTGTATTAAAAGACCAAAGATGTCAAAGTGCCAAACATTATAAAGTGGGTTATTGAATCAATTTAAATCAAATCTGATTTGGTAAGATATTTTGTTCACATATAAAAGGGGAAACAAGTCCATTTGTTCAAAAATTCCCAAGGCAAAATCGTGTTTGAGTTTGTGAAGGTCGAAACCGTGTTTGCATACTTGTGGACAATGTTTGGAGGTATGCGCTACGTGTTCGATCTGTGCACTACGCACACAGGCGTGCGCTACGCATTGGGCCTCACTGTCCAGTGTAAAAATACACAGGCGCTACGCACATAGGTGTACACTACGCGTTGGGTTTGGGCGCTACGCACTCAGTCACAGCACCAAAAAAAATTTGTTAACGCGTCCAGATCTTGCCAAATCGAATCCAAAACTTGCAAGTAGGTGTTTCATGGCTGCTCAGTCAATTTTCAATTGTTCGTAGTATGTTTGAGGTGGGAAATTTGATGTATTGGGTGTAGAAAAATGAAACCCTATGCTCATACCAAAATCATTCCTTAGGGTTTTTAAAAAGACATGTGAGTGGCTTTGTGAAGATTTTCCCATTCTCCATTGGTGAAATAACTAATTTGTCCAATTTTAGCCAACATCACAAAGGGTGCACTTCACATTTTTGTTCATTTGTCAAAACTATGCTTGTGATCAAAACAGTGACTGTTTTATGCCAATACACTGAAAACAGAGTTATTACCATTATGGCTTGGTTCTTATGATGCTGTGGTAAACATATGTGGGTTTTGGGTATGCATTGAAATTCTGATTTCATCACCCCTATATCAACATACATATTGCAGACATTGTGTTTTCAAACCATGTCAGACACAGATTCAGTTTATGAGGAGGAGAATGACAGTGATTCCACAACAGAGGGTAATGTGCCACGGAGGCCTCACAGAGGTGGCAAAGGTGGTAAGCATCTTAGGGAAGAGCCCACTTATTTGGTTCAATTACGTGCTTGCCCGCTTGCAATGGATTGTTTTCGCTATCAGTCATGCTATCACTATTGTGAGCTAATTTCACAAATCCAGCATCATCGTGAACTAGCTCGCTTGTTTGTTCTACATTTACATGATGGCCATGTAAATCTTGCCGGATTTGATTTCATTTTGTCACCAGAGACTATTGCAGAGGCCACTGGGATACAAAATCTTGGAGAACAATGGAATAAGCGTCAGCAGTTAGAGAAATCCTACTATGAGCCGTACATCAAACCCGGGTATATGAGGCATTTGAGCAGGGTATTTCCTCTCCAATACCTGAGTGATCAGTTTGCACCTTTGATGAAACTCATCATTCGATATTTCAGTTGTGAGGGCAGATTCTCGCGTATTTATGCGTACCATGTCCGTTTGTTGATGCATTTCACAAGGGTACGTTTGATGAACATTCCATACTTCATGTTTCGCAACATAGAGAGGATGGTTGTCTTAGTACAAAAGAAGACCCCAGCACAGCAGCATAGAAGTATTTATCATTACGCGTTGATCAAGATCGTAGTGGTTCATCAGTTGGCATAGCAGGGCATTACTTTGGAGGATTTTATTTCTCGTGACTTTTTCACAGCGCCACAGCCACCTCCAGAGATAGTTCATGATGAGGGAGATCATACACTTATTGAGCTGCGACAAATCTATGAAGACCGAAGGTTGGCCCATAAAAGACCTGGTGATTTTACACCTGTTGAGCGGTAGTTTTGGCTTGAGAAAGTCAATCGACATCTAGAGGAGTTTCTGGAAAAGGCCAATAGAGACAAAGACATGCTTTGTCACATGAAAAATCATTATTGGGCTCGCATGCATGTCGGCAAAGCAAAAATGAAGATTTTGAAAAGGAGGTTGAGCAAAGCACTAAAACGGCGAAAGAGGCTAGATCCACTTAGAGTTTTGGCCGAGGCTTCGCTGGCTCAGCATGACACATGATGGAGGGTCTTCGCTCCAAATTTGAGCAAATTCGGAGAAATTTTTGTCATTTTGAAATTTTTGGTCCCAAAAACAGTTTTTTCCGCTCTATGAGTAGTGCGTCGGTGCGCTCGCTTTTGATTGGGACACTTGCTGGAGGAAAACTTTTTATTTTTGGCTTTGTCATGGTAATTTGTGCATGCTCAGTTATTTCCGAAGCATTTCATCAAGTTCTAGATTATCAAAAGGCCTAAAAACACCATGAAAACCACCTTGCTGCCACTTTTTGCAATAGCGGGAAGTACTTCCGGGAGAATGCAATTTTGAGGCAGAAAATGAGCTCGAAATTTGGAAATTCCACTTGGGCTGGATAGTACACATCCAGAGCTTTCCAACCAGCTATTTTGAGCTTGATTTCGATGTCGGGAAGTACCCAAAAAGCAGGCTGAAAGGTGCGCTACGCATAGAGGTTTTTGGTCCAGTTTTCATCCTCCAGCTCAGGAATTCGGCCAGTTTTCCCTAGTTTCACTTCTTGATGTGATTTTTGACCCAAAATGTCGTAATTTGATGTGTTTAAGGTAACATGGCACTTATTTACCTTCTTCTAGATGATTCATTCACATATTAGCAAGAAATTAATGTAATGAATCAGTTTCCTTCTTTTTAGAGGCAGGTTGTTTTGGTCACCTAGATTCTTGCTCCATGTTTATAATTTGTTCAAACTGCTCCTAGAAGGAGGAGCTCGACCCCTAGAGGTTAGGGAATGAGTTGGCTTGATCTATATATGTAAATTTTCAGTCAGTAGCACAGGTTGGACTCTTGGGAAAAGCTTAACACTCTATTGTACATTCACTTCTGCATTTTTGGCAAAGGAAAGACCAGGGTTTTGCAGCACTGTTTGGGATCCTTGTGGCTTTGTGTGTTGATGGTGTGCTTATTTCTATAATTTTAAGTTGTTAATGTGTATCATTTTCCTTCTTTCATCTTCTGCAATTGAACAAATGAAGTGTTAAGGTAGAATCCATATATTGTTTGATTTTCCATGTTTTCGTCTGTTTAAGGAGAATCCTTGCAAGTTTCTTGCTCTCCTTAGCTTCTCCCCAGTCAGATCTAGCCATTCATTATCTTTAAAGCATAAAGACAATTGCCTACCTTGCCCCAAGTAGACCTCTGCAAAAACTGTGTCTCATCCCCACACCCAAAATTGCCTTTTCCTTTGATTCAACAAAAACCTCAAAAATCAACCACAAACTCCTTGTACTTCATACCTAGCCTAAGATCGATTGCCAATTTAGTCATCTCGCGCCTCATTGATCATCTTTTGCCGAGATTGACCCGGAGAGAGCCCTCTCCTGTCCTCGTAGGGCTAGCTAGAGGCTGGGTGTGGTTTGGTGTGGACCTAGAACCTTGTCTTTTAAGCCTGAGACAAATCTAGGCTCTAACATTAGTCACAAGTTTCACCTCAGCTCCACTGTTGGGTGTGGGATCCCCAAGGGAAGTTTTGGGGCTTAGAAGCTAGATTTTGACTAAATCCAATGTAACGACTCCGCGTTTTGAGGGTGCTGAGTGCAAAGATTGTAAATGAGTCATAGGGTTGTCCACCCTCATTTTTGTAATGTAATGTCAGCTTTAGAAATCTACCCATGGTCCGCGGATCATGGGATTGTATAAATCGAGAGAGGTTATAACTTGTAAAAAAATGGAATGATAGATGAATGAAGGATGAAGAATTGAGTCTTATCTAAGTGTAGAGTCGAGTCTTTGGGTCGTAGAGTAGGAGAAGGATCTGAAGCTAAATGAGTAGAGGCCTAGTAGTCTGCAGCTGAGTGTGCAGACCCCTGCAGTTGGGTGCGTAGGGCGGATCGAGTATATAACCTTTGGATAAGTAATAAAGAGAAGTTTTACATCATTTATGTGTATCTTTTTCCTTTTTTTTTGCATCGAATGTATGGGATATAAATTGCTTTTCCATTGTTTATACAATGCGCAAATTTATATGACTGTGTTGATAAAGTGAATATAAGATAAAGTATCTATTTACGTGAAGATAACTAATTGTTATAAGAAGATAAGTAAGATACACGGTGTAACTTGGGGAAGTAGTGCAGATCACTGCTAGGGCACTAAAAAATCACCTCAGCCCCTGGTTAGGGTTGTGCGAAGGTGATTATAACAGATGGAGAAGGTCTCACAGGTCAGGATAGTGCACGAAGTGACCTGCGCGAAGGTATTCACGGTTGGACTAAATCGACCCCTCAAACATCTCAAGGGTGTGGAAACTTGGTTCCAGCATCCCCCCATACTACTTCGGGTGAGACAGTTCGCACTCCATGAGCTGTTGCCGAAAGGGCTAGTAGTGTAGGGATTTGTTTGGCTAATTAAGTCCAAACCTAGGTTAGGCCCCCTCAAGGAAACAAATGGTTTCGTTGCCGGGACCGGAATCTGCATAGAGATATTTGATGTCATATCATTGGAATCCAACTAAGAAGGAAATTGAAGGGTTACAGTTGGACAAGAGAATTCACGAGTTCGCGATGTAGGAGAACAAGAATCTGTGACTAATGAAAGAAGAGTGGTTAGACTGCTACCTGTACATAGAGATCCATGAAATCATTTTCGCATCTTTCCCTATTGAGTTGTACGAGCGGATCGTGAAGCTAGCGGATAGCCAAGGAAGGTGGAAACTCGACAATCCTATTGTGTGGACCCTAGAGTTGGTGCGCAGATTGGATGCATCAGAGGATAAGATCGTGTGCGTTGTTGATCACTGGCTCGATCATATTATAGGAGGATTCATTACTGAGTTCGTGGTAGATACTTCAGCCAGCTATAGTGAAGCAGAGCAAAGATTTCTCAAAGAACCACGAGGTAAGTACGTAAAGTCTCTGAAAACTGAATTAAAATGCTATTGTGTGAAAAGAGGGTTATGCAATTACCTTAACGTCTAGAGCCACACGAATTGGAAAAGCCTACAATTTGAAGGAAGTAAGGGACCAGAGAATAGCCCTTTGATTCCACCTTCGTGAGGGGACGAGGAAGAGCTCATGAAGGTCTCGCTGCAAAGTGTGATCCATTCGATAAGGCAAAGGATTCGGTGCATACCACCCCTACCCACACTGCCACTAGTTTTACTGCCTTCACCTCCACCCACATTGCTACTAGTTTCACCACCTTCGCTTGTACCACCTTTGCCACCACCGCAATTCAATATGGAAAGCATGATAAAGTTGCATGTGTTCAAGGGAGTCGGAAATGAAGATCTGGACCAGTTTTGGTTCATGATATGATCCCTATGGGAAGCGTAGGGAGTTACAAATGATAATATAAAGAAAGTGATGTTGGTCAGTGCTCTGCAAGATCGCGTGCTAACCTAATATATTAAGCATTCTAATGACAATCTGAATGCAGGAATCATGGATATCCAAATTGCACTAAACAGAGAATTTAGCAGGACAAAGTGAGAATCGTAGTCGATCATTGGATTCAAAGAGATCACAATGCTACCAGGCGAGACTCCTTGGGAGCTAGATCAGAGACTGAAGTGTATGATTTGCGAAGATAATATGACTTTGATGGATGGACATGACTGCGAATTATTTGTAGCATCACTAAGACTGCATTTGAGGAACGCGGTGTCGCAACAGAGGTTAACGACTCAAGAAGAGGCCTCGGAGATCGCGATGAGGCTGCATGAAACCCCTATCAACAGTTACATATGGAAGACATGAATTGGAAAACAACACCAGAGGAGCTCACAAGTGCAGATCACCAGGAGCTCCTACAAGAAAATATGCCACTTAGGCTTCACATTAAACTCCCATAATAAATAAATACACTTTGTTAGGATAGTAAATCAAATCCCTGAAAGATAGGAACTGAATGTCCAAGTAAAGCACAATCATAACTATGTAACAATAATCAGCTAATCTCCATTAATTCTAACACTCCCCCTTAATGGAGAGAGGGTTCTTAAACACATCTAACATGTCCCTAAATAAAACAAACTTCATTCTTCCCAGAGGCTTAGTAAATATATCAGCCATATTAAAACAACAATTACAATATTCAACACATATCTCTTTGGATTGCACCTTCCCCCTCACAAAATGAAATTGAGTGTCTATGTGCTTAGTGTTTTTATGAAACACAGGATTGTAGGCTAGCCTGATGGAACTTTGATTATCGCAATTGATAACCGTAGCTTATGTCTGTTCTTCTCCTGCATCTTGGAGAAGTCTGCACAACAAACTACCTCACTTGCTACTACACATAGCTTGATATTCTGCTTCTGCTGACGATAAGGCAACAATATGCTGCTTCTTGCTGCACCAAGAGATGACCCCGGACCCAATGTTGAAGTCGTAACCTGTAATTGATCTTCTATCATCTAAATTTCTCGCCCAATCAGAGTCTGTATAACCTATCAAACTAACATCAAATGAGTCAAAATACAAAATACCAAAGTTTGAAGTTCCTTGAAGATACCACAGAACTCTTTTCGCTACAATCCAATGGTTGTCATGAGGTCGAGTCATGAACTGACTCAAAACATTCCCTGCATAGGCTAGATCTGGTCTCGTTGTAGTCAAATGGATAAGACTACCAACCAACTATTTGTACAATGTTGCATCTGCATATTTTGAACCATCATCCACCTGAAGTTTGTTGTTCTATTGTAAAGGCACAAATGCAGCCTTGCACTCATCCTTTTTGAATTTGGTTAACAAACTCTTAGCATACTGACCCTAGGATAAGAAAATTTGGCTTGAATCTCTCCAAACTTCTAGACCCAAACAGTAATGTGCTTCTCCAAGGTCCTTCATCTCAAATTTCTATGATAACTGTTGCTTGATTTCTTCAATGATATTGTCTGCACTCCCTGTCATGATCAGATCATCTACATATAAAGAAATCAACACTATATGTCCCTCATCATTAATCACAATATACAAGTTGGGATCATTTTTCCTCCATTTATAGCCATGCATGAGGAAAAATGAGTCAATTTTTTCGTACCAGGATCTAGGAGCCTGCTTTAAACCATATAAAGATTTCTTTAATCTACATACTCGGTGCTCTTCTCCCTTCTTAACAAACCCCTCAAGGTACACTAAGTATACTTCTTCTTTTAAATCACCATTTAAGAAAGCAAATTTAACATCTAATTGATGTATTCTCCAATGCTGCTTAGTGGCTAAAGCAATAATTAGTCTAATGGTATTTAGTTTTGCAACATGGGAAAATGTTTCCTCAAAGTCAATACCTTCCTTTTTGGGAATACCCCTTTGCAATCAACCTTGCCTTATGCTTATCAATAGACCCATCTGCTTTAAATTTCAACTTAAATAACCATCTACAACCTATGCGTTGTTTATCATGAGGAAGCTTTACTAGATCCCAAGTATTATTCTTAATAATAGATTCATATTCCTCTTTCATTGCTTCCTTCCATTCAGAACTCTTACTAGCTTCATAAAAATTAGAAGGTGCTGCAATGTTTAACATACCAGTCATGAGCACACAATCCCTGTATCGAGCTGGTAACTATTTCAACTTGCTCGATCTCCTGAGCGGTGGGGGTTCAATTATTCTGCTATGTTCTTCTCATTGTGGACCAAACTCGATTTCTTCCTCTTTATCCTACTGTTGTTGTTGTTGTTGTTGTTGTTGTTGTTGTTGACTGATCCCTGATTCACTATCCTCATCTGAAATTAAGGGTACATGCCATTCTTCATTGTTTGAATAGGATTTCCATCATCAACCTGTTCATGGAATACTACGTCTCTACTAACAAACACCTTGTGAGTAGAAGGGTCAAACAATTTATAAGCCTTATACTCACTGCAATATCCAATGAATGTACATTTAATGGCCTTTGAATCTAACTTCTTCCTGTTCTCTTTGGGAACATGCACAAAAGTTTTACAACCAAATACTCTAAGGTGACTTACTACAGGGTTGAAGCCAACCAATGATTCAAAAGGAGTTTTATAATAAATACTTTTAGTAGGACTCCTATTCTCAAAATATACTGCACTATTGACAGCTTCTGCCCAAAAACCATTAGTTAGATTCTTTCCTTTCAACATACTACGAGCACACTCCACCAGTGTTCTGTTTTTTCTCTCAGATACTCCATTCTGCTAAGGAGTGTAAGGTTTTGTAAATTGCTGCTATATCCCATGCTTGTTGTAGTATTTGATGAAAACCCCTTTCTTGAATTCTCCACCTTGATCCAATCAAATAATCCTCATGAACTCTCCTGCCTGCTTCTCCATCATGTTTCTAAATTGCTTGAAATATTCAAAAGCATGACTCTTATGCTTAATAAAATATACCCATGTGAATCTTGTACAGTCATCAAGAATGATTAAAAATAATAGGCCCCGCCTAACGATCTTATCTGCATCAGGCCACATAAGTCAGTGTATACAAGTTCGAGTATATCCCTCCATTTCCTATCTTTAATAGTAGGAAATTCATATCTATGTTGTTTACCGAATGCACATGCTTCACAATCAACATGAAACTTCTTCAAAACAGGAAGACCATCTACCATACCTTTGTTCTGCAATAGAAGAAGGTCACTGAAATTGATATGCCCAAGTCGTTGATGCCACAAATTTTTAGCACACTTATCCGATGACATCAAGGCTTGCTATGGTGTACTCTTCAAATCCAGTTTGTAGAGTCCTCCTATGCGAATACCTGTAGCAATAGGCTTCATCTTATCCAACAAGTCTTTAATACTACAATGAGATTTAAAGAATTCTACCTTAAGATCCTGATCTGTAATCTTTGATACAGAAATGAGGTTCTTCTTAATACGAGGAACATACCACACATCAGATATATTCCTAATCTTTCCATCAGGCAGAGTAACAAAGACATCTCCATGTCTCTTCATCTCGTACCTCTATTATCTCCAAGGTATACTTTTAATCCAGCGTTGGATTCTCTGAAATTTCTAAACCCTTGCTTTTTACCTGTCATATGTGAGGAGCCTCCAGAATCTACGAACCAAATATCTTATTCATCCTCCTTAGTAGCTAAAGTAGTCTCAGCCTCAGCCATAAACAATTTTACATCCTAAATCTGATTTGCATCTGCGTCAGCCAAATGACCTGCATGTCTTCTCTGCTTGTACCTCTCCCCATCTGCCTTTTTCTTATGGCAACATTTAGAATATGGCCTATATTACCACAATAAAAGCATTTAGGAGCAAATTCATGTTTATTCGAGGTCATACCTTGTGGTGTCCTTTTTCTTGATGTGCTACCTCTCCTGTGATCAGCCACTACTTTCCCTTTTGGCTTGAACTTTTTCATTAATGCAAGATCTGGATTTTGAGGTTTTAGAGACAACCTCTTTTCCTCTTCTTGTTGAAAAATCCCAGTGAGCTCTTCAAAGCTTGGAGGCTTTTCTTTTGCTTTCAATCCAATTATAAACATATGATAATCATTCGTCATGCCATTCATAGTAATCTTCACTAGATCATCATTTGGCACGGTCTAACTGATATCAATTAGTTTATCTTTAACTTCCTTTATCTGGGATATGAATGAAGAAACAAACTCATTCTCCTCCATCTTTATTGAGAGAATCTTCTTCTTGAGGTACAGGGTTCGACTGGTGTTTTTGATCTCATACATCTCTTTGAGAATTGTCCAGATATCATTCGCTATCTTGCAATCACGAATGTGAAGGATGATGCAATATTTGACTAAAAACTTAAGTACCACCTTTGCCTTCATCTCCCTTTTCTCCCAGTCTTGAATTGTTGTATTCGATCCACCAGTTGCAATAGTCATCTTGACTTCATCACCGGTGGTAGTGCTATAGGCATTATGTCCCTCAAGCAGAGTCTGGAGCATAAATGTCCAATTTGTGTAATTGGAACCATCAAGATTATTACTCTCATTGAGATAAGCTTCAGTGATTTGATAATTCATCTTGAATGAATAAAATATTCGAAAATTTAAGAAACCATCAAATTTCAATTCCACATATTTTTTTTTCTTTAAAAGATCACTCGAAAATTGTCACAAGAAATACGCACCCCCTTTCTTTTAAAAAAAATAAGGAGCCCTCCAATTAACAAAAAAAAATCCACATTTTTTTTTAAATTAAAGCTTTTAAATAAATGTAATTGTCTGAGGGATGATTATTTCTTCACCACCATGGGGAGGAGGAGGAACAACAATCCTCTCACTCAATGCTGCCACAGTCACCGAGCTTCTCTCGGTCAATACACTTCCTGTGCGCAATCAGCAGGGCACCTGTAGTCTCCACTCATAGCCCCTTCAATGTAGCAACGCTGGGTTAAATCCTCTTTACCTCACGGCCTTCTGAATGTTGCTGCAGCCTACCTTTGCAGCTCTATTGGCATTAATTTTCGATGCAGGTCCAGCTACTCCACTTCTTCCACACAAGATCCAGTGCCTTCCCCCATGCGGACTCCTTCCTCCTTCTCGACGCAGGCCTCCTCCAGACTGGTGTTAGCTCCTTTCACCCTGGCAGACTACACAACAGGCATTTTTTTTTGTTTAATCGCACTTCTCTTCAACAATTAACCACAAGCCGTCTCGGCTGGCTTCTTCACATGGGAAAGCTGGGGCGATCTCCCCCTTCTACAGGTAGCATCCTCAAAAGAAAACTCAGTCCACCATTTTCCACATGGCTTTCAGGCACACGCAGCCTCAAAAAAAAAAAATGTAGCACAATTGTTGCATCTATTGACTTCGCCTCCGTGACTAGTTGCCAAGGTACACTAGAATCCTGCGATGATCCGTCACCGAGGTACACCAAATCCTGTGATGTTGCAGCAAAATAAAAATGGGTGCAATCCCCAAGAGTATCATCATTGATTACTCTTTAGCTCCCTGCAACAACGTCACGTTCCTCAACTCAGCGTAGAGGCTTCTCCTTCCTGTAGCTTCGATACCATGTCAATAGTTGCATATGGAAGACATGAATTGGCAAATAACACCAGATGAGCTCACAGGTGCGGATCACCAGGAGCTCCTACAAGCAAATATGCCGCTTTTGCTTCACATTAAACTCCCATAATAAATAGATACACTTTGTTAGGGATAGTAAATCAAATCCCTGAATGATAGGAATTGAATGTCCAAGTAAAGAACAATCATAACTATGTAACAATAATCACCTAATCTCCATTAATTCTATCAACCCCGATACAGGATCCTAGCTTGGGAGTTCAGCAGATCTACCCACAATTGAAAAACTTATGCCTTGAGATGCAGAGTCTGAAATAGGAGAGGACAACCCAACCAGAAGTGCGTGAAGAGGTGTGATGCGTAAAATGCAAGAGTTAGGGTCATGATAAGGACCACTGCCCTATGTTTTCAAATTACCTCGCCGAAGGATGACCAATGTCATTAAGGCCGGAAGTACAAGCAAGACCTAGTGCGACACCTACTTTGTGGTGCGCAATTCGTCAAATAGGAGGAAATCATCCTACGGACAACTGCCATTTGTTATAGAAGTACACGCAAAATTCAGAACAGTTGTTCTGTAATTCTTGTAGATTGGTTGGACATGATGAGTGCACTTATAGAAGCTATGAACTGATGATGGATAGAACTCCTACCTATAGATTTCACACCAAAAAGTGGCCCCTAGACCCGAATGTAGGAGTAGCACGAACTGGATTTCAAGGGTGGGGACGAGGCCGAGGTGGAGGAGGACCTAGATGAGGTCGTAGACAGTTGATATGCTACAATTACGAAGGGCCAGGAAATTATGTCCATGATTGTACGAACCCAACGCGTCCATCATGTATGTATTATACCTTGTTTGATCGTGAGATGGAAGATTGTCCTACACTGATAGCTAGGATACACAACAAGGGAGCATTACTGCCTCCCCCGACGTAGAACCTGCAGATGATGAGGTCTAAGCCACATGAGGAAGATCCAAATGTGAACATTGTCCTCCAAAGTGGAATCGCGATGGGGATGATAAGGGAAAATAGATCGAAGATAGTACTTGGGTTCGCAAGGCTCCAATGAAAGAAGCAAAGTTTGATTTGGAGCGCGCTAAGGAAACCTTCATGGAAGCTAAGAAGAGCTTCGCTGATGCCTCCACTTTAGAAAGAAAAGATAGAATAGAACCGGAAATGGACCCATCTATGCTTTTGAAGTTTGTGGAAACATGCATGAAGCTACTGCGCAACAGTAAGGTTGTAAAAGGATTGCAAGAACTCATTAACAGATGCGTTGGGACCGCGTCAAGAGAACTGCATGTAGTCCAGTAGATTGGAAAAAACAAGACTAGGACAGGGAGAGAAATGAGTCTAACCACGTAGATTCGAGAATATGAGATGGACCATGTAATTCTAGACTTAGGATCGGATGTGAACGTTCTACCGAAGCAGACATGGGAGCGCATGGGGAGGCCTACGCTAGAATGGTCTCCTATCCAGCTGCGAATGGTGAACCAACAAAAGATAATACCTATGGGGAGATTTCACGGAATAACCGTGGATATTGAGGGAGTGAGCACACTAGCAGACTTTGAAGTGATAAAGATTGTTGGTGACAACAATCCCTACCCCGCGCTCTAAAGAATCGATTAGACCACTGACATGAATGGGGTGATTAATTTGGAGAAGTGCAAGATGATTTTTGAGAAGAAGTCTTTGTGCGTAGTTATATCCTTATACCCTACTGAGGGATCGCGTTATACTGAGCTGGCGTGCGATTATGAAAGCGAGGACGATCTGGACTGCATCTACAAGATAACTACGCAAGAGCTAGACTAGGTAAATCCCAACGCAGATGGACAGATCTCACGGGAGCCTGAAATCTCTTGTACATTAGATTCTCATGAAGAGATAAAGCGATGGCAGAACTGGTTACACGAGGTAACCATGTTGAACTGTAATATGATGACAAGATCGTTTCACTTCGTATCAACAGAAGTGAGGGATCTGCCTAGTTATGATGGGTTAAGTGAGGTAGATACTTTCCTAGATAAGTTTGAAAGAGAGGTGCCAGAAAAGAAACGTTTCCAAGCCTTGAATTGGGTACTGCGCGCTATGCCCGTGAGGTGGTGAGGTACACACAAAGGAAGCTTTGAAGACTGGCATGCATGTAGGAGGATGATGTGCACATGGTTCTGGAAACCTATATTACAATTGGTAGATAAATACAATGGACGGGATGGTCCGCATGCGCATCTGTCCAAGTGGGTACAGGCATATGGTAAACAACCTGCACAGATACACATGAACTGTGCATTTGGACATATGGTCAATAAGCATGTGTTGGGGGGCAAATGCACGAATGGTTCATCAATTTGGAATGACAAAGTGTGGAGAAAACGAGTGTGCAGAAGGTTATCCACTGAGAAGCATTTAATGAGGTGTGCAGAGCATTGAACAAGGTATGTAATGCGCAACAAAGTGATTGGGACCTACGCGTTCCAGCAGTTTTATGGGCTTATAAGGCGATGTGCAAGAAATTGATGGAACAGATGCCTTCTAGGCTGGTCTATGGAGTGAACGTTTTAATGCCGATGGATTCTATGATGGCTAGTTCATGCATAGCAGTGCCCACGGATATGATGGATTGCGGAGCCTTGGGGTAAGGGATCGCGCAGTTGGGCGAAGAAGTACACTTGAGACCTAATGAAGAGATCCAGTAGAGTGATATTAGGCACCAAGAACTCATGAAGGAAAGAGTTTGGTTAAGGGCGAAAAGTGCCATGATGGAAGAAGAAGTCAAGAAGCTTGAGGAAGGAATAAAGAAGAACTTTCTTGATAAAAAGGTTGTGGTGATAAGACAGTAGGCATACAGTTCTGTTGACAAATTTAGGAGCTACCATCGAGAGTTGATTAGTGTGATGCCTTGTATCGGGCCATAGATTACTCAAGGGATCACCGATGGTGGCGTGATGTAGATGGTAAAGAGCTTGATGCAAATAGTAATGTTAAAAGGCATACTTTTCCCAGGAAAAGTGATTGATGGTCGGTTGAAGCCATATACAGGTGGCCCAGCCACCTGACTAGCCGTGGGAAGCACAGTCTTAGTGCTCCAAGCTGTTGAAAGGGGGCGTGGGGCTATAAACTACTCTGCCTGAGAGCTGCATGATGACAGGACTATGCACAGGAGCGAAGCGTCACAAGGTCCATGACAGCACAAGGGTAGCTACGCTACCAGGTGGGTTGGCTAGAAAGTGACCATTACAGTCACTATTCACGACGTGATGCTTGGCTTGAGACCAAATGGAGAGAGTGGCAAGCATTTAAGGCGGGATTTATGGGTTATATTTTGGAAAATCTGTCGCCACGAGAGAATTAATGAACTGGATTTGGGGGGAACGGTCGAATTCGAATTCAAAAGGCACTGTAAATTGCAAAGGGCTCCCCAGAAAACAACACTTGGCCATTTGAGAATTGAGCTATTGTGCACCTTGAGATCTATGAACCTAGATCTATTTGATTTTTTAAAGTCGAAGGTGTTTTTTGAACTTACCTGAGCCATTGAGAGATATGTGGAACAACAGTATGACCACACCATAAGAATCCATGGATATCGGCAAAATTACCGTTGAAGTGGCTGCGTAGGCCATGACAATAGGAGATGCCCCTGAGAGCGCCGGGATAGTCGCGGAAATCCCTAAATCACCGCGCATGTCGACACCCAAGAAAGATAAGCAGCCCATGGTCCCAGTGCGCGTGTCCCCTAGAATCCCGCTATGAAGTAAACTGACCATGTAAGAAAAGGGGAAAGCAGTTAATGTGGAAACTGATGAAGAGGAGGAAGACCTTAAGGAAATCCTTGTTGAAGAGGATGAGGATGAAGACATGCAGGTGGAAACCGAGGGCATGGACCCTCTAACCAGGTTGCCTGCATATGTTCCTCCACGGAAGGGAAAGGCAAGGGTGCCCAAGGACCTAGATGAGAGCAAGAGCTCTCTGCAGACTCCGCTGCTACCTGATGGTATCGTTTTTGAAGGAGAACACTTGGGATGGGTGTCGATTCTAACATTTGAAGACTGGGATCTCGTGGACCATGAAAAGTTCCACACTTGGTAACCATGCAGCTCATGAAGCCAAGGAGAAGCACTGTTGTGGGAGTCATAGAGTTGGAGCCACACAAGTGGTTGCATGGAGTAGAGAAAGCAGGGTTGTTGAACCTACTCTGCGTGCCGTTGCTACTCTACCTGGTGTATGATGGGTGTTTGTGGTTGGAAGAGGCCATCCCCATCACATACTACCTGATTCATAGAATTACCCGAATTCCTTGCAAAGGGGAGGACCCAATGGATATTTTGGAAGGTAAGAGCAATGACTTGGCCATCGCAGAGGTCATGAAGGCAAAATTCAAGCTCGAGAAGAAGAATAGTGGGTACATGATCTCCAGTATCAATAATAAGGCAGTCGAAGTTGCAACCCAGATATTGGCTGGGAAGGTTATGGTGAAGTGTCGCGCAAATGAGGTGCCCGCGCTGGTGGTAGCACTTGTCACATAGTGTGTAGAGGGTGTCCAGTTTAACTAGTCGAACTACCTATGCAAGGAGTTCTTGGAGAATTTCCGCGAGGCATAGGAATAGGGGAAGACCTTCCACTATGCATGGCTTTTGTTTTCCATAGTGCTCGTAACTTGGGAGTTGCCTGAGGACAGCCAGTTCCCCACAATTGCATGGGAACTTCCGGAGGCAGCGAAGTACGCTTCAGTGTGGACCACTAAAGACACACAAAGGATCTGAGACAGTAAGATATTCTGGGTGTTCATGGAGATGAACATTAGAATGGGGATTAACCGTAAGCCACGGTTATCGCCCACTATCTAAAATAGCCTATAAAGCTTCGCAAATTTTTAGGCAGACTTCCATCACATGTACATCACGGCATGTAAGGACCCCACAAAAAGGTGGAATGAACTATCGTACCTGACCACAGACGATGTTATATTTTCCATGCTTGAGTCATGGCCCTGGAGTGATGCACCCCAACCATCTCCATGATGAAAACAGAAAATTCTGTTACACAACAGAAGAAGGAGGCAAAACTGCAGATGGCACAGTTGGCAGAGAAGAGAAGAAAAGCGGAAGCAGCAACAAAGGCACAACAGGCACAGGATGCCATGCAGGCAGCATTAGAACAACATAAGGCAGCCACTGAACAGCAACATGCCACAGAGAAGGAGCGCGAGGGTCATAAGTCACCCTTGCCTAAGGAATAGCCCAAGACAGAGGAAGGTGGCGCGAACCCGGAAACAACATCTACACAAATGAACTGCCAATTCCCGAGAAAGCAGGTGGGGCCACAAAAGAAGTCAAAAGCTTCTAAGACTTCTTTCGACCCAAATCACCCTCATGAAAGGAGATCTCCATGATATAGGGGAGACGGCGCATGAAATCACCTTGGAGGCCCTCCAACAGCTCGTGGAGGAAAATCATATTGTGTTGGGGATCCTCCGGGCACAGATACAGGAGTTGGAGGTGCACACTCCTTAGGCTAGTACTCTCTGAACCGGCCTTGCAGTAGGAACAACCATGGCTGAGGAAATGTTGCACGCCCACATGACCAACAATATAGTGCTGCCACAGGGGACACTGGTTACAGAGAATGTGGCCAACAGGCCTACGGTTATTGAATTGAAGGGAGTATGGATCAACATGGATGCGCTCCCTCAGGAGACACTCTATGTCCTCCATGACAGAGTGACTGCAAAACTGCAGGTTAGGGAGGGTCACGTACTACAGGTGTTGAGCGAGCAAAAAATTAATATGGAACAACTGAGCCTACAGTGTGACAAGGTAGTGGTGCAAAACTGGCAAATGATGAAGGTGGTTGAGGAGGCCTACTAGATGGTCCCTGAGTTGGCCATCCCAACACAGGCACCGGTAGAGGCCCACATCCAAAGCTTAGAATGAGGGGTGTGCGAGGCATGAGAAAAGATGGCTAAGGTTTAGCTGGATCTGAACCTTTGGATAGCACAGCTACGGTTGAAGGTGCAGTGTTTAACTCCTCCAAAGGTAAGGGAACAATGCGCGAGTGCGAGTACATCGAGGATGGAGGAGATCAACAATGTAGTGAAGGACTCCACCAAAATGTTGGAATAGTCATTCAAGGTCCCCACCACTGTGCAGGAGGACCTGAGCATATAGTGCTTAGAAACAGAGTTGCACAAGCTACAACAATAGTATGATGATATAAAAGGGACCATGCAAACGGTGGCCCTTACACAAAGGCTTGCGCGGATGCAACAGGAAAAATCACTTAAGGAGTAGGTAGATGCAGCATGACACAAAGAATTATTTTTGATGGCGTGCGTCCAAACTTGGATCGATGAGGCATTCGTCATTATAGCCTCAAGCAAATCCAAGCTCACACAGATGCAGGGAACGTAGGAGCAGATACAAGGAAGCAGTTCAGATACAACAGTCTCTGAACAACGCGTGCAAGAGATACAACAGGTAGCTACTCAGTGCATTGTCGACCTTGTAGTAGTTCGGACAGAGTTGGGAGGTCTCCGTGCAAAGATCTCCACACCGACAGAGTGACTCGAGGGCGAGTGACGATGTTTGTGTTGGGGGCATGTTGGGCGCGGGATCCCGCCAGGGAAGTTTTGGGGCTTAAAACCCATATTTTGACTAAATCTGATGTAAACACTCCATGTTTTGTGGGCATAGAGAAGAAAGATTGTAAATGAGTCATAGGGTTGTCCGCCCTCATTTTTGAAATGTAATGTCAGCTTTAGAGATCTACCCATGGTCTGCGTACCATGGGATTGTATAAATAGAGTGAGGCTTTAAGTTGTAAAAAAATGGAATGTTAGTCATGAATGAAGGATGAAGAATTGAGTCGTTGTAAAAAAATGGAATGATATTCATGAATGAAGGATGAAGAATTGAGTCTTATCTAAGTGTAGAGTCGAGTATTTGGGTCATAGAGTAGGAGAAGGCTCTACAGCTAAGTGTGCAAAGGCCTAGTAGTCTGCAGATGAGTGTGCGGACCCCTGAAACTAAGTGTGCAGGGCAAGTCGAGTCTGTAACCTTTGGAGAAGTAATAAAGAGAATTTTTACATCGTTTCTATGTGTCTTTTTCCTATTTTGTGCATTGAATGTATCACATATAAATTGCATTTCTATTGTTTATATAATGCGCGAACTTATATGAATGTGTTGATAAAGTGAATATAAGATCAAGCATCTGTTTACGTGAAGATAACTAACTACTATAAGAAGATAAGTAAGATATGTGGTGTAACTTGGGGAAGTAGCGCAGATCGTTGCTAGGGTAGCACGAAATCACCTTACCCCATGGTTAGGGCTACGTGAAGGTGATTATAACAGATCGTGAAGGTCTCGCAAGTCAGGATAGTGCGCGAAGTGACCTACGCAAAGGTATTTGCAGTTGGACTAAACTAACCCCTCAAACATCTCAAGGGTGCGGAAACTTGGTTCCAGCATCCCCACATACTGCTTTCGGTGAGACCTCAATTCATGCTCCATGGGCTGTTGCTAAAGGGGCCATAAGTGTAGGGACTTTTTTGGCTAATTAAATCTGAACCTGGGTCAAGCCCCCTCAAGCTAACATCCACATTCAAGCAGAAATAAATAACGTAATTGGTTGATATGTGCCTGCACAAGGACATGGTTCACTCCAATTATAGTAGGATGTGAAAAATAATGGAGGACAATTACTTATATGGAAAATGTGATCAACTCTTGGTGATATTTGGGACATATAATAAGCACAGGATGGAGAAAAAAAAATGTTTTGCACCACTCGACTGAGAATTCGGAAAAATTGGCTTTGTTCGATGTTTACCATCCTGGTCATGCACATTCTGCTAGAAGGTTGGCACCAAGATGTTGATACCGGGCACATCAATGAAAAGTTTCTTTAGTTGCCTTGTTTTAATGGAGCTAAGGATTTCTCGGACATGGTTTGTGACGATAGTATTATCCGTCACACTAAACAATGGGCATCCATTGCAAACAATGGAGATGAATTTGGAACTAGAGCGAGAGAACCCACAAATTGAATGTGTAGTTTGGTTGAGAAGTAGGGTAATTTGTTTCACGATCTATCAGAGGTAATGTAGGAGAACGTCATAGTTACAATTATCAAGAGTATGGTATCTTATGGGTATTGTTTGAAAAATATTCTCCTTTTGGAAGCTAGAAGCATCATGGAGTAACTTATGCACGACAAGATTTTTTGTAATCCCTTGAGCCATGAGAATGTGGGGAGTAAAGCAAGGGAAGTTAGCCTCAGAGTTTGGAACCACTCATTTGATGCATAGATCAATTCTGGAATTTGGAGAAAGGTATGCTATGGTCTTGGATGGTCTTTGGTATTAGAATCAATTGTGATTCCCTAACGAGAAATTTTTCTTAGGATGTGGACATGGACCAATAATGTTCAACAAATGACAAACATGGATTCATTTTGAAAGCTTCTCTTGGAAGTTTTGACATTTGTGACTCCATCTGAGAGGTCAATTCATAGTGATTTCCAAGTTACCTTATGGCCCTATCCATTGTCTTAGTATAAGCATGGAAAACTTCTTTAAATTTTTTGTTTCCTAGAAGGCCAAGTTGATTTTAGTTAGAAATTTTGTAATCCTTTTCATAACTTCTTATCTACAATTACTCTTTTAAACTACCAAAAATCCTTATTAGGAAAAATATTTACAATATAAACTGCCTCAAACTATGTTATTGGGTTCGTTTCCCAACCTGGTCACCCATAACACAGGGACAATCTCTTTGTAATTTATTGCATTAGTAATATGAAGCCAAATATTAAACAAAAATAGTTCATAATAACAAAGAAAAAGCGCGTCAACTTTTCTAGGAATTGTTTATTAACTATCACATAAAATAGTGCACACACCAACATGATGGAAGCGTATATATCTACGTATGAGCTTGGTAATATATTTAATGCTACCAAGGAGTAAAACATGAAATAGTAACCTAATGATGAAAGTGTATGTAACACCCTCCTCCAACATCCACCGAAGTAACCATGCCGACCGAGGTAAACATGAGATGAGAGGCAACTATGATCATATTCGACCTCCTAGGTAACTTTAAGGAAATGGAATCGATGGAACACCACACACATTCATCCAACATCATCAAAAGAACCCTCAATAAACAAATCAGCCACTCAGAAAGCATGTCCCTTGGTCTCACTACTATTCTATACCTCTAAGGCCATATTTTCTCTCATGCTATGGGCAAGGGAGTGACTAGATACCTATTCTCACTCCCATAGGCCTGTCGACCAGCGGTTGTGGAAAAAAAAATTGTCAGTTCAGAGCCAATGACCCTGAGATTTAAGCCACTTTTTCAGGCCCAGGGCCCAACCCACTGCCCAGAATGGAATGAAATCTCATAGTCATGTAAAGTAAAAGAAATAAGCTCAAAAATACCTTAACAAGACCCCTACTAGCCATGACAAGTATTTCATCAAACATATCATTGACATCTAACTATAGGTGTAAACAATAGAATTAAGTGTAGGGATATCATACTTATCTGTGAATCTCTATGGACCATTGTTCCCTCATGCCATTTGCTACATCATCCTCTATGAGGTTATAGACACATTATCCATTCATATACAAGTAAAAATATGATGAGGACCATGCATAGTTGTTGTCATAAAATGTGCATATAACCAGCATAATAGGAACAAAATTACCATAAACATATCATCCATCAAAACCCACATTTACATCAATACATTTATACATGGAAATAAAGGGAATGAATTTCTCATTAATGAATGTAATAAACCAGCCGGAGATGGGACTACCACATTCCACCCAACCATAGAATGGCTAAGCCAAATCTCTCTTCAGCCATTCACCCCCATTCCATATTCCAAGCATGAATGTGTGACTCAAACCAAAAGAACTCAACCAGGGCTAACCGAGGCTAAACCACCTCATCCTCATCAATATAAACAAGGCTTTACCATAATCCGTCAAGGATTACTAGGCCAACACAATGAACAAATCATAATAGGATATACTGCGATCACTATGCCAAACAAGCATGGATGCCAATGGATTTTTTCACCTACATCGTGAGGAATTTTCTTGTTCCCTAGTCTCTCAAAGTTTACCACAATCCAAACCCAGGTCACCAGGCCCTAAACCAAGACCTACTCTACATACTTTACCACATATCCCAAACTCAGGATTACTAGGCCCAATAGAGAAAAAACCACCTCTAGGATTTACCATATATCCTTCCATTCACTAGCAAGGATTCCTAGGCCATCCAAGGCAAGAAAAAATCTAAATTTACTGTAACCCATAGTCTAGCTCAGGGGTCACTAGGCTAGTGGCTTTACCGTGATCCACAATCTAGTTCAAGGACCATTACGCCCTGTGATCTATCACTTGGAGATCCAAACCACTTAGCTTCGAATCCATTCGACAATCTATCTCAACCAAAACGTGAGAACCCCATCACACAATGGCTATCCAGAAATGGAAAGGCTAGGCTAAAAAACACTATTACAACTGGAAAAACCCATGCCATGATATGAAAGAACCACATGCAATACCATTCATGCCAAATCTAGTGAGGAAAATACACATGCAAGTCGATATTTGCAATGAAGCTTGTTGTAATTTCTATATCTTGCCTTTCCCCACTTGATCCTTGCTTCCTATTGCCTTCTTTTCCTTTCTAGCTCCAATGACAAAGTCCTCCAAGAAAAACTCTAAGTATCCAAGAGTATGAGAGTGAGAGAATACTGAAAGTTATCCAAAACTAAACAGAGAAAAGGCTACCAACTGATCCTCAGAAACCTTTTTATGAATGAGGCATTTCTTTTCTTCATCTTCCATTATTTTCCTTCATTTTCCTCCTCACATGCAACCTATGACCTTTCACCTTCCTTTTCTCCTAATTTCCATTGTTTTCATAAATAATTATGCCAAAAATGCCATTTTTCCTTTCCAAAGCCTTAGGCATTTCATTTTCCAATTTCCTTAGCCGTAAACAACAAAATGAACACCCCCTAGGATGTCTTTCCCAACATTCAACTTGGAATACATGTCCCATCATGTGTTATTTATATATTTTTACATGGAATTTTCACCATGGTTGATACAGAACCCTCCCCTTCCGGGAACAATGTCCTCAATGTTTAATGACATGTATATCCAACAAGGCAGCTAAAAACAAAAGATACTACCCATGGAGCTTTATAACATAGCTCTTTGTAGTATTTATAATGAATGACCTTCTCAAAAGCAAAACATCATGACAACATGACCAAACAAAAACCATACCGCATACTTGAGATTTAACAAAACTCATTACGATATTTACAATAATATATACATATGCACATTTATTAAACCAACAAATAAGAAAATATTATGCTTAAATTTGCAACAACAAAATCCATAAGCTCGCACCTCCATCCTCAATGTAAACTAGGATTCACCTCCTTCCCAAGAAGTCCAAAATCCACTGCCATACTCAAAGCTGCATCCAATGTTTAGCGCTACAATCCTGTGCCACTTGTCCTCTCAATGAATAGTTACCTGATCATTGTTCCAGGGCGCACTCCCAATGCGCATCTCATTCCATCTGGAAATTATCATGACCAAAACAAATCCATCCCCGACCTTCCCTTCTCTGGTACATAGTACCTTGGGCAATCCGATCAACTCTTCCATGCAGTTACTCACCTTCCAAGTTCTGCTATAACCCCCATCTCGGGTAGTCTATCCCTTGGAAAGTCTTCCATGAATTGGAAGATACCAAAACCAAGGCATATACCTGCCTCAAAACCATCATACCTGTCATAGCATTCTCATGGAAATCAATGGACACAATTACATACTAGTGTCCCACAATGGCCCTATTCGTGAAATACTTTACCAACATATTAATGCATATTACGATTCTTTCACTATTGTTGCTGATTCTTGTAGTTGATTTTAACCACCCAACTAGGCATTTCCGTGCTTCTTGTACCAAGCACATAACTTCCATTAGATTCAAAATAAATTGAAATAAACTTCAAATCATACCTCATTGGTAGCTTGTCAATAAGGTACACTTGCAGTCATGTTTCCTTCCTATCATGACAAGTCGAACTAGCATCATGTATAAAAACATCACATCATGTTAGCTCAAAACATAACTATCATAGATAAAAATCGTAAATCACATGTAACAATCATAAACCAGAGTCATAGATAACATGTAATCATTATAGACCAGAATCATAAATCATATGCATAGTAAAATTGAAATACAATACTCATACTTATTCTTCATCGATCCTTACTTCTTCCTTTTTTATTTTATACACACACCAGATCGGTTTCCACACCCAGCAAACACCTAGTGCCTTCTCCTCCACCAGGTGCACATACGCATAATGTGCATCACACACATACAACCATACATGCCATACAACACCATGCAACACATGCACCTATACCTGACATACAACACATACACTTACACCCAATGTACAACACAACACAATAAATACACCTACATCAAGTGCACAAACAATACATGCACCTACACCTGATGTACAACATAACACAAATACGTGTCTAGAGTGCAACACAATGAATGCATATGTCATAGTACCATGACTACATAATGCACATACATAGTATTGCATGCCTGCAACACAACATGTGCAACATGCACTAAGTCCCACATATACACCAGTACCACATGTACCAAGCACCACTTGCACAACATGTGGAAAACATCATATGTACACGGCACCACCTACACAATGTGTACACAATTCCATATGTACATTGAACCACTAAACAACATGTACACAATACCAAATGTAGAAAATACCACACGCACAACATGTACACGACACCACATGTACACAACGCCAGATGCAAACATGTATACAACAACACTTGCACATGGTGCCACTTCTAAAACATGTAGACATATCCGCATGCACACAACACCACTTGTACAATCATGCACACCACACCATAGGTACATAGCACCACATGTACAACATTCACACAACACCAGTTGTACATAGCACTACATTTCCAACATGTACATAGCATCATGTGTACACAACACTGCATATCCAACATGTGCACATCACCATATGCACACAATACTACATATCCATCAAGAACACAATACAATATGTACACAATATGACATATCCAACATGTACATAGCACCATCTATGCCGAGAACTGAATATGAAACATTCATACAACACTATCTGTACTACACCATGTACATAACATTACATAATCAGCACGTACACACACTAAATATAGACCACACCGCATGCACACAACATCACAGGTGCAACAAGTACAACATATATGACATATGCTCAAATGTCATACCACACATGCACAACCACACCATCCTTACTAAGAAACCTTGTTTCTAGTGCCTTATCCATGCTTATCCTGGCATGTCGTAGACCACAATTCTTTCACTTTGCTAATGTATCCCTCAATATAATATCTCCATAACATAAGCATAGGCATAATACAATCATACAATATAAATTCATATTCACATGATGTTCACCTCATATGTTTGTCATGACTACTCTTCCCACTTGATTCCTTATAGATGAATAACCTCTTCATGTCCTTTTCATGCATAAGCAATTATTCTTGCAAAAGAATGATTCCTAATGACCCTGTCAGATAGTGACATAGATACATGTACAAATACATACATCATAAAAAAATAATGATCTTGTCAGTCATCATCATACATAAATACATATTCAAATATAAACATTAGCATAAAATAATCATGATTCATGATCACCCTGTCAGGCATGACATGCATACACACCTACATGTATACATATATAAACATCAACATAATCATGATCACAAAAAAATTTCTAGATATTGTAATGTCAAGGTTAAGAGAACTTCCCTTATTTATGCAACACATGGGCAATATTGAGAACAACGGTCCCAACATAGCCAAAGCATCTAAAACCTTAGATCCATTTGATTTACCTTTTCTTGATTACCTCTCCCATGATTGTTCTGTCATTGTCCATTTACCACAATGGACCCAACCATTCCAACAGATTTTCATAGTCTTAACTTCCATTGTGCTTACTCATACACCAAGCCTCATCTGTGTCTTACATTACCTCTTGGGTACCGTACAACTCTCCTTGAGCTCCATCAAATTTTCATTTTTCCCAACCAATTCCCCAGACTCAAAACTTAAAAGGCAAGAACAAAAACAACAACAAGAAGAAAACCATGAAAACCAATAACAACACGACTCTGAAAATGAAGTGGTATAGGTATTCAATAAACACAATCAAAATAACAAATCAAGTGCAACAATCGAAAAATACCAAAAGAAAAAGACTAACAAAGACACCATAACTTAATCCCCTTGGCTCTGAGGGAATCTCAACCAGAGCCTTCTTCAAGATTTCATGGAAATCTCTCTTTGCCATGTAGTCCCTTGCATCATATTTCCATAAACACACAATTGTCAGTGTACAAATAAATATAATAATACATCAGTTACCTTATCTTGTTGCGTCAACCATGTTGCTTTCAACTGAACACATCCACGCCATCTCTCAAGGGAGTCCAATCCTTTCATAGATCCACCTGTAACTAAAGAGTAACTAATATACATGTCAAGTACATCTTCATAAATCTAGCACATATCCACATAATGTGAAACAAAATCAAGGTTAAGAAGACTTCCTGCACTCGTTCATTTGAAATTAGGGTTTCCAAACATAGCCAAATGAATTCTTACCTGATTCCTTTCTTTTACCTTTAACTTACTACAACTGAGTCTTACTATATAATTTCATGTCACTCAACTGTTAGTTATATAAACTAATCAATTATTACCTTATCAAGCTAATAACAACCATGTTTCCTGCAACTGTTCACACATATCAACCACATGTTCCAAATATCAAGACAAGCATACCTTTCCATTTGAAATCAACTTTTATAAGCAATCATGTCATAATACATTGTCAACTCATAGTCATTAGACATAATTCTACAACTATCTCCTACTACACTTATGTACATATCAACTATATCAACACATACATGTTAGTAAACCATCTTAAAGCATGATCATTGGAACACATACTCATATTATGAAATTCATCAAACATTCAACCCACTTGCAAACATATCATGTTAAATAAATAAATTAGGCACCAAACACTCAAATACCAAATAAATGCCATAATCAAACAACCAAGCACTAAATATACGACATAAGAAAACTCATAACTTAATTTATATCAATGGAGACTATCTTGTCTATACCATAAAGCTAGGTTAGCACAATACAATTTCAAAACTATCAACTCAAACATAAATCATGATATCCATAATAGTAACCAACTAACATGTTCACATCATAAGCTCATAAGCATTTTTCGTTCATGCATAACAATCACATATGTACGATCAATCTAAATTAGTACGACACCATATCAAAAATATGTCAGCTCGTAACTGAATGTCGCAACCATAACCATCTGCGTAGGTCAAACCAGGTTTAAAAAGTACATATAACATCAATATCTTCAATTCAATGAACATAACCATCATGCATATGATAAATCCAAATTACGACATCAAGATCTCAATGAAATAACCATGATCATCAAGTTAATAGCACATAACAACAATAAGCTATATATCATGCCCATCAACAACATAAAACCTAATCGTCATGATAAATGTCATATAGCAACAACAAGTTAACCTATAACATACTCATCAACAACATATCATATAAAAAATCATCAATTTATCACCTAACCAACAATAGCAATGTTTACAACCACATGTTACTATCAGTCTTGACTATCTGACTCATGTGCATATGACTATGTGAATCAATATCATCTATCAATTACGTAACCTTAACATCAAAAGTCATGTACATAACCTAATGTATATAACCCTAATTCATAAAACAATCCTTAACTTACATACCTGCATGTCGAGCATACAAACCTATACGATGACATGCTCTCACCTTGAGGTCTAATGCTACAACTTCACTTTGATGATTTGCATCTCCTGCTTTACCTCATTCAACACATTAGCATCATAACATACCAATAGCACCATGATGACCTAAATTGAATACAATGACTTCACAAGGCATGTTTTACCTAATATTAAAACTATAACAAAGACCATGCATGCATAACAACTATATATAGACATATAAGAAATGAAGACCAAACCATACACACATCATTCTAGCAAGAGTGCAGCCATCGATGTGTGACCATATCATGTACACAAACCATGACCTCATGCATGAAAATAACCATTACTCTATTGTACACATTCCACATGCAACCAACAGTGTGCATAAGAAATCGAAAAATCAACCACACATAAGCATGGGCACATGTAGTCGAACATAAGTGATCTCTTGTAATCAACCTACAAGACTGATACATGTAATCCAAAGTATTCAAGAATGTAACCAAACATACAAGGATGTAAGTAGGCAACATAAAGTCAACATATAAGCCAAATATAACCATATGCAACTAGTCACGTACTCATGAGAAATACATTTCGTGAAATCAACATAAAATTATCCATGATAACCATACTACAACCCTAATCCATCATCAAGAAAATGCAACAAGTATATAAGTGTAACAGACACACATGTAACAGACATGCATGCATGACTAACACATTCAACCCATCCAACCTGAGAGTTGAACCATGCTCTGATACCACATTGTAACACCCTCCTCCCACTTCCACCCAAGTAACCATGCCAACTGGGGTAAACATGAGATAAGAGGCCATTATGATCATATTCGACCTCATAGGTAACCTTACGAAAGTGGAATCGATGAAACATCCCACACAGTCATCCAACATGATCGACATAACCCTCAAGAAACAAGTCATCCACTAAGACAACCTGTTCCTGGGTCCCACTATTGTTCTATACCTTTGAGGCCATAGTTGCTCTCATTCTATAGGGGAGGGAGCACCTAGAGACCCATAGTTTCTCTCATTCTATAGGCGAGGGAGTGCCCAGAGCCCAGGCCACTGCCCAGAATGGAATGAAAGCTCATAATGAAGTAAAGTACAAGGAAACAATGATGCAAAAGTAATAAGCTCAACGAGACCTTAACAAGACCCCTACTAGCCATGACAAGTATTTTGTCAAACATGTCATTGACATGTAACCTAGAGGTGTAAACAACATAATTAAGTGTAGGGATCTCATACTTATCTGAGAACTGCTATTAACCATTGTTCCATCATGCCATTTGCTGCATTATCCTCTATTAGGTCATAGACACATTATTCATTCATATACAAGAAATAACATATTGAGATCCGTACATAGCTGCTGTCATAAAATGTGCATATAACCAGCATAATAGGAAGAAAATTATCATAAACATATCAGTCATTAAAACCCACATGTACATCAATACATTTACACATGGAAATCAAGGGAATGCATTTCTCATTAATGAATGCAATAAACCAATAGAAGATGGGACTACCACATTCCACCTGACCATAGAATGGTAGAGACAAACCTCGCTTCATCCATTCACCTTCATGCCATATTCCAACCATGAATGTGGGACTCTAACAAAAAGAACTCAACCAGGGCTTATCAAGTCTAAACCACCTCACCCTCATCAATAGAAACCAAGCTTTACTGTAATCTGTCCCACATCACTAGGCCAACATAATGAACACATCATAACATTCTTTACCATGATCTCCACCCGATCACTAGGCCAAACAAGCATCGATGCCACCGATTTTCTCCACCTATACCATAAGTAAGTTTCCTGTCTCCTAGTCTCTGAGGCTTTACCACAATCCAAACCTAGATCACTAGGCCATAAACCAAGATGCACTCTCCAGGATTTACCACATATCCCAAACCCGGGATTACTAGGCCCAACAAAGAGAAAAAAAACCTCTAGGATTTACCGTATATCCTGCCATTCACTCCCAAAAGTTCTTGGGCGATCTGAGGCAACACAAAATATGGCTTTACCGCAACCCACAGTCTAGCTCAGGGGTCACTAGGCCAGTGGCATTACTGTGATTCATAGTCTGTTTTAAGGACCACTAGGCCATGTGTGCTATCATTTAGAGATCCACCCCACTCAGCTTTGAATCTATCCGATAACTCATCTCAACCAAAACATGAGACTCCCCTCACACCATGGCTATCCACAAATGGCAAGGCTAGGTTTAAAAACACTCTTACACCTGGAAAAACCCATGCCATGATAGAAAATAACCACATGCAATACCATGCATGCCATATCTAGTAAGGAAAATACACTTGCAAGTCAATACCTGCAATGAATCCTGTTGTAGTTGTTTGATCCTGCCTTTCCCCGCTTGATACTTGCTTCCTCTTTCCTTCTTTTCCTTTCTTGCTCCAATGCCAAAGTGCTCCAAGAAAAACTCTAAGTATCCAAGATTACGAGAGAGAGAGAATAATGAGAGTGCTCGAAAACTGAACTGGCAAAAGGTTACCAACTGATCCTCAGAAGCCTTTGCATGAATGAGGCCTCTATTTTCTTCATCTTCCATTATTTTCCTTCATTTTCCTCCTCACATGCAACATGTGACCTTTCGCCTTCCTTTTCTCCTAACTTTCATTATTTTCATAAATAATTGTGCCAAAAATGCCATTTTTCCTTTCTAAAGCCTTAGCCATTTCCTCTGCCAATTTCCTTAGCCATAGAAAACCAAATGAAGACCCCATAGGATGTCTTTCCCACCATTCATCTTGGAATATGTGTCCCATAATCCGTGGTCTTTAAATATTTTTACATGGAAGTTTCACCATGGTTGGTATAGTGTAAATATCTGCATATGAGCTTCGTAATAGGTTTAATGCTACTAAGGAGTACACCATGAAATAGTATCAATATAGATCCATCTTAACCACAAATCTAACATGGGTTGGGAGATATCAAATCTCTTGATCTGAAAACCTCTTTTAGAGTGCAAAAATTGGAAAAATGTTTGCAACTTAAAAAAAAATTATATAATTATTCACTGTTTAAATTACATTTTTGAATGCATAAAAGGATACAATACCTTAAAAGTCTCCTTGGACACCTGGATTATGTAAAATACACAACTTCAATTTGCAATTTCAACAAATCTTTGCTAGATTTTAAATTAAACTAACATTTAAATATGCTTACCAAAATGTAAAATAGTAAATCTACAAATGTTTAATAATGTTTTAACCAAAAAAAAATTTAATGTTTTTTATATTACATATACATATATGCACAAATGACATTCAAATATATTACTTAATATTATAGGTTTATATATTTACAACTAAATGAATTATACATCTTCATTTTATTACGAAGTAATTGACATAATTTTCTTTGTATTAATTCTTCGTTTAAGAATTGAAATATTTTCATATTTTCCATATATATATAAAGTAATGTGGATATTTGAATGGTTTATCTAGGTCTTGCAAGGAAAATATAAGGTGTATTTTTATTTTTATTTTTTTTCCTCTCTAAAGACTTGACATAGAAATATTTTATTTGTCTCATAGTGAAAGTGAAATATTTTTATCATGTCCTCTTCACACTCAATTGTAATATTAACTATCATGCACACAAAGAGATAAATTCTCTTCAAGTGCAAACCTATTTTCTACTGCAAAGTTTGAAAAAGAAAATTGCATTTCTCTCCTCCCTTGATAGATCCCAATAATTTTGCGTTGGTTCTCTTTCTCTTTCTATATATATACAATCTATAATTTTTCACTTTTTTAACTTTTTTATTTTTGAATGCTATATAGAGTATATAACTTAGAATTGTAAATTCAAAAAATATTTATTGGATAGTGATAGTACCAAAATGTAAAATAGTGAGATTACTTCAAAAGTTTTAGCCATTTATTTACAGTATATTTAATTTTTATTTTGAAATGGCTACATGTCAAATCCATATTGAATATAAACATATTCACAAATCACCATCATATTAAGCTGTAAAATACATATTTCACGAAAACAAGAAAAAAGAAAGAAAGAAAGAAAGAAAATTATTTTAACATCCATGAGGTTAAAGAGAGCCTATGAGACAGATTGCTTCCTCATCTCGTTGATGTATTCCAACATTTTCCTGTGAAGACTCACAATAAACGCTCCCTGATTTTCAATAAACCCCTCGATAAATAGATTATCCCAAGAGCTAGATGCCAAAATATCTGCATAACTTTCCCTGTTGTCTTTCAAGGCCTCACATTCTAAAATGAAATGCTTTTATGTTTCCACTTTTCCATAATAACAAAAAATACATAATCTTTCCTCCCACAATTGTTTTGGCCTTTCCTAGTGCCCTCTTTCACAACGGGGTTATTGAGAATTAGTCCCTAACTGAGCAATAAGAATGTTGGCTCTCCCATAAATATTGGCCTTTATGTACGCTTTTTGTTGATGGCTATGAGTGGGATTAAACACTTCAATATAATACATGTTCTTTCTCCCCGTCTCCTTATCCCAAGCACGCTTTTGGAGCTTATCCATAACAAAAGATTTTATCTCTTTACTATTTATGGGACACATGTTGAAGAAAATACCCCATTTATTAAAGCATTTGTTATTTTGATGCATCCAAGTCTTTTTTCTTTTGCACAATACATCATTAAAGACAACCTTAAGACATCTACCCTCTTCTATTTACTCATTTCTTTTAATTAACTTATGACCTGCACCATAGAAATTGCTTCAATAGGAGAATCCCCTATTTCACTTAAGAAGATAGCATAAGAAACTACACTTTTAATTTTCAATTTGTTTGTAATGAAACGCTTCTGAATTTTCACAACTTGATTCCACTGAATGTCAGATGTACTACTAGCCCACATTTCACAACCTTAGGAAATCACTCAAATCACTAGAAGCCCAAAAATAGGTTGAGTGGTTTTTCAGTCCCATAAGTCTACCTCTCTACACCTATTTTGAAAAGCATAAAATGCTTTCCAACCCCCTGAAGTTATTTTATTTCTACATCCATGCCAACTTATATTTTTGTTGAAGCCAATTCTGAGGTACTTGTAACCCAGAACTTCTTCCAAAATATTTCCTTCAAAATAGAAGTTATGTTGGCTATGTTTTCGTTTTTTAGAGGAAACCACTACTTTCGTTTTGCTAATATCGGTTGCATCCCAACCCTTTTGAAAAAATTCTTAAGGGAGTGTAAGTGCTCTTGAAAAATAAAGAGAAAAATTAGCAATCAAAATAAGGTCATCTTCGGACAAAAGAAGCCTTATAAAAAACTTGCCCAAATAGATACCATCACCCCTTTGTGAATTTAACCACTCCTCAAGCTTGTCAATACATAAACCAAAGAGGGTATGAGACAATGGGCAACCTTCCTTGACCCCAATATTGCTTCTAAAACTTTCAGAAGTGCATGCTTAAGTTCTAATTTTGACTTTCACCTCTTCATACAACCTATGCACAACTTCTATTAAATGTTTAGGAACCCCAAGTTCCTCTATCTTGTGCGAAAGCTTATCCCTAGGAATCGTGTCAAATGCTTTTCCGAAATCAACAGAGAAATAAAACACTTCTTCTTTTCTCCACCAAACTTTTTCAATGATGTGCCTTAAAGCTATACAATGATCAATTGTGGAATTCTTAGGTCTAAAACCTACTTTCCATTTAGAATGCTTATCTCTTTCTTTTTCCCACTTGCTGGTTTTATTTTTTAGCATGCTTCCAAATAGCTTTGCAAACAAAAGGTTTATTATTATGGTCTTGTAATTCGTGCGATTATTAACGTCACTGCTCTTGAAAAGAGGTACTACTAGACTAGTTGTCCAATCTGTGGGGAACCCATGTTGTATGATGTTGTTGATTTTTTTTGTAATTTGAGGTGCAAGAATCTTTGAGCCCCACTTTAGATACTTGGCTTGGAGTTCAGCTAAGTCTTTTGTGTTTCTATCACCCAACTTCTTGATAACCATCTCTACCTCTTACACCATGAAGAATTTAGTATCAATGTTGACTAAGGCGGGAGGTTCAACCTTGGGATCATGCTCATAGAGTTGTCTTGCATAGTCAAACCATTTAGAAGTTGTAATACTATTTTCATTTTTCATCTTTCTCAATTGGAGCTCCTTCCAAAACAATTTGGGATAATTTTTCCCAAGGAAGATTAATTCTTCCCTTCTTGAAACCATGAAATTGACCTTTTTCTTTCTTAATATCTGCTTGTAAGCTTTGAGCTTTATGTTAGCCTTGTTTGACTCTTTCCACATTTTCCTTTCCCTTTTGCATTCCTATTCAAACCAAGCATTCACTGGATAGCAATTTCTTTCGGACTTCTTAATTTTTTCTGTTTTGAATTCTCCAAGCACACATTGAATTAAGTGTGTTAATTTGTGACTCTTAAGGTCGTGAATTGGTATTTTCTCCTTCTAGAAGAGCCTCTCTAGCATCAATTTGAATGTATTACAATTTTCTAGAAACAAAAGAATTATACCCTTTGGGATATTTTGCTGAACACACTAAATTTTTTACTCTAAATGCTTCTTTCCAATACAAGAGAAACTTAAATATATTAGCTTGTGATCTAATTTTAAGTGCCAAAGTTGATCTCCAAGCAAAACTTCCTCCATTTTCTCACACACACCATGCAACCAAACTACATAATCTACCACACTTTCTCCATTTTAAGTATTGCAAGTAAAATTATCACACTTTGGCGATCTAATCAAGCCATAACAAATGACTAAATCAAAGTCCCCACATAGAGTAAGCAATTTTTAACCAAAGAGATTGCAGCCCTTGTGCTCTAGAATTCTTTCCCACTCATGATTACTCTCTTCTTTAAAATAAATAATGCTAGCTTATTCACTTGCAGTCCTAGCATTAAAATCATGCATTATAAGAACTTCACCTAGCTAAGAATACATTGCAATATCTACCTTTAAGGCTACGAAGGGACCTTTATAATCAAGCCCTCTACTTTTGTAGATTTTTGAAACTTGCGGCGCAAAATAGCATGTTGCAATTCTGACGTGATTTTCATTTTCTGATATTTTAAACCAAATCAATTGTTTATTCACGACTTATTTTTGTAACTGAATGAGATGACCTCATTTTTCCCTCACTAATACCATGATACCTCCATATCCTTTGGCATTTTGTGCTTCCTTGTTCCACACTTCCATCTTCCAGTATCCTTCAAACAAAGGTGTCTTGCACTCTTCGTGATCATGTGTTTCTATGAAGCAAAATATTTCTCTATCTTCCGCAATAGGCCCTCACCCAAGTCCTCGTCTCCATGGCTAACCTCTCGAGTTCCAACAAACTAATCTTAAGGAAACTTGGATATGACTTAATTTCTCTTTATTTTGACATGCAAGGGTCACATTTGAGTCTTTGTCCCTGCATTCCCATACTGACCTTGCTTCCTGAATTCTCGTTGAGGAGTTTGTTGAATATTATTTATTACCATCTTGTTGCTTTGTTTTAGAAGGAGGTTCAAATCATGCTATCACAAATTTACCTTTATAAATTCATGTTCTCTTGCCTTCATCTCTTGTTGCCCTAACCTTTAACATTTCCTCCCTCCTTTCCTCCTCTTGTCTTACAGTTAAATCTTGTTCTAGAAAAAGCGAGAACCCCTCAAGAGATGCTTCTTGCCTAGAATGATATATTTATCATGCAAGCGAGGCATGATGACTTTTATGGGCCTCACTTTCTCACGGTTAAACTTACCCACCATCCATGCTTCACATATTTCTCCTTTGCATAGGAACTTGTCTTTCAAGAAGTCCCTTGGAAGGTCAAGAGTACATTCATTTTTACCATAGTTTTTCACCCCTTTAATAATTATGCTTGCTACTCTATTTTGTCTTTCCTTTCTTTCTCTATGTTGCATGTTGTCAACCTAGATGTTTGTTTATCCTTCCTTATTAGCAGAATTGCTAATAACTGAGCCCAAGTTTTGGAAACTTTTGTGGAATCCCTTTTCCTTTTTCCTCTTGCTTTCTCTTCATGGTTGTCTATTTGAGAAAGCACTTTCCCTTTATCCTAGGATGGTTTCACATTCACCACCTTTGTACTTTCCACTACAAATTTCTTTATGTTTTGCACATCTTCCTTCATGCGTCGCGAGTTTGTCCTATCAGGAGAGCTTCCTGTAGCAATGCTACTTCTTCTTTCAAAACTTTATTGTTTTCTGCTAAAGCCTTGTTGTGAGTTGTTATTATATGAATTTTATGATCTCTTTCGTGTTGTTTAGCTTTTAAAACTTCAAACCCTTGTTTTGCATTTAACAATTCTTTCATATAAAGATTAGATGACCAGGTGAGATGTGTGGATGTGGGACTACAAAAGGAAGAATCATCATTGAATTTCCCTCTTGACTTCTTGTTGCCACATGCTTGCAGAGGGGACTTGTTTGAGTGCTTATTACGAAGGACCTTAGTACTTTCCCTTTGAGAATGTTTTTTCCTTATATGATCCTATTTTAGACACGCTAGTCTTCATTTTAAAATACCTCGATGTTATTTGGCATTGACACAAACCCACTTCCCATCTTTCGCAGGTGAGGCAATTTTGACTTGTCCTAAATCATTTGTTTCTACATGTTCTGAAATTTCTTATCTAATTGTCATGTTTGAATGCATTTGTGTTCTCCGACCTCCTAAAATAAAAATACTATTTATTTATAAATGCTAAATGCAAATATGCTATCATAACCCAATATTCATTGGCCATTTCAAAAAATCTACAGCTTTTTGGGATCTTTTTGGAAATACCCCTGTAAAGTTTAGACTTGGTTAAAAGTTGAACAGCATGAGGATAATACTTTAATTTTGAGCTTTGATTTGTCCATTTGCAGTGATGGTATTGCATTAGTCCAATACATATAGAACTATAGAACCAGGTAGGGTTGGAATTTCAAAACAAAACCATCTATTAAATTTTAAATTTGACTGTTTTCACACTCCTTTATTACTTTTCACAATTTTAACCAAATATTTTGACTGTTTTGTAAATTTTTACTTTTTCATTGACAAATCACCCGTGATGCGCAATTGAAAATCCATCCCTGGAAATAAGTACAGATAAGGCTGCGGACGTTAGCTTTGAGCTTTGATCTTTGTTCCAAAAATGTCCTGTAATTGCAGTCTTGGTACGGTATGTCAAAATAGAGACAGGACCGGGTACCAACATTGCTTAAGTTGGAGACTGAGTCATGCGGGCCTCCCAGCGGAAGATGCCATGAGCCAGTGCCATTCAGACTATAGGCATTAGAAATTTGTTATATGCGCTAGAGCAATCTCCATCTCATTGTCATTTTACATCGTCCTAAATTATTCCCACTAATTTAATAGATTTGGAGTGCCACTAATTTAATAGATTTGGAGTGCATGAACATTTCTATAAGATGGAATGGGCAATTGGCAAGTAAGAAACCCTAAGTATATTCTGTAAATTAACGTGTAAGATAATTTGAAATGGTAGATGTATATTTTTCACTATTTGTTTCTGTCATTTTTTCAGTCGATATTTTTAAACACCCATTAAATCCTGCTAAAACGTTAATTCTTAATTTTTAAGAGTCATTTCGTTGTTACTTTTAAGATATTTTCACCTCCAAATTCTTGAACATGCAATCACAGCGTATCGTACAACTCCAGCTCCAGCATCATACACTCTATGTATGTGGGTGAACAATCATTATAGGAAATTATTAAAATGGGAAAAATATTACAGCCTAGAACACAGAAAATAACAGAAAATATGGATAAATAAATATTCACTTGGTATTTTGTCATTAACGCTATGAACACATGTATACACACATGGAATAACTGAAATCGTTCAGTTATGAATGCATCCGAAGAGTTCTGAATACAAAAATTAAATGAGAGCTAAATGGATGCAATGAAACTGTACCAATCTTAAAACAGAAATAACCAGGATAACCATGCAAAAGAAATTTCTTCACATCTTCTCCCATTAATATAACTGCCAGATGAACTTTTAAATACAAAATAACTCAGCCCACCTTGTTCATACATGCTCAAATTAGCGTTGAATTTCAGAAGGTGGGGTTGAACTGAGCAACCCTAGAGAAGTCTAGTGGAGTTCTTCCCAAGGATTATTGCGCAGATGAATCAGTCAAGGCTCCCGGAGTCGAATCCTTACTGGTCTAGCCGGTGACCATATGCATGTTGTCTAATTCGGTGGCTTGAGTAATTACAGCGCCTTCTGGCTTTGTGTTCTAGGTATGGAGATTCAAAGAATGTCTACACAGAGGGCAGGAAGAATGCGAGAAGAGCCATTGATCGATGCATTCCACGTGGAAGCTATGATTGCAGTTGGGCATCAATCTCAACTCTTCTCCATCTCCAAATTCGGCCAAGCAGATTGGACAATCAGTGTACAGGGCCGGTGGATTTGAGGTAGCGGTATAGACAATGATGGGCAATGCTGTCATGGCTTCCTCCATCAATCCAGCGTTGCCCACTGTAATAGCCGCCTCAAAGGATGAGTCCATTACCATCTGCCTGATAGAGCGTAAGTTGCATCTAAGCAACGAGCTGAGACCTAACGCACAGATAGCCGCGCAGAAAAAAGCCACAAGAATGACGAGTAGATCGGACACAAGAGTGGTCTCGTTTGAGTACGAACCTGAATGCCAAATGTGCTCGGCTACTGTAGGAGAAGATGACGGGGAAAATACCAATAACTTCCTGTGAACCAACCTTGGAAAATCTAGAAGGCTCTGCAACTCGCTCATTTTACTGGATCCAACTTAAAGTGAATGAGTGAAATTTAGAGCTTTAGGATTCAGGGGCAACGAAATGAAAAACAGCTCTCTATATTTTCAGAAACAAAGTTTATACACCGTATTGCACAGAGATATGCAATGTTTGTCTCTTTGTGCTTCTCTTCCTATACGCTGACGTATAGACCGCAGTGAAATGAGGGCGCTTGTGGCCAAAGTGCTTGTCGTATTTGTTGTTTCGTGGGTTATGTTCACTGGAATGATATTCTTAAAGAATCGTTCTGTGATAACGTCATTCCTCCATCCAACGTATGGTACTGGTTAGGGTTCTGCTTTGTATGTAAAAGACAGTCCACAGTTCTCAATGGGTACTATCTATCATGCAGGTTATATGCTATTGAAGCGGTGATTCGCACTTATTTAACTAGCAATTTTACTAAAGATGCAAAGGAACATGGATATGAGGAGTGGGGATTGTGGAAGGTAATGGTTAAGATAAAATTTTGTAGAACATAATGGATTTATACAAATTGTGGTAGGTTATTTGAGCTTGATTAGAGCATCCCAAGGTTAATATGTAGGTATGAGAGAACGAAAAAACAAAAATTCCCTAGAAGGTCTTTGCTAATTTTGTTTTTCATCATTTTTGTTGCTTTGATTTATTTATTTTCTTTATCTGTGGTTAAGATTCAACCTTTGCCAAGGGTATATTTAGTCCATCATTATATCATCATTATTATTTATATAAGAGAATTGAGATTCTTTATTAATTTGACTAGAGAGCGATTCTTAATGTGGACTTTTAGGTTTATCTATAAAGCTTACATGTCAAATCAATATTAAGCATAATTTCCTAGTTGTAGGAAGGACTAACCATAACATGCAACGGATAATAATTCCTTGATTAATCTACCCAACATTAATGGGCATTAATTTAAGACTACTGTAGCTATCATTGTTTCATCATGCACATCTAACTAGTTTAGGATAAGTAGATACAAGTCTTAGGACAGGCATGGTATGGATAACTTGTTCCTTTGACCATACACGTATAATATTACAATTGTTCTGCAAGTATAAACATTTACCAAGTTATGACCCAACACTAGAGATATCATATCATCATAGGCATACTAGGTACCTTCGTCAACTTCATGATATTCAAGTTAATTCACTGGATATCTACATTCAAGTTAGATTCACTGGATATCTTACAGACTCATATATGTCTATCTCATAAGCAAAATTAATCAAATTTGTTCCATTTATACTCACATGCCGTATCTAACATGAGTAAGAGGCTCCTTGGTCCATGTATTAATAATTACATATTATGCTTCTACTATTAACTCTACACCTGAATGTAGAAGGAGTCCCATGCATAAACTACAATCATTCTCCTAACATCATTAACCCAAATAAATCTAGTTATATATAATTAGTACATGTAATTCATTTAGTCATTCCCATGCTACAGATAACACCACATCTACACATATACCATAACCCATAATCACCTGCATCGATATAATCATCTCATATACATCCTAACACAAACCAACTTTACTCGTATATATAATAGCCACATGCATAATCGATCATGAGTAATCTAGCTCTTTGACACAAGTATTAACAGCTAATTACCATGATTCCATCACACAAATTAACATTGCAAAAGTAAGAAGTAAACATAAAGGTCAGAAGCCACATACAGTACATCTCATGCGAGAGTATCCAACTAGGAAGAAGAAGAACATCATTTTGAGACCGAAGCACCACCACCCAACCATGAATCACCATTGATTCCCCCCTGAGCCGAGGTTCTTTCCATGGATCAACTTCCTCCAATTGATCAATGCAAAGGGTATTTAATACCCTCTTTCATGATTTAGTTTCCATTAGCAGCATCCCACTTTTATGGATTTTTCCATTTGCCTAGGTATTTTTCTGGAAAAGCTCGTCTTTATCTCCCAAGAGGCTTTTCCTCATAAAAGCTTGCATTTACCTCTAAGAAAGCTTTTATGTTTTTTCCTCGATGGATGCTTATCTCCAATCCATCCAAGCTTATTTAGAATCACATCTAGAATCTTTATCATCAAAGATTTATCTCTATTCCATTCCTCAATGGGATTTGGCAAAAATCTCATCTCTTGGTGTCTCGCTTTTCCAAGTGATTCATTTATTAATTTATTTAATAATATGTTTTCTTTCCATATTACATATCACACCTAGCTTTCCTCATCTTAGGTTTATAATAGTTAACACACAAGGGAGGGGTATTACAAATATAGATCCAATTGTCATGGTTGTGAATAGACATTGTCATGGGTGTGAATAGACCCTTTTCGAGGTTCTTAATTAGATTACTTTGTCATTGGAAATTTAGTTTTGGAAAATGATTATTAAAGTTTAGCTTTTTAAATAATTTAAAATTTCCCCTTCCTATATTGAGTGTCATATTTCACTAGACGCTAGTCTACGAAGACATAAGAACGTATCATATCAATGTCTTAAGTAACGTATGTTATGCGTGGTTCCCACACAATTCAAATTCCTCTAGAAGGCACACGTTCAATGTGGAAGGTTTAATTATTTTTCTCATCATTTGGGTATTTATATTAGTTAATATTTGATGATTTCAATGGCCTTGTTTGTGACTCATGTTGTTGTGGTTTCAATTGAATTCCAATAGGTAGCATGCTTTCAAGTGGAAAAAGGTTTGTTTTGATATGTTCATGCAATCAAGTTATATTTTCATCTTGTATTACAAGAACAATTGTGCTTACAGGGCACCGAACTATTGACCAAAACAGTAAAAACAAGGGGCATTATTGTTACTTTGGAGGATTATGTTATCTTGAAATTTAGCTTCCAAATAGATAATTAGATGCGTATTTTTTCTACTTATAGTACCATGATAGGAGTTGGTTTTGCATTTGTACTTTCAAGTTTTTTTTATGTATTGTCATGCATTTTATTATTTTGATGGTTGTAATGTGAAAAGTTAGTGTGCATGTTTTGTATAGCATTTATTTTCCTGTAAATCTTGGAAACATGTGAGAAGATAAAAATAGGCACGAATGTATAAAAAAATAATAGAAAATAGTGAGAAGAAATGAATGAGCATGTAAGCAGTGGAGGTGTGTTTATAATACATTGATAAGAAAGCAACATCTTACAAAAGACCATGCAGTGTTTTCTATGAAAGTAGAAGCATGCGGTAGAATGAGAAAAGAAAATTGTGTGATGTGAGAGAACGAAAGTATTTATTTCACCCATCTAGAAAAATGTTAGTCATAAACACAAGCTGGTGCACCGCATCTACAACATCAATTAAGATTCAAAGTTGGTATGTGTTCAAGATAAGCTGAGCGGAGCTGCCTATTTGCATCCCTTTCATGTTTATGGATGGGGACATGAATGAAAGCCTTAATCCTTTTAAGTAGCTGGAGAGTAGGACGCATTCGATATAGAGGAAAATTTGGTGAGAGTAAGAAATGTGATTGTATATAAAAACGAGCAGCTTCTTGTTCATGTATTTCTTCTAAAAATTGGTAGAGCTCGGAAGCAACATGTATGTCCATTTTTCTGTTCAAGAAAAGGAAAAGGTTATAAGTAAACATTTAAAAATGAATAAATAAAAAGTAAAACATAAACGATATTTATCATCAACCTATGACACCCATAACACATTAGAAACAGATCTGGAAATAAAACGCTCAATTGCGAAACATTTTTTAATGATAGAGGAGGTGAAACATTTTCAAATTCATTGAAAAGGAAGTTAGGATACCTTGAATAGAATGTCTTCAATGAGGTTGATGCATAGACATGGAGGAAAATTATGCTTATTGTTTCCTACGTATCGCGTACGATTGTCTTGCATGTGTGAGTAGTGTGAGATAGAGAGATCTGGAGAGATGCACATATCTTTCAATGATCTATCTCTAGAAATGGTTGTGAATGTTAGGCCTTGTCAATCAATGTTGATAATGTCAATTGTTGCCTTTTGAAGATTCATATGTTGTGATTTGTGGATTGTTAGGGCCCATGCCATGCGAAGGGGCATTTGTGTGTGAGATCCCCTTGTTACAGGGGGATTGACACACAATGTGGATGCAAAACATCCCGTGGTGGACCTTTCTACTGAATGAAATCAACAACAACAAATGATGGGAGTTCAAGGGAAAAATAACTAGATGCATAGTAAATGGAAATAACATTTCCAAGCGACCCATTAACAAGGCCTCCTTCAACCCACAAATTTCTTGTGAGGATGACTTATTGTCCAAGGAATAGAAGCATTTTTATAGCTAGTTTCTCATCCTCTTGAGTGGCAGAGGGAATTTGTTTCCTTTGTTGGGAATATCAACGTGCAATTGGCATGTTAATTGTTTTTATCATGACTTTGTTCTGAAATGCTACAGATTCATTAGTTGCATAGAGGTGCATATCATTGTGGAATGTTTGTTGCTCGTCGAGTGGAATCTTTGATTTTGTTCGTGCCATGAGAAGTTTCTAGTCATCCAGTGTGGGGGTTGAATTTTGAAAATTGGAAAGGAGTTGACAAAACGCAATCCATTTGGTGCATGTGCCCTACTCGTGAAATATTACTGAAAGTGTGGAAATTATATCAAAGTTTTTCCAAAGAGAATTTGCACAAGACGTGCCTACATATATTGGTGTATCTTCAACAAGTGGCAGTTGTTTGTCGTCACCTAGAAGGATTAGGGAGCAACCACTAAATGGGGTGTTTCTATTGGATGTGAATGCCTCTCGCAAAAGGTCATCAATTTCAGTAAGAATTTAATGACCAATCAAGCTTATCTCATCAATGAGAATGTATTTAACATGTTAAAGTTGTTCTTGAAGGTTTAGTAGGGATTGACCTTCAGGAAGTTGCATAGAGGGTACAAGGATGTGAATTCCAGCGTGTAATGTCAGTGCATTTATGTGGAATGTTGCAACATTGGTTGGAGCAAGCAAGAGTAGAGGACTTTCTCTGTTGGAAGAGTTGGTTAGGAGGGAATTTTTGAGGGAATCAATTAGGAAAGGCTTTTTAGTGTGAACAATGCCCTGGATAAGCATATTTAGTGGTGTGTTGGACGCATTGCTGAAAAAGTGGGTAAAAATGATATTGAAAGCCATGTTTTCGCTTGGGGAAATGAGTAAAGTGAATGTGTAGTTGGAGAGGGGACTTGGCTAAGTCGTTTGGAGGAGCATTTGAATTCTATGAATTGAATGGTCATATATTATAAGTGTCAAAGGATAAGGGAATGGTCCCAATTATGGTTTGCATCGAAGTCACGATGGCCAAGAATTTATAGCTCACCGAAGAGAATGTTGTTACCTGGATAGAGTTGAGAGATGATTTGTCATTCATCCATGTCCATGGTGTAGTGGGGGTTCCCTTCAGCAACAAACTCCTCGTGGAGACGTGGGGAGGGGCATTTATGTAGGTTCACGATGGAAATTCTATGCATGGTATGTGTTTTTTATCTGTTCCCAATGTGCGGTGACTACCTTGTCATTTTTTCCAATTTCATCAGGTATTTTACGAAAAGGTAAGTACAAGAGAAGTTCACCCCAACAAAAGTCGACATGGGAATCTAATTCTGTAGATGGAATAGAGGTGTAGCGAGGAATCATGCATATGACAATGGAAGGGAAGATGTGTTTCCAAGGTGATATCTTACAATGGGAGGAAAACAACCAGGAACGTGTGACTTCAATAAGAGACAATGATTCAAGCGAGGAATGTCTTTGCATGTATGAAGCGATGAAGGGTTTTGTTGGAATATGGCCATCCAAGTTATGTGAGATACATATGAAAACTTTTCTCTTAACATTAAGGGAGACAAAAGAGTAAGTACATTTTGTTAGAGAGATTTTTTGGAGTAAGTGGCATGTTTATTGTGCACCAATGTCCCTATCAACAATGAGTTGAGTCATGATTTTTCATATGATAATGATAGTCACGGATCGAGGGGAGAAATACAGGTAAGGCATGCAATCATTTGGTGGTAGCTTTTAGAGTTGGACTCTGCTTTTGCTGCATACTTTGATATGTAGTTCAAAACAACATGGCGTGAGGGAACAGGGTGGTAGTAAATGTTGGCCCTCCAAATCATAAGCATGTGAGGGTTGTGGACTTTAAGCTTGTCATCATTTCTAGCAGGAGAATATGTTTTGCGAATGAAAGCAATAATTTCCATAAAAGAGGAATCACGCAATTTTGAGGGGACTCCATAGCGGCATGATGTAGCGTTATTTATTTTGCGAAGACATGTAGAGGAATGACAGTTTTTGTACCTTTGGACATAGTTAAAAATTTTCTCATAGTCTTCATGCTCATTTGGAGAGAGGATTTTAGTTATTGTAAGGAGGTATAGATCATGGATTGATGTTGGATGGATTCCTAAATTTATTTGATGGACAACAAAAGGGTTCCAATAAGTGATGTATCAATCGAAGAAAATTTTAGCAGCAACAACACTTGCGTCATCAATCCAATTGAGGCCATCCATTTTTAGTGCATTGGTGAACCATAGGAAGCCATGCATATGTGTAGAAACTTTATGTTCCCATTCATAACTAAGGTAAAAAACAAGAACAAGTAAGAGGTTTCTATGAAAGAAGTTATACATAAAGGAGAGAAGACAATCAAGGGTAGCTTCATAGCTACAACAAAAATCATTTACAAGGAACCCTTTTAGTAGGGCCCCCTCTAAGAAGATTGTGAATCTATAATGGATATATTAAGATGCACGATTCATGTTTCTAACAATGTTTTAGATTTTCCATTGAGATTGTTAATGTGAATTGGATGGAGGATTAGAAGGCATGGCCATATGCAAGTCATTTCATTTGGTATCAACTCCACTTAATGTGAAGAAGAAGATAGGTCTACCTTGTTGAATGATCATGTCAATAAGTTCCCCTCTAGCCTTGGTAAAAAAAAACTAGGTCCCTTGGAGGGATGAGTTGAAGTGCATAATTTGCTCAGGAATGGTTTAGGGGGGAAGTTGTTGAAGGTGGCAATGAAGGTCTACAATTGTTGCTAGCAAGCTATTTGCAAGGTCTCTTTTAATGAAGACAAACATTATTGCCTAGATGTGATGCTGCATTATAAGGTTGTACAACTAATAGTGAAATATAGGATGTTGGCCAAGATGCAAAGTGTATGCTTGCATATCAACTTTTTCAATTATTGGTGGGCTAATCATGGTAGATCCAATGGGGAACATGGTGGGGAAGGCGTTGGAGAAGAGGCTCCTAGTGTTGTATTTGCTAATTAGAGAAAGGCCAATAATGTGCCATTGAAGTGAATGGATGGGAGTGGAATTGGAAGATTGTATGTAGGCAAGTATTTCATCAATATTAGTATTGGAATTTGGAATAGTTGAAACAATGGTGGATGGACGAAGGTCAGACAGCCATGTGTGGTGGAGTTCAAGAGTGGGGGTTTTAGAGAAGTTTTGGTGGGCCGAATGTGTTATGAAACCAGCTCAAGAGAAAGATAGAAAAGATAGATCGACGCCTTAAAATTCAGCCTCTTCGAGGGGGCAACCTCCTTTACATTACATAAATGAACAATTCTTTGATGATATAAATGACAAAACCTCCTTTCTATATATAGGAGTCTAAGGAGTCACAATATAACCCAACCGACCTAACAATAACAATATAAAGCCACAAAAATAACAATAGAGGGATTCTTTGGGGCACAGTAATAACAATATGGGGATAATAGGGGCACAACAATATCAATAAGGGATGAAACTACAATAGTAATGGGGTAATTACTAGTATTATAGGGACCCAACATGCCCCTCTCCTTCAAAAAAAGTGTTGTCCTCAACACTTGAGTAATTCTGGATGCTTCTATATAAAACTCTCATCCTCCCATGTGGCATCTTTAGCAGATAAGTTCTTCCACTTGATAAGATACTCTGAAATTGATCGATTTCATAGCTGTCGAATTCTTGTTTCTGTTACTTCTTCCGGTTCCAATATAATTTTTCCTTCCTTGTGAAGTTCTGGTAATATTGTTTGAACTGGGAGCTTGTCACCTATAACCTTCTTTAAACATGAAACATGGAAAACTGGGTGCAATCGAGAAGCTGCAAGAAGCTCTAATTTATATGCCATAGTACTAATCTTTTGCAACACCTTGTACGGACCATAATACTTTGGTGATAATTTATTATCCTTCTTAGCTTGCCTGAGGGAAATTTGCTTATATGGTTGTAGCCGTAGGAATACCCAATCACCTACATCAAAACTTTTTTTGCTGCGATGTTGATCTACCTGTTGTTTCATTCTATTCTGTGCCAACATGCGGTTATCCTTTAAGAGTTGGAGGACTTGTTGTTGATGTTCAATGTGATGTTCCACTGCTTGAACCTTAGAATTTTCTCTTAAAGATGATGTGATGGATGGTGGCTGATATCCATAAAGTGCCATAAATGGGGTCATTTTTGTTGCTGTATGGAAGGAAGTGTTATACCACCATTCAGCCAGAGGCAACCATTTGACCCATTGTGTTTGTTTATCAGATACAAAGCAATGAAGATATCCTTCTAAACATTTTTTTACTATCTCAGTTTTCCCATCAGATTGAGGATGATAAGATGAGCTATGAGCTAACTGAGTACCAAGACAAGAAAATAATTGCGTTCAAAAATTTCCAGTGAAAATGGGATCTCTGTCACTTACAATAATCTTTGGGTTTCCATGTAGCTTTTGAATTGTTTCCATAAACGCAGTAGAAACCATACTGGCTTTAAATGGATGTGATAATGCACAAAAGTGTGCATACTTGGTAAGTCTGTCAACTACCACCATGATGACACTCTTTCCCTCAGACTTAGGTAAACCTATGATAAAATCCATTAAAACCTCCTCCCAACGTTGGCTTGGAATGGATAAAGGTTGTAATAGACCCGATGTCTTAATTGTTTCAACTTTATTTTGTTGGCAAACCAAACATTCCGCCACAAATTTTTGAATATCCGATTTAAGGCCATCCCAAAAAAAATCCTTCTTAACCCTGTGGTAAGTTTTTAAAAATCCTGAGTGCCCTCCTAAGGGAGAAGTGTGAAATTCCATAAGAATCTTTTGTTTTAGTTGGGAATTCTTACAGAGGTATAAGCGATCTTTGTACCATAAAGAATCATTTTGCCAGCTAAATGTATCAGATGTACTGGAATCTTGTTGTAACTTTCGAATAAGTGCCCATACTTCTTCGTCATTCTTCCATTCCTCCCTTGCTTCGTTTATCAATCTGGTTGGATAATAGAAATGGCGCACAACAATGCTTCCACATCCTCATCCTTTCTTGAGAGTGCATCTGCCACCACATTTTGCTTCCCTTTTTGTAGATGATTTCAAAGTCATAACCCAACATCTTTGTGACCCACTTTTGTTGCTCTTCAGAGGATAATCTTTGTTCTAGAAAGTATTTAAGGCTATCATGATCCCTTTTTACCTTGAAGTGTCTTCCCATTAGGTAGGGTCACCATTTCTTCAGTGCATGGAGTATTGCCAACATTTCCTTCTCATAAATAGCTTTGTGTAAAAACTTTCCCTTGATTGGATGACTTTCAAAAGCAATGGGTCTTTCATCTTGCATTATAACAGCACCAATTCCATTTCCTGAAGCTTGCATTCCACAATAAAGGTTTTTGTGAAGTCTGGTGTAGCTAAGACTGGTGCTTGGCACATTGCCTCTTTAAGATGTTCGAAGGCCTTTGTTGCTTCTCGAGTCCATGAAAATGCATCTTTCTTCAATAATGTTGTTAGAGGTGCTGCTATTCTCCCATAATTCTTAATAAACTTGCGATAATACCCTGTCAACCCGAGAAATCCTTGTAGATGCTTTATGGATGTGGGGATTTTCCATTCGTTAATGGCTTTAATTTTGCTAGGGTCTACCTTAACTCCTTCATGAGATACAATATGACCCAGATATTCCACCTCTTGTACTCCAAAGAAACATTTGGATCTTTTTGCATATAATTGTTTCTCCTCCAATAGTTGTAGCACCCTGTCAACATGTTCAACATGATCCTTCCAAGACTTGCTGTAGATTAGTATATCATCAAAAAATACTAACACAAATTTTCTAAGGAATGGTTTGAAAATGGAATTCATCAAACCTTGAAATGTTGAAGGTGCATTGGTAAGGCCAAAAGGCATGACTAGAAATTCATAATGACCCTCATGAGTTCTAAATGTTGTTTTCGGAATGTCTTTAGTCTTCATTCTAATTTGATGATATCCTAAATGAATATCCAACTTGGTGAAGTAAATTGATCCATGCAATTCATCCAGTAATTCATCAATGACAGGAATGGGAAATTTATCTTTAATAGTGAGCTTGTTGAGCTCAGCTCCCTATAATCCGGACACATGCGCCATGATCCATCCTTCTTGTGCACTAATACTACTGGAGTAGAGAAAGAACTTTGACTCGGTTGAATTATACCAGCCTCTAGCATTTCTGCAACCATACGTTCAATTTCAGTCTTTTGGGCATAGGGATATCTGTACGGCCTGATGTTTGGAGGAACACTTCCTGGAATCAAATGAATAGCATGATCATGATCACGAATAGGTGGGAGACCTTTGGGAGTCTCAAATACCTTGCAATGATTGTCCAAGACTTTTTGGAGATCTGGAGAAATAGATGATTTCAATGTGGAAACATCTAGCGAACATAATTGTGCAATTACCCCCCTTGTTCCTTTTTTGGAAGCTTTGTCATACCATTAGAGCTAATTATCTTTCCTGGTTTCCATGCAATACCCTTTAATTCAACTTCCTTTACTTCCACGGAACATTTCATGAAAAGTTCTTGAAAATTGAAAGCTATTGTACCCAAGGATTGTAGCCATTGTACTCCTAGTACAACATCAGCACTCCCATTGGAATGGAAAGCATTGGGCTAGTCAATACATATTCTCCCATCAATAGCTTGATATTATGGCACTTTCCAGAGCAGTTTATTGTTCCTCCATTTGCAACCATCACTTGACACTCTGGTGCTGGGTATAAGAAGAAATTCAATTCTTTTGCTACCTTACAATAAATAAAATTGTGGGTACTTCCTGAATCAATCAACACTAGTACCTTTTTCTTCTTGATTTGTCCTTCTATCTTGATGGTTTGAGGAGTGGTAATTCCCGCCAATGCATTACAAGATATGTTCGGATTCATTTCTTCTTTATCTAGGCTTTGTTCCTGGAGTAATCCTCTTCTTTTGACCTTTCTTGCTCCTTTTCTTCTTCCTCTTCACAATCTATGTAGAATAATTTCTTCTCAGCACACTTATGACCTTTAGTGTATTTGCTATCACAACTGTAACAAAGCCCTTTTGCTCTTTTTTCTTCCAATTGTTGTGGTGTCAACCTTATAGGTTGTGGAAGACTAGGAGCAACCACACTTCCATCTTTATAGCTGTGAGTGGTATGCTTCCTGGTTGACATAATTTTGCTTTCCATTTTTCTTGCTAACCTGAATTCCTTCTCTAATGAATCAGGTTCCCAAAGGCAAACATCATGTTGGATATTATCCTTTAAAGTCCCTATGAACACATCAATCTTATGCTCCTTGGAATATCTTTTACCCTTATGTTCAATTTTTGGAACTCCTCAATGTGCTCCATTATTGAACCCTTTTGTTTGAGACTTATCAATTGGCTAAAAAAAGTGTTGCTTTTTGTATCCTCATAATGTGCTATCAATTCTTCCGTAAAACTTGCCCAAGTGATAAATTGTTTACAACAGCAAAGCCATTGATACCATACAAACTGATTTGGTTCCAAATATAAAGTTGCAATACGTACCTTTTGTGTGTTTTGCACATTATTGAGATCGAAAAATTGCTCCATCTGTAATATCCATGTTGCGGGATCCTTGCCATCAAACTTCCTCATATCGATTTTTGGAATATGGTGGGTCTTCGATCCCACATTAGAGTCTATGATATCATGATTAACATTTATTTTGTTGGCATCATGAGTTCCCTTTACTACCTTTTCACCATTAGTAAGCATTTCTTGTAGAAAATTTGTCAAATCTGTCTTCAAATCTGCCATGCCTGTCTTCAAATTTGTGTTCAAATCTATCTTCAAATTGTCCATCTTAGCTTTCATGCCATTCATCTTAGCTTCCACGACATTTATCTTAGCTTCTGTTAACTTTTGTGAGAGTGACATTTGTTGCACTTGTTCTTGTAATTTTGATATATCATGTAGCATTTCTTCCTCTTCTTCATGAGTCATGATAGAGCTTTCAGGTTCCTTACTAGGTGTTTGCATTTTCTTTCCTCGAGGCATCAGTTACCGATAATAATGCTCTACTATGCCCTTTGAATTCCTTCAAAATAAATTTTCAAACCAAGCTTAAGCAAAAATTTAAGAAAATCTACACACCTTTTTTCACTTTGTAGGAGCTCAATATTGCCTCTGATGTATCTTTGTACTTTCCGATCATCTAGTTCTGAATTTGTGACCTGTAGTAGCCCTCTATGTCCTATTTCTAATGCCACACTTCTGACCCAAATTGGATTCTCCAAGGAAGAGTTATGAGAAATCTCCCACAATGACTTGATTATATACTAGTTCCGTAGAGCGAACTTGTACGACATGCCACGAGTCACTGTTTCGACCTTTGGATCTGAAAAATGCTTAAAAGAAATTACAGTCCGTCCTCTTTCTGTACCTTCTTACAAAATTTCAATCCGATTCCCAGAGAGAAATTTAAGATGATTTTCCCCAGGTCACCTGTTTGGAATGTAATTCAGGAGTCTACAAAAAGACCAACTTCCTCAAATCATATCTCCGAAAATATAGTGCGAAAAGCTCTGAAATTTGGACTCGAGGTTCAGTACGATTACTTCTCAAATGGGTTTTTTTTGAAACTTTTGAAACATCAAAGAAAAATGTTATATCGAAAATGCCACGATGACCTGTTTGGAGCAGTGAAACCCTAGAATCCAAAGCTTTGATACCAAATGTTATGAAACCAGCTCAAGAGAAAGATAGAAAAGATAATCAACGCCTTAAAATTCAGCCTCTTCGAGGGGGAAACCTCCTTTACATTGCATAAATGAAAAATTCTTGGATTATACAAATGACAAAACCTCCTTTCTATATATAGGAGTCTAGGGATTCACAATATAACGCAGCCAACCTAACAATAATAATATAAAGCCACAAAAATAACAGTAGAGGGATTCTTTGGGGCACAGTAATAACAATATGGGGATAATAGGGGCACAACAACATTAATAAGGGATGCAGCTACAATAGTAATGGGGTAATGACTAGTATTATAGGGACCCAATAGAATGGGAGTTAGTGGTGACATTGTACAAAAGTATGGTGACATCTGTAGGGACAATAGGAAAAGAAAAAAATGTAGTTGGGTTAATTTGAACATCCATGTAGTATGGATCGTTTGCTAGTTTGACTTCTAATGCTGCAAAAATGAGAGATCTGCTGACAAAGAATTCATAAGATGTGTGGTCAGAGCTATTTTTGTTGAAAAATAGGATATCTATTTCTCAGAGAATGTAGGGAAGGGAGGTGAGAATCTTAGTGATATCCTATGAGAAGCTAATAGTATGGCCAGAATATTTGTACTTGCCTTCCTGTACATGGGTCACTTGAAGAACTGGGTTGACACGGGAAATTAGCATCTCTTTAACTGGAGTTAGGCATGAGAGGACATTGGGTTGTTTGCCTGGGTCCATGTTGTTTGAGGAGGAGAAATTATGGGAAGTTTGCTCAGAGGCACAATGGGAGCAGGTAACAAAACCACTATGTTTTTTTGTTTTCATGGAAGGGTAATATTCATTACAAGTAAAACATACTTGGATGGGGGTAACTACATCAATGGGTTCACAAAAGCGGTGATGTGCATGTTGGAGACGATTTTTGTGGAATTACTGGGAAGTTGAAGAGGAAGGAACATGCAGGGGTTTTTTGATAGGGAAAATGGGAGGTGAAGAAAGGGAAAGGTTTAGAAAAGATTGTATGGAAAGAGGAAATGGAGGGGGAAACACAGGATGAGAGGTGGATTAAAGTGGAGGGAGAGAAATGTGGGAAGATATGGAAGTTGAGGACAAGGTGTTGTGAGGCAGTAATGCAGACTAATGAGTGTTGTAGAGTAGCTGGCATCATGCATTTATTCTATCCCTATGAAGTGCGTAGTGTCATTGTCGATACAATTGTCATAAACTAGTCTCCATAGTGGATTGCATAGATAGTCAAGAAAGAAGAGTATTCTAAAAGTTAGAGGTAGAATTTGAATTTGGAGAAAAGACAAGTAAATAATGAATGTCAAAGGGAAATTAGTCTATGGAGTGAAAAATGTGTTGGTGTCATGCAAGAAGAGGTACCTTTTTTGTGTGCTAATTGAAAAATATATAACATAAATAGGAAAAATCCTAATGGAAACGTGACAAAAAACAGGTATCTTTGCAAGAAAGTAAGCAATATGGATGATGAAGAAAGTGAGGATCAACAAATTGCATGTGCTAAATTGAGAGAGGAGGATGTGTTTTTTTATTATTATTTGGATATTGTTTATTTTGTGATTCTATTTTTTTTTCTTTTTTGATGAATGAAAAGAGAGGTAGGAAACAATTTGTGCAAAGGACCCTAGGGACATGGAAAGTAAACGAACCGTGTTTTGGAGGATCATTTTGTGTGTTTGTGTGTATAAAGTAAAAAATAAATGTATGTTTTTGTTTACAATGCATAGTAGAATTTAATGGGTGTGTTTGTTTTGTTTAATGAGTTGTGATGCAGGAGCATTTGACCACCCTTAATCAAAATTGAAATTTTGAGTTGTGAAAATGGAAACATGGACAATCATTATAAACTGGAGCAAATTCTGTTTAAATAGAGCTAAGTTGATGGAATAAATAAGGCATGATTAAATGTAATTATCTACCATGTATGCGTATAGAGAGATTTAGGGGATTTGATTGAGCGATTGTCGGAGAAACTCATGGATTGTAAACGATCCCTCCCTTTTGTAATTTCCTATATAAAAGGGTATGTGTTTTGTGAAAGAGAGGGATAGAGTATGCAATGTAGCCGTAGGGCAATTTGTGATTTACGTCCGTGAGGCCTTAGCCTGTAATCAAGTTCTATATATATTTGGAATATATGTGTTATTATACATCTGTGTGTTATATGAGTTGTGTGTGTGTATTTCTTTATATATACGTTCTTGCCTGTAAAGCTGATAAAATGCATGTGTGTGTGTGAGTGTAAAGGGCAAAGTTCCTATGAACTTCACCCTAGATAAATTAAGGCAAATCTGTGTGTTAAATGTGAATTCCACCAGTAAGCAACTACATAATAACCATTGGATTAGAGAACTGATCAATGGAGGAGAGGTGTTCAGTCGAAACTAGAGTCAATTAAGTAGCACAGCGAAAACCATCGGATTGGTCAAATCGATGGATAATAATGGCGGAAGAGAAATCCGAAGGAAACAACATAGTTGTTCGATGGGAAAAGATCCACAGTGATCACGCAAAAACTTGCAAGCAAGTTACCTCAACTAACAAACCCCAGAAAATCACTTAAAAGAGTTTAAGGTTCTGAAGGATTAGACTGTCTGTTTAATGACGATCGGACATATATCGCGTCGACATATGCACGGGACTTAATTCAAAAAACTGATGCGATAAGGTTTTATACAACGAGCTTAAAACCTCGTTGAGTTCAGTCCATCAAGACCGTGCATCGGTTGAGAAATCGGATGGTAATCGCGCTCGAATGTGCATACAGGTTAACATGCTAGGCGGACCAGATATGTTATCAAAGAGGGTTAACATTTATTTGGGTTTCAGCCTGAAACGGCCATAAAAGGACTGACGGTGATTGGTCGGGTTTCTTTGTGATTCCTCTAATTATTTGCTTCTGATATATATGTGTGCCCATAACCCACAGGTCCATGCACTAATTTTGTAAAGATGCAGCTTCGTTATATCAAAGCAGCTGAGATGTCATCAAGTTGTCATTGGACGACAATAGGTGACAAGTATGAAATGTAGGTGAAATATAAATATGAAAGTTTTTTTTTTTTTTTTTATTGCAATAGTCAATAGTGGGATGTTCAAAGAACCACTATTAATATTAGAATGGATATCTTTATACATAAATGTTTTGTACTAAAGGAAGCTTACTTTTGGATTGCACCATAATTTTAAGCAATAGTTTTGCGTGTTTTCCATATTGAGATTTTTTTTTTTTCTTCTCATTTGTGTATTCAAAACATGTTTGGTTTGTTGCAGTTTAGATGAAGACATGAGAATGGGTAGAGAATTTCAAGCAAGTGAATGCCCATATAGTTATGACAAACAAAAGGAGCAAGTGAACGTCAATATGTTCATCAGAAGTATTACAAGTGAGCGAGTACCCGTACATTTTTTAGGAACAAGTAAAATCTCTCAAGTGGAAATATACTTACGAAAAAGGAATATAAAAGTAGGAAGTAATGTTGTAGGGTAGATGCAAAATTAAGAGTAGAGATAGAAGTCTAGACAAAAGGGTTTTAATAAGACATGTACGTGTGTGTAAGGGCATTGAGGAAATGATGTGATTGCAAAGGGGGAAAAGGAATTGATAATAGTGAACGAGAGTGGAGTAGTAGGGAACACCTCTGGCAGGTTGAAGATGGGCATAAGGGGTTTTGGAACACATAGTTGTTTAGGGAAATGGTGTGTAAAACAAGAGCATGGGGAAAAAAAAAAGAGAGGGGTAGAAGGCATGTTAATAGTTGGCAAGAAACCTTCCTAGCAAAGGAAAAATTTTGTTGTAGTTCATTCATAATAAAAAAGGACATGGAGGTGCAGGGGAGTTACTATGCGCGGACAAGGGTTTGATGGACAATAGTGAACGGGAGTGGAGTAGTAGGGAACACCTCTGACAGGTTGAAGATGGGCATAAGGGGATTTGGAACACATAGTTGTTTAGGGAAATGGTGTGTAAAACAAGAGCATGGGGAAAAACAAAGGAGAGGGGTAGAAGGCATGTTAATAGTTGGCAAGAAACCTTCCTAGCAAAGGCAAAATTTTGTTGTAGTTCATTCAGAATAACAAAGGACATGGAGGTGTAGGGGAGTTACTATGTGCGGACAAGGGTTTGATGGAGGTGTTCAATGCCATTGAAAGTGTCTATTTTTAATGAGAGCGTGAAGAGGAATTGTTGATCTTTGGCCATATTAGCTATGTCTGTGACAGTTTCTGGATTTCTTGGGAGGCGCCTAAGGTCCTTTGCAGACCTACCAACAAGTTTTGTTGTGGCATTATGAAAAGAAATAACATTTTCAAGATTCCCAATATGGTCATGCAATTTAAGCCAGAGCACATAGTAGTAGTCACATGCAAGGAAGAATCCCTCAGATTTTGTACAATGCAATGTGTTTCCGGTTTTATGAACAATTGTTTTCATGTATTTCACCCCATCAAGGTTAATGGGGCATGGGAGGAAGTAGAAATCTTCCATGTTGATAGATGTAGCTATAGTACGAAGCGAAACCCATCGATTGTTTTCAACGCGATGCATTACATATAGTTCAATTATTGTTTTTCTTTGACATGCATGTTGGACATGCTTGTGTATTTCCAACTCAAAAAGGGTGAGGATGAATTGACTCCTATTTATTGAAACCATTGTATGAGTTTTTGTGTTTAATAAATATCTGGATTTATAGCAAGGTAGGTGGTGCAGAGAGTTCCAACAATTTGTCCATTCAACTCGACTACATGACCCCTTTTGATTGCAAGGTCTGGAGTGGTTCGTGCCCTGTGGAGGTTGGACAAGTGGAAGCCTTCGACATGGCATTGCATGCCACATAGGGTGACATCGATGTTGCTACTAGATGTGTAACGAAGGGAGATAGTTTTTTTCGGAGTCTCAGAGCCATTGCATCTGCATATGATGGAGGTAGGAGAAGTTGAGATAACAACAACAATAACATCAACAATGTAGTTAAGTAATGAAAGGTTGAGTGACCTAATTTTCACAAAATGGAAGGTATGGGAAGGCATTGGCTTATCATCATGTATGAAGAGAGACAGATTCGATGCAGAGAAGAGGGGGATTTTGAATGGTTAGATAAGATGATTCTAGGCAGGGTTCAAAACCTTTATGGTGCCATTGGAAATTGTGTATACCTAGTGACATGAATGAGAGAATGGAGTGAGGCTGTGAAGTCATTGAAGGCATATACAAGGATCTCGTCATCGTTTCGGTTAATAAGGTCAAAGCCAAGTGATATCCTAGAGCTACGTGAAGTGGTGTATTCATGGAGGGATGTTTTTGGGAGCACTCTACATTGGATGGACCAAACTTTTCTTGATGGGGTGAGGGACTTGAAAATGAGTGGGCTTGTAGGTGTAGGAGCACTAACTCGTGAGTTTGGAGGTGAGGTGTTTACAATGGGGTGTGATAGAAAGCCATAAATATGAGATGAGGATGAGATTACATGCAATTCTTGTTCGATGGACAAAACGAGAGGGGTTTGCTTGCTAACCAGACTTGTTGCAGGATGGAGTATTTCAAGTTTGAGGACATGTAGTGCCCTGAAAAGAGGAAGAAACAAAATGTGAGTGAAGAGGGGAAAACAAGAATCAATGTATTAAGTAGAACTAAAAGCAGCATAAAGGGACAGAGAAGTGAGGCAGTTAGAGGGGAGAACTCCAAACTCACTAAGAGTGATATATAGATGTGCATGAACATTTCCTAAGGAGCACAATGGAGCTGACTTGCAACTTCCCAGCTGTCGCAAGCACATTGTGGGAAGAAGGTAGCAATACTTCATGGTTGTGACTTCCATTAGAAAGAGAGAGGTGGTAACAGGGGGTTGTAGCTCACGTAGGGAAAATGTACTGGACGAGAACAACATGGAGGATTAGCTACATTTTGGTACAACCAGCTAGTAACAATGAAAGTTCATTGCTAGTCAAGGTTGTCTCCATCATGAAACGACTTTGTTGTTTGAAGAGAGAAGTTGCAAGTAAAATTCAATTATAAGTGCATAATAACAAAAGTAGTATGTGTAGTAAATTGAAGGAAAAGGCTACAAAATTTATCTTGAAAGACATTAAGAAAAAAAAAAATGAAGGGAAAAGTGTGGAAGATCTAAAAATGTGAGGGGGAGAATATGTGGGAAAGCGATAGGGATACCACTAACGAAGATATTGCTAGGATACTCTCTTTTTGATTTGTTCAATTTATATGTGCCAAAGACAAATGTTCCATGATTAAGAAATAAAGCGAAGGGAAAAATAATTCCTATAACGGAATCAGTTTCTTTGAGGGTAGGAAAGGTTTGGAGGAAAAAAATGAGGGGTATGGAAATTTGAATGAGTTACCTAGTATACATCTAGGTCTTGTTCAAACAAAGAGACCTTAAAGTTGATGCAAAATTATCTTAACAATCTTTGCACTGGAAGTATCAAAGATAAGGAGGAATAATAGTTACAATTATGTTAGTTGTCTATTGAAGAAAGTGTCTTTTTCTATGTATGTAAATTACAACTTGGGACCTTATTTAAAAGATGTGTTGAAAATTGCAACAAGAAATGTTGAAAGTAGCAACAATAAAATCCTCATTTAATTTTTCCTTGAATTAAATTACGAATTAAATCACAATTCTATTCTCATAGCAACTTGTAATAGTTAACTAAGTTAAATTGAATTCATTGGCTTAGTAAATTCGAGTTGGAAGTATATCTAGAGTCATGTAGAGTGATTCCTAAATTTTAGGGGTCCAGGTTGAGTTATTTTACGTTGTAATTACTTAGGTCAGTTTAACTGAGTTATAGTCAGTTAAACTAGTTCTAACTGTTAGAGGAATTAGTAGGAGGCCTAGTAGTGGGGACGGTCACCAATGAAGCTTCATTGATCCACGAGTTAACTAAATATTCATTCATAAATAACTCATGCATGTCAATTTAGAGGAATACCCAGTTGAGATTAGAGATGAGGGACAATGTACTAACAATTGTATAATTTTCTAAGTTGTACATATGGTGCATGCAATCAGTAGAAGGCCTTTAGATTGATTGTGCAGTTATGAGTGGGGAACTTCCCAATTAAGTACGGGCTAATCCTCTCAATAATTACACAAGGAGGTAGGGGCTTGGTAGGAAATAGAATTGGCTAAGTGTTGGCTTGAGTTGGTTTGTGAAGTAGAGAGATAGATTGTACTTGTGCTCATGAGTAGTGCAGATTATTTTCTTCTGTTATAGCATATCACCTAAGGTTTTGAATCTACAAGTAAAAATATACATGGTATCAAAGCTAAATAACTTATAGAAGAGGAGAATTTGAGTTTGTTGTGTATGTGAAATCGAATTTGCAGGTTCATAATTTAGAGTCAACAATATGTCATTCTACGGTTTGAGACTTGAGTGTGCCCTGGAGGGAAGATAAAATTACATATGTTGGAAGGAAAGGATCAAGGTAGTGATGGAAGACAATGGGTTGAGGGAATTCGTAGATCATGATATTTCGAAGCCTCCAGAATCTTATGCTAAAGATCTGGTTGAATGGAGAAAGTGTGTGGAAAAAGCTAGAATGATTATCCTAGAAGGAGGTCGATATCATATTGTCTCGAATTCCCACAATAAGGAAACTCCATTTGCAATGTGGAAGGAATTAACATAACTGTTTCAAAATAGCAGTAACCAGAGGTAGCTGGAACTAAAATACAAACTCATGAAGATCAAGATGTATAAGGGTGACTCTATTCTGAAGTACTTAACCAAGTTCACTCAATGTCAAGATGAGCTTGGAAGGGTCAAGATTATTTTTGCTAAAGACAATCTGGTGAGCCTAGCGCTTCTAGGACTTCCGAAGAGCCCACACAATTACTAGGGATAAGCTAATGGGAGAGAGAAGATATGATAGTGGGATCTGTTGTGGTTCTACTTAGTACAAGAAGAGTTTCAATGAAACCCCATAGATGGGACCTCTACCAAAGAAGTGGAAGAGGACTTTGCATTAGTCAAAAAAGAAAAGAAAGACAAGGGAAATAAGTCCCAAGGTGAGGAGGGTGTCAAGAAGAAGGACTTGTCAAACATCAAGTGTTTTCACTGTCACGAGTACATATACTATGCCACGAATTTCCTGCAAAATAAAGAAAGCAAGAAGGAGCCTCCAGTAGTAGTAACAAGTTAAGCTCTAACTTGAAAATTTGAACTTTATTTCACTCTCATTGCATGCATGTCCACCACTGTAATGGGAAGAATATGGTATCTCGACAGCGGTGCCTTGTTCCATATGACGGGGAGTAGAGATCTCTTTAGTGACTTGGAGGAGAAAGACCTCAAGCAGAACATAGAGTTTGGAGATGATGGGAGGTATAGTGTGACTGACATTGGTACAATTACATCTTAGAGGGAGTTTGTCTCCCCTCTCACAATCACAGATGTGATGTATGTTCTAGGACTAAAGAACAATCTTGTTTATGTCATGGTATTCGAAGACCCTGGCTACGATGTGACTTTTAGCAAAGGAAAGGATTTCCTAGACACATCACCAAGGGACAGGTGAAACAGATCGGTGTGCAAGTCAAGAACCTTTATTCACTTGAGGCACAAGATGCATGCAAAGCTTTGAGGATCAAGGAAAAGGTTAGAGACTTCGTGGTTGAGAGGGAGCATAGATTACCTCTCTGTATGTAACCGGAGAAAGTTGTGGAGCAACCACAAATAGAGAATGAAAGAGGAGAGCAAGTGGAGGAATCCACTCAAGAAAAGAGCTCTAGTAGGAGGAAATTTCAAGCCAAGTGGGTAGAGGGAGTACATGTAGCCATACCTCGAGGTGAGAGTTGGGGCGATGTGAAGTAATAGTCCCAAGAGTGCAGAAATTTGGGAACATTACCTTGCTATGAGATCCCACAATACAAAGTAGGAGGATGGATCAATGATGGTTGATGTAGTCATATGTTAGAGTCATAAAGGCAGAGACTCGAAATAGTCAGTAGTCAGATACTGGGGAGTACAAAGAATATTTGGCAGCAGTGCAGATCGCATAGTGCAGAGTCAGCACAAGTGAAAAATTTTCAGTAGATAATGTAGTAGCTACTAGCAGTCAGAGACTTTGGTGACAAATGCATCATACTGATTTAGTTTCAATGTTTTTTCAATTTCATAAGTTGCAGTAGCAACAACGCTAGAGAGAAGTGTTTCATGCATAAATTCCAAAGGTAATGAATCAAGATATAGTTGAATTCCTTTCTCGTTGAGAGGGAGTGTTGAAAACTGCAACAAGAAATGTTAGAAATAGCATCAAGAAAATCATGATTTAATTTGTCCTTGAATTAAATTAGGAATTAGCTTGAATTATATTTTCATAGAAACTTGTAATAGTTAAATAAGTTAAATTGACTTAGTTGCATCAATAAATTTGAGTTCGAAGTCTATCTAGAGTCATGTAGAGTGATTCCTAAATTTTAGGGGTCCAGGTTGAGTTCTTTTGAGTTGTAATTACTTAAATGAGTCTAAATGGGTTATAGTCAATTAAACAAGTTCTAATTCTCGGAGGAACTAGTAGGAGGTCTAGCAGTGGGGATAGGCATCGGCGTAGCTTCACCACTCCACGAGTTAGTTGAAGATTCACTCATAAATAGCTCATGCATGTCAACTCAAAGGAAGACACAATTGAGATTAGAGTTCAAGGACAATGTACTATCAATTCTATAATTTCCTGACTTGTATAGATGGTGCATGGAATCAGTAGAATTCCTATGGATGGATCGCATAGTTAGGAGAGGGGAATTTCCCAATTAAATATGGTCTAATTCTCCGAGGAATTGCACAAGGAGGTAGGGGCTTGGTAGACAGCATAATTGGCTAAGTGTTGGCTTGAGCTAGTTTTTGAAGCAGAGAGATAGATTGTACTCGTGCAATAATTGTTTGGGTTGAACAAGCTTTGTATTTTCTTCTCAGATATTCTCGTTAATGCAGTATAGATAGTTGGTGTTTAGTTTCTTTCCACAGAAAAATATTGTAATATGTGCGATTAAAATTCTTTCTTTCCTGCTTAGTGTTTTCATCGATCAATTTTTGTTTCCGCTAATGAGTATCTAAGTATATTCTTGTCTTATGCTTTAGCATATTACATAAGTTGTTGAATCTAGAAGTAAAAATCAACAAGATTTTGTAACATTTCTCATGAACTTAATTGATAGACCCAATTGGTTAATATTCGATAAGAAAAATAGAGGCTAGGAAATATATAAGAGCATGTGGCATTCTCTACAACAAAGATTTGGGGAAGGCACTATATCCAAATTCTTGATGTTACTCCATTAATAACCCATATTGTTAGTGTATTAACCAAAAGAGGAGGCATTGTGTAATTGATAGGGAATACATAAATAAATTGGTAGAGGAATTATCTAAGGGTTATTTTGGTATCTAGAACGAATGTTGTCTGTATGTATTCATGAAATTGAACCAGCTTAAACAACATGTTGTAATTATGTTGGTTGTTAGAGGCAAGATGGTAAAGTAATTGCTTTTAAAGCTAACATAAACAGTCATAATTTGGTTAGAAAAATAATATTTGGGGAAGTGCTTGAGAATATTTCAAGTTCAACATATCTAAGTAAGTTAGGATTGCATTAGATTATCTTGGGTATGTACTTCATAATCCAAACTCTAAATTTTGGATATCACTTCACTAATAACCCATGTTATGAGTACATTGGATGCAAGAGGAATGAATATTGATTATATCCATTTTGTGGTTGCTTACATGTTACAACCATAGAAAGAAACCATGTATGTTCTCATGGAGTATAGATCCCAGCAAATCTGCTTAGAAGTTTTTGTTATTAAGGATGACAAGGGCAACGTAAATAGAACTTTTTAGTGGGTAGAAGAAGAAAATGAAATAGTCAAGTGAGGGTCTAAACTTTCAATAGGCATGGATCATTGGATACAAACACAATAGAGATTTGAATATTTGGTGAAAACAATCCAATCAATGTTGACAAAGTATGTTGCATGAAGGTCCTAAATCCCTAATGTACCACTACAAAAAACTAGTGGAAATTTGGAAATTCCTTGACAACTTCTTGGAAAACCACAAACAACCATGAGGGGCATGGGACACATAGGAAGTTTAAGAAATACTTAATGCATGGAAAAGGAAGACAAAATAACCTTCAATTTTGATATAAATGTACAAATGAATTAATCTATCATTCTTATTTTATTGAAAGATAATGTATTCTTTAAAACACATACTGCATTTCCCCTTAGATAACCCCCGACACACACCTCCCCCCCTAAATGAGTAGAGTTGATAATTCAAAATAGGCTCTGCAATTTCCATGACTACAACTTGTTTGATTTCAACAAATATAATGTGCAACAAAATAAAAAGACAGCATTTCCATCATCAACAAAATCCACAACCACAACAACATATCTTGCATCATGTTTAGAATGTGCAGTAGCTACAGTCACATATTCATCCACTTCCATATATTCTCTTTGTTACAAAATAAAGTTAGAAAAAATCTATTTTAATTTGGTTTTTGTACTTTGTTACATTATGACAAACTGCATTTTACTATAAAGGACGATATGCTCTAGTGTCATCTGGAGGGCATAAACAAGTGTTTAAACACCATTTCATATTACTTGAGCACATTTTTGAGGAAATTGTTGTTGCAGTACAACTAAGATGCAATATTATAATGAATATTTTGTTGGGGTCAATGAGATGTAATTTCAAGTGAGGCTGCTTCAATTCCTTATAGTTTACTGGTAGGGGCAGATTGGACAGCTAATTGCGAAGGTTTTATCATTGATTCAAATGCATTCGTGTCTCTAGGACTAATTGGAGCCTCTATGAGGCAAGTTGGAATTTCAACAATGAAAGTAAGCAACTCAAAAGTGGTTCTTGGTTCCAGAAATGGGAGTATGCCACCTTATTGGTTTCCTTCCATGACGATAAAAATATGGGAACCATTGTCATCACTTTTTCTGGATAATTGTTATCCTTGTTATTTGTTCCAGCCACTTGGAGGAATGAAATTTGAGGGGGTGCTATTATAGTAACTGAGAGAGTCAGAATATGCACTTTTCAATGTTTCCATCTTAAAAGAAGCACTATTATTATTTTCAAGAGTGACCAAAATAATTTTGAACATCGAATTTTGGGTTGGGTAACGGGTTGGATGAGCTAGGCATAGATTAAGGATGACTTATAGGTTGAATGGCAACCTTAAAATAAGATAGCTTTTGATAGTAAATATAATTATGGAGGACCATTGTTTTTTTTTCTTTTATTACCATAAAGAGTTATTAATGATCATTATTCATGCTTAAATTGATGTCCAACTTACTCATGAGATCCTTGCAACTCCAATTACATTTAGTGTTTACCGAGTCGCACAACTAGGTATCAATCATCCAGGATTGTAAATCATGTTTTCTTGGCACCCTCTAGCATGTGAATTGGCTATAAAAAGGCTCTTAGGGATAAAAACAGGGGTGTTGATGAAGTGTGATATTACAGGTAGTCTAGAAGAGAATATATGGAAAAATAACAACACTTATACTGCCTTGGAGTTTTGATCTGAGTTGGCAATGACCATCCATACCTTCTCAATAAAGTTTCATATATTATGTGCATTCAGGTGTTGTTACTCATAGAAATTATTTTTTTTTCTCCTATTATTTGTGCTATCAAATCTATAAGTTTTTAGATAATTAAATTAAGAAGAAAGATGAAAATTTCAAGTTTTTCTTATAATATCGACATTCTTTTATTTGTGGGTGACAATCTCGTTACACTCAAAGAATCAGAGTTTCAACTTGACTTGTTTGTAAAGATATTCTTCGGATCCTAATGATAGAATACTTTAAAAGATTTTCTTGGGATCCTAATGATAGAATACTTTAAAAGGTTTTTAAGATATTCTTGGGATCCTAATGATAGAATACTTTAAAAGGTCTTCCCGAAAAATTGGTTGGACCAATGAGTCAATTATGTGTTAGTATCGTTATGATCTTCAGATATATTTTCATCTCATAAAGCATCTTTAGAAAGAAAGGTATTACAGCCAATTGTGATGATTAATATATATTAGTTTTATATCATATGTCGTGTATATAAAACCAGCTAAGATAATATTTTGATTGCATGGCCAACACATTCAATGACCATAATCAACACATTCAGTGACAATAATCAAATTCAGAAGAAAATTTTGGGGTCTTATATTGCACTTTTGGTTAATTTTTCAACTTTGGATAGAAAGGATTGGCCATTTCAAAATGAATATTTCACCTTGTTTATGTAACAGATAAGTCCTTCAGAATTTCTAAAATTTTTAAAAATTTTGCAAAATCTCTTTACAATATAATACCTGTACATGATCTATCTGAAGGCCAAGAACAAGCAGCTTGGTAGTAATAGCTAGTAGGAATCCAGTACCAGTAATGAATAAATAAAGAAGTTCCAAGTTGCAATTAGAAGAGTTGCCAGAACAATAAATGGCATGGTTGAAATTAAACTATTGAAGCAATTTATTTTGTGTTTTTGGTTGTGAAAATCAAGGGAGTACAATATTTTAACAAATCTCAAACTTATTAAAAACTGTAGATATTCAAAAGGCTTTAGGACTTATTTTCTTTTTAAATCCAATATCGCCATTTGAAAGAAAATAAAGAACAAAGTGAGCTAGTATCAACCTCTAGATAGAGGAACCATAATGTTGGGATTGCCTAGATTGATAGCATGAAAAGTTTAATATGGAAGTCCATGTTCATTAAAACATTGAGGAAATTTAGACATGGTGATTCCATAGTTGCTTCCATGGCTTGAAAGACACTTGGGAAATAGTTATGCAGCTTTTTGGCTACAAATAAAATAAAATTGTAAAGAGTATCAAATTTCTATATGATTAGATAGGTTTCCTTGAGATCTAGTGGTTTACTTTTGGTAGTAAAAAAAGCCCATCCTTTAGCAACATGTTTCTTCACATATTTTGTTAGTCTACTCAGGATAATATCGTAATGGGTGTGACAATGTTTTCCTGGGCTTATTAACAGATCATGTGCTGCTAGAGAAATGCAGAGGAGAGCATTTAAATGTTACGCTATATCTTAATTAAACGCTTATGTGCACCTATCTTATATGCATGACATATACACAATATTAAATCCTTGTAATAAATTTTATGTTTTTTTTTTGTAATTATTAACATTTAAATCCTTGTAATATTTACATTTACTAACTATTTTATATCGCTGCAATAATCATACGGTGCTTTTGCCAAGTTCTAGTATACCACATCCTTGCAACCTTCAAGCTATTTCTCTGGTCAGTCATTTGAGATTGCAAAGATACTTCTATATCCAGCACATTCACATAACACATCTTTTTCTTTCATTTATTCCCATCAATGTTATTAGTTTCAAAAAACGCAAATGGTGATGTTAAATATATATTAAGCACTTTTAATGGTATAATTTTCATTAAAATTAATAAAGTTCGAAGGCTAAACAAACACAAATTAAAATACCTACAATGAAATGTAAGATAGCGTTCACAACCAGGTTTGCACCGTCAATGTCATTGTAAACACCATTGGAAACGAAATGTAGAGCAGCATCTGGATACGAAACTTTTGTAAAATCATTACTTGAATTCATAAAGCAGCGGAGGATACACCGGGCACCAAAATAGAAATACCTATCAATGAAATGGAAAGCAAAAATTCAAGGGGAGTTTTACAAAACCGACACCAACATAAATTGGTTGAATGAAAACCACTAGCAACAGGATGCAAAACAATATCTTGAAGGCGCACCAGAATAAAGTTATTAGCGAAATTTGCAAATCCGATGGTGGAAAGGGCAACATAGGAGAAAAACCCAACAATATTGAAATGCACAACAATATTTATAGGAATGGTTTGCAGAAGCAACGCTAGAGTAAACAAACTAAAGGAAGACCATTGGAAACAAACATTCAAAGGAGTGTCTAATTGGGGCACAAGATCCAGAATTAGCAATTTCGATTGACCCACAAAAGATAAGTGAGTCGAGTTAACTGTAATTCTTTCGCGCTTAAGCAACCTAAATTGGATGTAACCTAAATTTGGTAAGGTACAACGACGCAGTGACTCGCAAGGTACTCGCAAGGTACATCGACGCAGTGATTGGCAGGTCATCAGCGAGAGGGAGCTATCGGAATCCAGCATCACGTGAGTTTCACTGCCTACGCAGAAAACACAAGGCCTCGGATAAGTGTGGAAATTGGCGCCCATCGTGCAAGCCTAGATGATGTCATTAACAACCTTTTTAATCTAGTTTCGGCACATTTTTGGATTAGTTTTTTAAAATCTAAGAAGAATGATTGTTAAACACACATATGGCAGAGACAAAATAGGAAAAGACAAAATAGGAAAGATAAGCATGAGATTGTATCTTTTATTTGACAATCAAATACATCTATAGTACATTGGTGTGACCTTTGGGTTCCACATCCCAAAGTCTCTTGGACTCTCATGGCTGTTCACATTCTACACCAACCTATAGAAGATTAGGTGTCCAACATTTCCCCCTTAATCCGAAAGGGTATGTATGAGTCCAAGAAGAGAGTTGTAATACAAAATGTGCAAAAATGCATGGCAGCACTAGGTTGAATGTGCTCTCTGAAATGTTGGTATAAGGAAGGTGGTTTCATGATGACCACCAACACTCGAACGCTTAGTGCAATTCCCGGAACTCTTCCAAGTCTGGCATGAAGCTCACGTCTTCTGCTAGAGGATGTGCTCCTAATGTTTTGAATAGGGAAACCTTCAACCATGAAAGGGATGTCTCAACCTGTTATGGTTTAAGGATGATCAACAACTCTGGAATGCCTAATGCAATTCTTGGAACTCTTCCAAAACTGGCAAGAAGTTGAAGTCTTCTGCTAGAGGAAATGTCCCCAATTCTTTGAAGATGTATCAGCGACTAAGGCATGCTCATGGGCATATTTGTCTCTGGCTACAAATCTAAATCTGGTATGGCACGTTGTGGCTCAAGCTCACTTGATGTGGCTTTGAAGCTTGTAGATAACCATCATTTCCCCCCTCAGATAGAAGGTGAGAAGATAAAGAAATCTCAAATGCAAGACTTTTCAATATTCGAGAACAAATCCTGTTGTATGAGCGAAATATCTTCTTGGTTGTTGAAGCCCATTGCCAAGAAGCGATCCATCTAGGATGAATCTTTGTTCTTGCAGGATATTTGTTTCTGAAGCATTTGTTTGAAGAATGAATGGTTTTATGACAGTGCTTACATGGATGAAGATCAAAACAATAATCTTTCATGTGGCCAACTCGGTCACAATGTTGGCATTTCATAATGTGTTACTGTCGTTGTGGAAGAGGGGAAGAATCTCGAATAGCCAAAGGTGAATTGTCATGAAGAAATTCATCACTCTGGAACTGGATGGGCTTTGACTAATCTGGAATATGAAAGAATACGTCCTTGTCATATCCAAGACCAGTTCTCTGCTTGTTGTGGACAAGCTCTTTCCAAAGTCTGATGATGGGCTTAGAAAGTGTAGATTGCATCTGCATGTGACTTTGCTGCTTCATTGGGCATTGGAGCAACTTGTTGCTTATGGGAGTTTGTTTCAATATTTTGCACAGAGACAAGTTTAGAATGATGACTATACTTCTGTAAATCCTCTTGCCGTAGCTGTGATTCAAGCTACAAAAATTCAATGGTTTCTTGTGCAAGTTGTAAAAATGTTTGAATATTTCTGAGAGTGTCTTTGCTGATTTTAATGGTGCTTCCATCAGTAGATAAGATTAAAGTGCTTAATAACCCTAATAATCCATGAATTTTATCCATTATTCAAACAATCAAATCAACAAATGACCACTTGTAGAAACAATAATGGTTTTAGAAAATTAATCTGCCAACTTTTCAACAGGAATCAAGGCAACTTTTTTTTTTTTTTTTCCCCAGGGAGTATTTGATTGCTTACAAAGATATTTTTACAGCACCTTATCTCTTCCCTTAAGGACAGAACCTCTGAAGTCCTATTTTAGTCTGAGTTCTGAAGTGATAAATCTGACCCACGTTCAACTTTCCTTAGACACAATAAGAAAAGAAACATAAATCTGACAATGGAACCTGCACATGTACTTGTTGTTCAACAAGCAGCGCCTAAGGCAAATGCAACCTCAAAGTTCATGGAAGGAGAAATCCTGAGCAATTATTTCATTGAAACCTTTCGAACCGTAGTGCTTGTTCTTGACAAACTTGGACTTTCTATGGTCGTTATAAGATCAAATATTGAGGGAAATATTCTGCGACTAGAGGAAATCTACAGGTTTGGAAAATCTGAATACAAATTCCTATACGAAATTGTCAGCAAAAAACCCTCTGTCTGCCATTAAAATCATCTCAAAATTTTCTTTTGAGTAAATAGTTCAAAACCTTTTTTTTTCTTCTTTGTTAAAGGTATTTGACTTTTTGAAATCGTTTCTGGGTATTCCGTATTTTCATCAAAAATCTCGTTTTTGCACCATGTGGGTCTTTGTTAGAGTGGGTGATTTTGTGTGGTAAACTAAGGCTTCTACGGTTTTACAATGGCGGACAATATAGAATCACCGCACAACATTTACGAGGCATCCACACAGCCTAACGAGGATGCGTATACCTTTCTCGAATTCAATACACAGGGAGATGACTATGATTACCTCGAATTTACTGAGCTTAGCCAGCCCATCAGGTCTCCTATTTGGGTAGATGGGTCTCAACCTTCGGATGCAAATGTCTCATTGGTGCCACGTCAAGCCTTAATCTGAACATGGAAACTAGAAATGAAGGGAAACAAACGAATAGTCAAGCGGTTATAAGCGACTTTAAATTTCCCATAGAAATAGAAACATAATAACAGGCACCACAGACCATTATTCAACGAACAACCACCATGGTTAACGTGGAATTTAATTAGTCAAATGGACATACAACACTCCTCCAAATGCATGACGGGCTCGACAGGGGCTGAGGGCACACAAGCTCATAGTCAGCATAGCTCGATTTCAACTAGTGTTTCAATGCAGCAGTTAAGTCGTAGTTTCATTAACCAACGCAACATAATTTTGACCATCGTCTCAACATTAGGGAGTGTTAAGTGCTCAAACTAGTTCACCATGTTAATTTCAAGCAGCGTTCACCACGGCAGGCACAAACCCACGACCACGTACAGCATATGCAAACAACATCAGTCCTCAAACAATGCACAATAGCAACTAATCGACAAGCATATTCCACACATAGTCCTTCAACATCCATGTTCTTCCATCAAATGGGTAACAATGTTAAACATACACCATTCACAGCATTCATGGTCCTTCAAACGCACAACACACTAGCATCATTCCAATGCACTGTAGACAACAACCGGATCAGTAATCCAAGGCAACATCGATTTCTGAGGAATCAAAGCAATGCAGAGATAATTCAACACAAAATATAGCTGAGGGACAGTATGTAGCAAAGAATAATGGCAGAGGCCCTTTCCATTTTTGCATGGGAGAATATATAGAGCTCGAAAATGATATGAGCTATTTCTAAATTGATTCAGAACTATATGCAGCAGGGGCATTAAAATCATCAAAGAGTCAAGTGCAGCGTATACAATCCCAGAGGTCAGGTAACGCCGGAGAGAGGCTTATGGAATTCATCTACACATACAATGGTTCAGCAAAGAAATTGTTGAAACAATTTGCATTTCCATAGGAGCATTAAGCAATAATGGAAAACTTGAAAAATGAGATGAATTAGTATATGGCAGTGTTGAGCGTTAAGGAGTGACAAGCACTTATGGCCACATAATTTACATGTCAGTGTTGGGAGGGTCACCAAAATGGTCTTTCTGAATAGCATAGGTCTAATAGTAGAATAGACATAAAGGCCACAAAAACAAGTGGCTTACTTAAGATTGAGCAGGTTAGGAACGTAATAGCTCTGATACCATGTTAAACACACATATGCTAAAGAAAAAATAGGAAAGATAAGCATAATATTCTATCTATTATTTAACAATGATATACATTTATAGTACATTCGTGTGGCTATTGGGTTCCACATTCCAAGGTCTCTTGGACTCTCATGGTTGTTCACATTCTACACCAACCCATAGAAGATTAGGTGTCCAACAATGATTGATGTTACATATTTAAAGTTTAATTTATATTTTTCAAGCAAGAAAAAATATCTTTCTTTTAAAGTGGTAAAGAAAGTACACATTTCTGAAACAGCTTTCTATTAAAGTGGTAAAGAAAGTACACATCTTTGGATTAGTTTTGTTTAAGATTTCAGAAGGATGATTGAGGCTACATATTTAAATATTTTTTGGTCCAAGCAAGAAGAAGAGATTTTTATTAAAGTGGTAAAGAAAATACATAATCAATGGGAAAAACAATTCTTATACATCATGAGGTGGATCCTAGACACTAGTCAAACCTTAGCAGGTGGATCCTAGAGACCAACAATTCCTTATTTGACTTAGAGAAAAGAGACCAAACGTTCCACAATAGAAAGACCTTCCTCTTGGGAGAACAAAGAGGACTTTAAACCGATAATACATGGAAGGGAGAGGATTGTAAATAAAAATTAGCATAGGAAGAAAACAGCCAAAAATATCCAGAGAAAAGTATTTAGATCTCAAAATGATCCATTCCTAGCAGAATGTTATGTTCAAATTACGGGAAGAAGATTCAATCAAGCTCCAAAGTACATCCATCCATCCTTGGACAGTAGGCTTGCTTCTCAACTTCGACTTCGATAAATATGAGAAATAGAAATGTAGTTGTATTACATCCATCCTTGGACAATAGATTTGCTTCTCAATTTTGACTCTGATAGATATGGAAAATAGAAATGTAGTTGTACTTTTTGATCAAGGAATTAGTTTTGAGTTTTCAGGTAGTGAGGGACAACGAGTTGAAGTAGCCCCTCACATTTTCCCATTCAATGAGAGTTTTAGAGTCTCTAAAAATAGTTAGTGTCCTTAGTCCAAGCCACATAGCACAGTGAAAAACACCCCAGAGGGCAAAGAGCTCAACCTGTGCCACAGTGTTAATGATCCTAAATAAATTGCCATGCCACATCCACAGAGACCAAAAAAGGAAGCCCCATCGAAAAAACAAACATGGAAATCAGCTCAAATTTTGCAAAAAAGAAAAAGACACTTGGGGGCTGAAGATGTTGTGGCTAAAAACCATTGATGAAAAGATATGATTTTGCAACTGGTCAGCCAAATGTCAAGCTGCACTAAAAAATAAGTGCATTCTGACAAAAAGGGCAAGTCATATGTTCCATTTCTGTTCTTAGAACTGATATGCATTCTCCTTTCACATTATAATTCCGAGATATGCAAAAATTTTATAAACCAAATTATATGATTATGCATATAAATACACACTTTTACTATTGAAAGACTAAATTATATATAATTTTTTTTTATCTTTTCTATATTGTAAAGCAACAAGTAACTACAAATAAATAAATCTCATTGTTTAATTACATATAATATAAATCAGGGAATATAATGTATAAAATAACATTAATTCATAATAATATTAATGGAAGAAATATTTATAATTTAATATTAAATTATTCATTTTATATGGTCCTTAAGAAGATAAAGTATAAAAAATAAAATTAAAAATAAATATAAAGTAAAGAAAACCATAAGAAAATATTTAAAGAATCAAAATATATATATCAATACACCTTTTTTTCGTACATATATGCTTCATAGCATCGATGATTCCTGGTCTATAAATAGGATTTCATAGAATATCATGAGTTAATATTGCAGATTATCAGCACTTATTTGTCCAAAATAATTATAACTTATTTGATTTTTTGTGTAACATTTGCATTTAGCATCCAAGAGTCCCACTTGTGGCTATATATTTTAATTTCTTTTCATTCTTTTAAGCCTCTAACAGAGTCTTAGGCCAAATCTAACAGAGTCTCAGGCCAAATATAAACCTTCAGGGAATATTTTTACTTTTGTAGTGCTATTTTGGGATATCTTTACTTTGTACGTGGAAGGATAGTTCCCGACATATTGGGTGAACACTTCACCTATGTTTAGACTAAATGAACCAAATTAATTAGAAAAGAGTGTAAATATGATTATAAAGGTGTGAGAAAACAAAGAAAGGTCAAGTCATAAAGAATATTAGAAATCAAAAGAGAATGTTTAATGTATTTCTAATAACAATTAAAAGATAAATCTAAAAAGATTAAATATTTTCATAATGTATTTCAAATTAAAAGTGTGAAATATTAAATATTTTATAACTCCACATAAATTGAAGATTATAATTTAATTTTTTAAGAAACATTTCTTAAAACTTTAAATTAGAATTTTTAATTCATGAGGAATTATAAAATATTTAAATTAGAATTTTTAATTCATGAGGAATTATAAAATATTTAATTTTTCAAGTTGTTAATTTAAAATAGTTTATTAAGGTGTTTAATCTTTTCAAAATTATTGTTATGAGAAATAGATTTTTTCTCAACAATCATTTGTTGTCCAATGATTCTAATATGTTTTTTAACATGAGGTACTCTCTTTTCTAGAATCTTTATAAACTTATTTGTTTTTTTTCTAATCATTTTACTATGTTTGATCCCTGAGGATGGGTTGAATGTCCACTAGAAACATTCAAAACAATCCTCAATCCACATACACATGAAAGATATGCAGAAATATCATTACTATGATTATGAACTATGGAAGTCTACATTCTCTTATTTTTACTATTGTTTCTATCTCCATGCTACAAATTCTTTCGTGATATATCTTTCATCACATTTACATTAGCCCAACCAAGGTTTTACAAAACTCTTGTTTGTCCCCTTGCAATAGTTGTGTTAACATATCAACTAGATTTGACTATCATAATCGAGTAAAATTTTAATGATGGAAATTTATCTTAAGGTTTAGAAACCTTGGATAATTGTAATATGAAAATTCTAAAATGTTTGGTGAATTTTTTGTAAATATATTAAAATTTCAAACAATTTTATATGGACTCCATAAAAAAAAATTTGCAAGTTTTAAATTAAAATAATTTTATACTATACAATTTGGGCAAATTATTTTTAGAAAAAATTGGAATTAGTGATTTTTTTGGGAAAAAACATGGAAAATTAGCCCACCTACAAATTTTAGCCCTTAAAATTTCCCCTAATCATAATATAACACATATTTGTCATGTTTTATTCTTATCTCTCCTAAGGATTGCTTTATCCACAACACTTCTTTGTAGGCTCCCATGGAAGCTATGTATTTTGCCTCTGTTTTGGAGAGGGATGTTACTAGCTATAGTTCGTACACCCAAGACACTGTGGCACCAATTAAATTATATAAATAACTAGTGTTGGATATTCTATTTTTCACATCTCTAACCATATTTGCATCTCTATAACCTTTAAGCATCTAATAATTATTATTATTACCAAAAGCCAGAAAATAATCACTAGTAGCCCTAAGATATCTTCAAATCCACCTCACTGCTTCTAAATGTTCTTTATCTAAATTTGCAATGAATTTACTTACTAATCCCACTAGATGTGCAATGTTTGGCCAAATACATACCATGACATACATCAAGCTTCCAACTACTAAAGCATAAGTGATTTTACTCGTTTCCTCTTTCTTGTTGTCATCCCAAGGGTGCAAATCAACATTGAGTTTGAAATGAGATTTTATGGGTGTAATCACTAGTATGACATCCTTCATGTTGAACCTGTTTAATACCTTATTAGTATATTTTATTGTGTTAGTCAACTATTTTTCCATCATGTATGATACTCATGCCAAATATTTTTTGTATTGGACCTAAAACCTTCACTAAAATTTGACTTTCCAAATCCTTCTTGAACCTATCGATCATTTTCCTTATCATGTCCATGAAAGATAATGTATTCTTTAAAACACATACTGCATCTCCCCTTAGATAACCCCCCACACACACCTCCCCCCTTAAATGAGTAGAGTTGATAATTCAAAATAAGCTTTGCAATTTCAATCACTACAACTTGTTTGGTTTCAACAAATATAATGTGCAACAAAATAAAAAGACAGCATTTCCATTATCAACAAAATCCACAACAACATATCTTGCATCATGTTTAGAATGTGCAGTAGCTACAGTCACATATTCATCCACTTCCATATATTCTCTTTGTTACAAAATAAAGTGAGAAAAAATCTATTTTAATTTGGTTTTTGTAGTTTGTTACATTATGACAAACTGCATTTTACTATAAAGGACGCTATGCTCTAGTGTCATCTGGAGGGCATAAACAAGTGTTTGAACACCATTTCATATTACTTGAGCACATTTTTGAGGAAATTGTTGTTGCAGTACAACTAAGATGCAATATTATAATGAATATTTTGTTCGGGTCAATGAGATGTAATTTCAAGTGAGGCTGCTTCAATTCCTTATTGTTTACTGGTAGGGGCAGATTGGACAGCCAATTGCGAAGGTTTTGTCATTGATTCAAATGCATTCGTGTCTCCAGCACTAATTGGAGCCTCTATCACGCAAGTTGGAATTTCAACAGCGAAAGTAACCAACTGAAAAGTGGTTCTTGGTTCAAGAAATGGGAGTATGCCACCTTATTGGTTTCCTTCCACGACGATAAAAATATGGGAACCATTGTCATCACTTTTTCTGGATAATTGTTATCCTTGTTATTTGTTCCAGCCACTTGGAGGAATGAAATTTGAGGGGGTGCTATTATAGTAACTGAGAGAGTCAGAATATGCACTTTTCAATGTTTCCATCTTAAAAGAAGCACTATTATTATTTTCAAGAGTGACCAAAATAATTTTGAACATCGAATTTTGGGTTGGGTAACGGGTTGGATGAGCTAGGCATAGATTAAGGATGACTTATAGGTTGAAGGGCAACCTTAAAATAAGATAGCTTTTGATAGTAAATATAATTATGGAGGACCATTGTTTTTTTTTCTTTTATTACCATAAAGAGTTATTAATGATCATTATTCATGCTTAAATTGATGTCCAACTTACTCATGAGATCCTTGCAACTCCAATTACATTTAGTGTTTACCGAGTCGCACAACTAAGTATCAATCATCCAGGATTGTAAATCATGTTTTCTTGGCACCCTCTAGCATGTGAATTGGCTATAAAAAGGCTCTTAGGCATAAAAACAGGGGTGTTGATGAAGTGTGATATTACAGGTAGTCTAGAAGAGAATATATGGAAAAATAACAACACAGTATCAATCATCCAGGATTGTAAATCATGTTTTCTTGGCACCCTCTAGCATGTGAATTGGCTATAAAAAGGCTCTTAGGCATAAAAACAGGGGTGTTGATGAAGTGTGATATTACAGGTAGTCTAGAAGAGAATATATGGAAAAATAACAACACTTATGCTGCCTTGGAGTTTTGATCTGAGTTGGCAATGACCATCCATACCTTCTCAATAAAGTTTCATATATTACGTGCATTCAGGTGTTGGTTTTTTTTCCGAGGAAAAAATACCGCGCTTTTCTATTAATCGAGAAATAAAAAAGCTACAAAAATGAATGTGTAAACATTCAGCTGAGTTTTCTTGTGCCATAGAGATGTTTAAATCTCCTCAGTGATATCGTTTTACCATAACTTTTAAACAAGAGACTTTGGGAGCTCTCCTGTTCACGGCTTGTATCAGCCCTATCAAAAATTTGAAGTTTCAAAACCTGTCACCATAGTATCTGGGCCTCCTTTTTTACAGGAAAACAGCCCAATACATATATCAAAATAAAAAACAAAGAGCATTCAGTTGTTGTTATTCATAGAAATTATTTATTTTTCTCCTATTATTTGTGTTATCAAATCTATAAGTTTTTAGATAATTAAATTAAGAAGAAAGATGAAAATTTCAAGTTTTTCTTATAACATCGACATTCTTTTATTTGTGGGTGACAATCTCCTTACACTCAAAGAATCAGAGTTTCGACTTGACTTGTTTGTAAAGATATTCTTGGGATCCTAATGATAGAATACTTTAAAAGGTCTTCCCGAAAAATTTGCTGGACCAATGAGTCAATTATGTGTTAGTATCGTTATGATCTTCAGATATATTTTCATCTCACAAAGCATATTTAGAAAGAAAGGTATGTTTTACAGCCAATTGTGATGATTAATATATATTAGTTTTATATCGTATGTCGTGTATATAAAACCAGCTAAGATAATAGTTCGATTGCCTGGCCAACACATTCAATGACCATAATCAACACATTCAATGACCATAATCAAATTCAGAAGAAAATTTTGGGGTCTTATATTGCACTTTTGGTTAATTTTTCAACTTTGGATAGAAAGGATTGGCCATTTCAAAATGAATATTTCACCTTGTTTATGTAACAGATAAGTCCTTCAGAATTTCTAAAATTTTTAAAAATTTTGCAAAATCTTTTTACAATATAATACCTGTACATGATCTATCTGAAGGGCAAGAACAAGCAGCTTGGTAGTAATAGCCAGTATAATACCTGTACATGATCTATCTGAAGGGCAAGAACAAGCAGCTTGGTAGTAATAGCCAGTAGGAACCAGTAACAGTAATGAATAAATAAAGAAGTTCCAAGTTGCAACTAGAAGAGTTGCCAGAACAATAAATGGCATGGTTGAAATTAAACTATTCAAGCAATTTATTTTATGTTTTTGGTTGTGAAAATCAAGGGAGTACAATATTTTAACAAATCTCAAACTTATTAGAATCTGTAGATATTCAAAAGACTTTAGTACTTATTTTCTTTTTAAATCCAATATCGCCATTTGAAAGAAAATAAAGAACAAAGTGAGCTAGTATCAACCTCTAGGCAGAGGAGCCATAATGTTGGGATTGCCTAGATTGACAGCCTCCAAAGTTTAATATGGAATTCCATGTTCATTAAAACATTGAGGAAATTTAGACATGGTGATTCCATAGTTGCTTCCATGGCTTGAAAGACACTTGGGAAATAGTTATGCAGCTTTTTGGATACAAATAAAATAAAATTGTAAAGAGTATCAAATTTCTATATGATTAGATAGGTTTCCTTGAGATCTAGTGGTTTACTTTTGGTAGTAAAAAAAGCCCATCCTTTAGCAACATGTTTCTTCACATATTTTGTTAGTCTACTCAGGATAATATCGTAATGGGTGTGACAATGTTTTCCTGGGCTTATTAACAGATCATGTGCTGCTAGACAAATGCAGAGGAGAGCATTTAAATGTTACGCTATATTTTAATTAAACGCTTATGTGCACCCATCTTATATGCGTGGCATATACACAATATTAAATCCTTGTAATAAATTTTATGTTTTTTTTTGTAATTATTAACATGTTACGGATGTTTCCCGGATGACACGCGTAGCAGCCCAGAGGCTCGTCACATGGGCATGTGTAAGCTCGAACGAGCCACGCAGTACCTGGCAGATGGTTTCATAAGGGTGTCGGGTTGATCCTCCGCGAGAGTTAATACAAGTCCTTTCAGTCTTAATTGTTCTCCTGCGAATTGGTAAGATGGCGCTACAAAGGCCTGGAATCTCTGTCACATTCCCACATTCTTTCATAGCATGTGGGCACTCGGTGGCAGCATTGGAACATCCTCTGGTTCTGCGGGGGATTGCGCAGGGACATTCCTGCTCTTTGGTTAACTTGGCAATGCAGCGCGAGCATCTCAGAATGAGCAGCCGTCGAGGAAGCTCAAGGGGCCGAGCTTCTGCTCAAAGGTCTGCAATTTCTCCCTCTTCCTCAGTTGAGGTAACTTCTGACCATCACCGCTTCCGGGGTCGAGCAGCAGGCCGTGGCAGGGCACCTGGGTATGGAGAAATCATGGAATGCGGACACACAGCGCATTCCACTGTCAAGTATAGAATACCCTGCACTCTGGAAAATTCCACATTCATCGTATCGGTTTCTGTTGAGTATTGTGGTAATTCTAGAGGTCAAGTGGAAGCACCGCAGGGAAACCCTCCTCCGGTTCAAGGGATTGTACCCACAAATGATATGCAGGTGCCTACTATTGATCTGCTACGCCCTATCAAGGAAAGCTCTTCCCCAGACTCTAAGGCTGCCCTTGCGGGCCCCAGCGAACTGGCTCATAGGACCCAGCTCTCCGACTCGGATGACCCCAAGCACTTCAGGGGCAAGGTGGAGGACGAGCCGTATACCACCGACGATGAATAATTCAACCTACAGCTCGCTCTCAGTAGCCGGGAAGGGAAAGCTTTTCTCTGTTTCTCTCATTGCTATCTTGTATGTGTTTGGTTTCAGTCTAGATCTCAAAATCTATGTGTTGGCTATCCATATGTTCTATGTGTCGGCCATAAGCAATGTCATGTGTCGTAATGTTAGTCTGTCATCGCATCCAATTTTTGTAACTGTTCAATTTCGGATATGTCTAAACTTGGGCAAACTCTCAATCTCTCTACAGGAGTTACAGGGCTAAGGCCCTGTTGTAATACTGATGTAATTTTTGACTTTTTGTAATATAATAGAATAGCCTGATTCAGACAAAAAAAAAAACATGTTACGGATGTTAACCAATACTTTCAAGCTTAAAATACATGTTAAAGTAGCAAATGATATAGTTAGACAATTCAGCAAAATTGACAAGAACCAGGTGGACTCACTTTTATTTCCATTCTTAACCATTCAGAGGTTTATCTTATGGTAAACCAAATGTACAATAAAAAGATTTTTCTGACTTAGTCTAGTTATGTGTATTATCCCAATGCATAGTATAGTTTCATCAGAAATGATTTTTTATAATAAAATTACAGAGCCGAGACTCATGAAGTTCTTGAGATTAAGGTGATTCACATACTCATAGACCACATTCCCGGTGTATTATCTAGGTTGACTATCCAGGAATGTAATATACGAGAACTACCCAGGACTGTCTGGTGGAAAAAGTAGATCATTTTTTATAGCGAGAGTTTCACCTATATTTATATGTTTTTGCTTTCCCAATACTTCAATTTTAGGGAGAGCACCTATGGAAGTTACGAGGTATGAAATATCACCTGCTATAATTGAATGGGAGAAATTATCCAAGGATCAACATTATAGTGCAAGTGAGCAAACCAGATAATACAGACAGCTACTCAACATTGAATAAAAATAGAAATTTATAATTACCTAGCTAAACAGAGGGAGTGGAACGCAAAATTATAATTCGAGAAGATCCTCAACAGTAAATTTTTTCGATGAGATTCATCATAAGCAAAAAAAATGAGAGAGTTTTTCAATGAGATTCATCAGTCAATAGTTATAAAAGTATAACCATTTCCTTTGGTCTATTTTGAATTAGACGGTATAAAGAGCATATGAAAGAGTTATTTAAGAAGTGGGAATTGGATAGCATGAGTAAGGGTAGAATCCATCCACTCTAGTCAACGCCATGAAATATCAACCAAGTACTACTGCCGGAAGACAATAACACAATGGATAGCTACAAAATAACTCCAAATACCAGCCTACAAAACCAATATTCTAAACTTAACAAAAAACAAAAAAGTGTAGTTATAGCAATAACCATTACCTGACCACCCACAAATTTCGAAAGAAAGAGGACAATCGGCTACCCTAAATGGATGAGGAAATGGAGATAAGCAACTGAAAACAATTATCCTTTACAAATCACTTCGAATAATACACTTTGGATGATAATAGAATGATGGAAAATTCAAAGAAGTCATTTAGTGGAAATTAAAACACCATTTTATCACTAAGCCTTTATAACAACATAAATAAGTGAAACATCAGTGAGGTGGAAGAAATTTTCGCAACCAAAATTGTAAAGTTGAAAGGCGGTTCCATGGGAAGAAAAAAAAATGAAAACCAAAGTTTGATAATTAGGAGGTAAATTTGTTTTACAAAATGTTAAACTATACACCACTTCGATGCTAAGGATCATTCAAAAACTAATGCACTCAAAAACCTAGTTTCTACTTTAACTGAAAATTTTTATGATACAAAACAAGATTGCATGTCGGAAACTCCATGGATAAATCATCAGTATCACGGAATGTAACTCCAAATACCAACCTACAAAACCAATATTGAAAACTTTGGAAAAGAAAAAGTTCAGTTATGGCAATAACCATTTCCTTGAGAATCGACATTCTTTTTTATAGAAACAAGACAAGTGACTACCCTAAATGGATGGGATGGATAAATGGAGATAAGAAACTAAAAAACAATCATCCTTAACAAAGAACTTCAAAAAAATCCAATTTCGAGGGAAATAGAGTGAACAATCCACCGTCGTGGGCAATAGAACGATGACAAATGCAAAGAATTCATTCAGTGGAAAGTAAAACACCATATTATCACTAAGCGTTTGGTGCAACACAAATAAGTCAAACATATTTGAAGCTAAAGAATTCTCACAACCAAAAACGAAAAAATGAAAGGCGGTTTGATCGACAGACAAAATAATGACAGTCAAAATTCCATAAATACGGCCTAAAGTTGGTTTTCAAAAGCTTCAACGATACTCCACTTTGAAATTAAGGATCATTTAAAAACTAATGGAATAAAAAACCTAGTTTCTACTTGAAACGATAAGTTTTATGAGAAAAAGCCAGATTGCATGTGGGAGAATCCATCCACCGAGCATCGCTATCAGGGAGTGTCCATATTTTAATTTCAAGTTCAAAAACAAGCAAGCCAAGGTCCTGGGCAGTTTCTTGGAATTGGCATGTACCCAACCTATTATGTGAAGATGTGGAAACCACTAGAGCGGAATAAGTGCACCTTTCGAAACCCTAGAAATTTGATAGAATCTCCATTACAATCAAAAAGTTGGTATGAAACCTCTATAACAACTTAGACATATATTTCTTATTAGCATACATTTGCACAGATTTCCTCCATTGAAATTGGGAATTCAGGACAATGACCATCAATGGTATCCACATGGGGAGGTTAAATGATTATGGAGACTTCGTTAATTGGCATATATTCAGATTTTTTTGCTAATAGTTGACATTACAAAGGGTGAGTAACATGTAATAACATGGCCAACTCTTTTTATATTCAAAGTTTTTAATAAGAGAGAGAAATCATGTAAAAAAAAGCGTGAAAAGATGACGATATATGTAAATGGATTCTTTGTTGAGCACCACACTGCAGCTAGCAAGCATGGAAAATGATCTAGAGAAACGCTCATTTTGTAAGAGTCGAAGGACAAAAGGGGAGGTGAAATAGACTTGAGGAAAAAACAAATGGTTCGATTATTTGCAGGGCAGGGCATTGAGAGGGTTAACCATTGTTACCATTGCTTGCAAACAAATCTCACCCTTGGAACATCGCTAAGAGGAAGGGAAGGTTCAATCGAGCCAGGTTTCTAAGAAATGTGTTTCAGTTGAAACAAAATGTGCCTTGTGACCAGATATTTTCTATCAAGGTGTTGTAGATGCAGATAATTTTTATGGGACTGAGGCCTCTTGTGTGGGATAGAAGGTGTTGTAAGTGAGGTAATTTTTATGGGATTGAGGACTCCTATGTAGGATATATGTGTCCATTTATTTGGTTTCCTACTCTAAAATAGGAAAGTTTTGGAAAATTATTACATAGATACATCTTAAGATAAGAATGAAAATAGATTTTGGCAGAGGCATAGACAAGTTACCTATTGATTTTGAAAGCAAATCCTTTAGGTCTTTGAGGTTCAATGAAGTTCGATGTTTTTCAACTTCGATGTTTTCCTAAAACAACAATAGGTAGTAATGCACCCCACCCCTCTTCAGTATATACCCACACCTCCAAGTCATGATGGAGGTCAAGTTTGATGAAGAAATTGAACAAAGGCCATGCTTCCATGCCTATTCAATGCAATTTAATGCAGAAATAGACAGCCTCGGAGCCTGGCAATAAATGAAATGAGGTGATGGGCATGGACAATAGATTTCATAGGAATTGATGGTCACTTGAGATACAGGGAATGGCCATTAAATTTTCACTTCACTTGACATACACAAAGAGCCATCCCATGCACCCTCTATTTCACTCCCTAGGTGAAGGACAAAGACTTTCTTGAACTCCCTGCTAGGGCTAGCCAACATAAAAGAAAATGGATGACCTAGTTTAAAAATATATACATAGAATGACATACTCCAACCTAGTTAGGAGACATACTAGTCACCTTTGCCTGCCAGGCAAAGAAGTTAAGAACACTATAAATGGGCATGGAGCAAGTACCAAGGTCTGGAAAGAGTTCAGGAAGACAAATAAGCATTTTCTTCTGCAGTGTAGCGGAAAGAGAGCTTTTGAAAGCAATCCATGAGTAAAGAAAAGTGCATTTGTAGAATGGGAAAGGAAGTGGCTGTGCCATCGTAATGTGTTCACATCCATTGAAGAGCCATCATCACCACAATAGTCACATAACACATCGACATGGTAGTGACATGACATATCGACAAAGACTCAGTGTATCACGTCGTCAGCAAGTCATGGATGCAGATTATGCAAAGGACAACGGGTAAGAAGAATAATTTGAGAGATTAACTCCATGGCCCTTCCCATGCACAAGGATCCAACCTTAAAAGAGAGATTTCGACATCTCATTGGGGCTGAGCTGGACCTATTCAATGTACCTTCAATCGATCTCAACATGTACATTGGTGCAATAATGAAGGAGGTCAATGATCAGAACGTTTGAGAGAAGGAATTTAATACACAACAAGGAATTGAATGTTCACACAAAAATTCCATATCGAAATTTACCATTATGTCGAGAAAGATAAAAACCAACTTCTCTGATTGGCTAGGATGGACAGGGTTTTCTCACCCCAAACCCACAAAGAAAACACTTGTCGGTGTAAATATAAATCTCAGCAAATATCTAAAATCATTACCGTAAATCCGTAAATCCAAAGCAAAATGGAACCATGTACATGCTAGTGAAATGCAAAATATAATAATTAAGTAAAAAATATATTTTTATTAATTAAATTTTAAAAATATTATTATTTTTTTAAGTTTATAATTCGTTAATTAAATTTATATTAATATTTTTTAATAATAAATAAATTAAATTAATAAATTATAATTATAATCACAATCTAATTAATTTATATTTATTTTTTAGATATTAGTATCTTAAATATTCGTAAAACTTATACCTGGGCTGATTCAATAGATCACAATATCTTACTACAAAAAGGTATAAAATTATATTTTGATGCCTGAATATGTTCATTTCACTTAATCTCTCATAAATAATTAAATTTTTAATTAATACAGTCATGTCACCTAGCTTGCCTTTAAGTATAGCAAACGTGTATGTAGTTATTTAAGAATGCAACAACTTATCATCAAAGATAAGGAAAATTGTTAATACAGTGATATCACCCAACTTACTTGGTGTTATTTAACCTGCGATAGCTTAGCATTTTTGTTTAACATTCCAATAATTATCATCAAAGGTAAAGATAAGAATAGAATTCAACATATAGAATTCAACATCAAAGTTACAGATAAGATCAGAATTATTTGAGATTATAAACTTAATAGTAAAATTATATAATCCATTTAGTTGATGAATATTATTAATTATAAATTCTCTATTATTATATTTTTTTCTTATTTTAAAATAGTAATAATGATAATGTTGTGTTGGTTAGTTATTATGTTAAGCGTAAATTAAACGGTAAATCAATATCTTTTTTAATTCAAAAATTCCACTTTTTCTTATGAATGAAAGAGGTTGGTAAATTATTATTTTTTTCACATGAAATTTTCAACATTAACTCTCTGTTGTAGTGGCTACAACCATCCTCAAAAATTTTTCCTTAGTTTCGTTTTGGAGCCTCCCTTCCATCATTTCCCAGCAGCTTGTCTTGCTGCGTCAAGTTCACAAGCTTTAGCGTTTTGCTTGTACAAAAACAACCTATCGATCACAAGTTGATGCATTCCCCTCGCAGGTTGTTCACCCGGACTTGGTCCAACTACAGGCTAAGCAGATCCCCCCAAAAATTGCACAATTTTGGAGGGCAACCAACCTTCCCTCCAGTTATTGTGCAATCCTCACACGTAGTCTGCTCGGCTCTAGAATTACACAATTATGACAGTCAACACTCATAGTGAAAATTGCACAATTTTCCCCAGCAGGGCTGCTTAGCCCAGAATTTGTGCAAATCTGGGCAGTCGTGAGTTGCTCTGCCTAGAATTTGTGCAAATCTAGGCAGTAGTGAGTTGCTCTGCCCAGAATTTGTGCAAATCTCCTCGGAAGCTAGCCTAGCTCCCAGCCATAAATGTGCATTGTCTCCCAGCAGCTGAGCAGTCTCTTGCATGTGAAGCTAAGTTGATTGGTTCCGTCGAAGATCGAGCAAAACTGACTTATATGCATGGGATGATTCTCCCAAGGTAACATGCAAAAGCATCCGTTGTTTTAGGGATCTATTTTTACCAGTTAAAGGTTACATGCAACGATCAGTTCAGAAACTTCCCACCAAGTGTCACTTTCTCTAGATTTGTGGCATGCGCATCACAACCTCGATGTTATCAAAACTCATCAACTCGACACTGCAGAGCTCATTCCTCACATCAACCTTGCAGCTATGACATCCCACATCACATCTAGGAGTTGTCGGCACATTCAGCTTAGTTGTTTTGGGGTAAGCCTGCTTTCCATGACTTGTGTTGCATTTCTGTCGCTTTTCGTGTTTTCACTTGTATGAGTATTGTTTGCTTGTCTTCTTTGAACGCTTGCTGTCATTTACATGTATACTAGGTTTTCCTAGCACTGTTTCAATTTTCGTTGCTAGCTCACTGTTGTCGCATGCATGAAATTGTTTTTCGTGAATAGTCATCGATTCAGCGACTCACGTCTCTCACATGCATGTTGTTCTTTTTCTGAATCTCTCATTCACTGTTTGCATGCATGATCATTCACTTATGCTTACACTCAGTATCACCATGCATTCACACTCACATTCACTTTCAGTTGCCCGTCAGCGAGTCTGGGCAGCCTTGGCTCGGACTCTGCCTCACCAAGAGCCTCACCAAGACAGCATTGTGCAATTCTCAGAGGGAAGGCTCTGTCTTCCTCTCAGGAAATGCGTATTTCTTCCCAATGACTATCCTCGAGGATTGTTTTGCACATTTCTGAGGGACAGTGACTGCTGGCTATTGCGCAATGTAGTCGTTAAGCCTGCAACCATTTCCAACTGAGATTGCACATTGCACAATTCTAGTAGTGAGCAACCAGAATGGACTATGCATTGCACAGTTCTAGCAATTAGTTAGTCTCTTGATCTCCCAGCCGAAATTGCGCAACCTTCATGACGAGTCACACAGGTATGTTGCAAGTTAGTTCCAAAGTTCATTTTGGTTTTCGACTACAAATTGCTTGCCATGAGTGTTGCCATGTCTCCAAGTATTGTAGGTGTTCATCTGCCTCTCAACAGTGCAGGTACAGTGGTTTCCAAGAGGCAAGAGTCGAAGACACCATTCAAAGCACACCTGGAGATACACTCAATCAAATGTCAATGAGATTTCCTAGTCACGAAGACATCAAGTTATTCATATACAAGAACATCAAGATATTACAGCAAGCAACATCACAAACAACAACTGAAGGCAGCATATCGAATGCAACGAATGTAGCAAATAAAACAAATGAAGCAAATTCAATGAATGCAGCGAACGCAACAAATGCAAGAAATCTAATGAACACAACAAACACAATGAGCAACGAATTCAGGAGGAAGGTTGTTGACAACAGAGAGGCGACACAAAGTTGCAAGATCAAGAAGATCCACTGATGATGAAAGAAACTTTGGAAACTCGTGCTATAAGGTGACAAGATGAAATGAAGATCACACGAAGACAGAGAATGGAACAAAGAATGAGTTGCAAGTACGGAAGAATCAACTCAACGAAGAACATGAAGCTGCATAGACATACAAATGAGTTGCAGGAAGAACAAGAACAATAGTGGGCGCAACATGCACTCATGGATGAAACTGCAGCCGTACAAGTTAAAGATCCATCTGAGTAGGTGGCACAAAGGAGACATGGTGAGAAGTGTTATTGATCGCATGCAAGGGATTCAACAGCATACATGTCATTGTGTGCACGCATGCAATCTAACCCATTCAACACAATCGTCAAGGTGAAGAAAAGAAGCAAGTCCAGCTGGAGATGAACATGTACCTCGGTAAGTTGATTCGCATGACCACCAACACACACTTGAAGATCAGCATGGACACTATGCATCAGTGTGTGTTGGTTCAGTCACACCCAGGAGGACCATGCGCATGTTAGAAGATGAGTTGGATGAAGGAGCCGAACCAATGCATCAGATGTAACAGAGGCGATAATTTGCTTCAACAAGATGTCACCATGGGGTGCATGCACACCATCACGAACAACCAAGCTTGGCATCAACTCACCACCTTCGCCATCACAACCATGTCAAAGAGTTGTTCTCATCACAACGGACCGAGTGTTAGTGATGTCTTGCATGGCTTGCTCAAGCCATTTTGTCTCACATGTGCATTGTAATGTTCAGTCATGTCAAGTGTAAGTCAAGTATCAGTAGTTGGACGTAACAGTCATAGAGTAGGTGAAAAGTCATAAGGGTGGTTGAATTGTCACAAAGGGGAATGTCAAGGGTCACCACACCCTTTGCTATAAATAGTCCCTCATAACTCATTGTAGAGGCTTTTGGTCATCCAAGCTTCCGATAACACTACCTTCGAGAGGGATTGGGAAATATTGTAATGCACTTTGGCTTCTCCACTGCATGGAGCTAGTACATCTCTTTGGAGGAGAAGTCGGATTTGGCTGTAACATTCCACTATTGGGGCTAGTGGGTTTACATGGATGTATTGTATGATTGGAACTTACACATATTTATATAATAAGAGCCAACTCGTTTTCATGCATATCTTGTTATTGTAGTTGGACTGTTCCAGTTGCTATAGCAATGTATGTTGTTTAATTTATGTAGTTGTGTATGAATTGCTTTGTATGCAATCATATGAATCTTGTTGCAGATGTGTTGTTGGTTTAACCATCACTTTGGATTTCTAGCTAACCTGCTTTCCAACTTGTGATGCATTTTCACTCATGTGTTCCCTTTTCAGCTGAGTATTATTACAAGTTTCCAAGGGGCACATTCATCTCAACCCCCATGTGTTAAAACATCTCATACACCTTCCTTGACTCACTACAGTTGTCACACCCTTACTACTGACAGAGTTATCTTACTTGCCTCTATGTGACATCGCAGTCAAGGCATTGCTTTACGACCCACTAGTGGGACTCCTACACCAAACGGTCTGAGGTCTAATCAAGACTTCTTATCGGAGAGATCCCCTTAAATGTTAGCGGGTCCAACACTGTCATTACTCTCTTAAAATTCTAAATTCATATTATTATTGGTGAATTTATTTATATACTGACATTTAATTGATACTATTATTATTAAATTGTCATGCTAGTTATCGAATTACACAATGGCTTATGAAGTAGATGTTAAGTGCATGGGCTTATGCACTTGGGGTTACTAAAATCTCTTGATAAGTTTCCCTACTTGTAAAATAAATGTGTGGGTGTTTTAAAGTTGCTCAATGCAAATGAAATTATGTGTATACAACACTTTTAAAAGCCATATCATTGCTTATGAATGTCCAAACCAAACGAGGGATGTCTAATTCTGAATTGCTATCGAAAAAAAAATGGAAATAAGAGTTTGTTGGCGTTCATTAACATTTTAAATTACATGATTGCACTACCTATATTTTGATGTTAAAATTTCATTTTGTTTGATTTAAATCTAAAAGAAAAAACATTTAACGAGTATTTCATTTTCAAGGTAAAAAATTCATTTTGTTTAATTTAAATCTAAAAGAAAGAACATTCTACATGTATAAAAATAGACATATAAGTCACTTATTTCTCTATTGCTAAAGGAAATTCTTCTATGCTATGTAAACACACTAAAGGAAGACAACCCAAAATGGAATGCACAGTAAGATTGGGGTGGGGCATCAAAATTAGTAGAATATAAATATGACTATGACTTTTGGGGTGGGGCATCAAAACTAGTAGAGTATAAATATGACTTTTTTTTTGGAATTTAGTGATATAATTTTTGGTGAGATTTTAATGTTTTCTCATTTAAATTTTATTTTTGAATGTGGAAATTGATTTAACACCTCGGAAAATCATTGGAAACCAAATTGTGAAAACTCAACAACTTAAAATTATAATTTTCTCAATTTTCAGTATAATTTCTACCCAAATATGGGCCAAATAGTCATCTCATTAAACTATTTCCACCAAAGCATAATTGGGATGATAGGCATCCCTATAATGGGAATATGATTCTAGATGATAAATTATAAAAACGGTAACATGTGTAGGCAAGATTTAAGTAAAAAGAATATTTGGAGAATATTTTGCAGTCTCGCATTAGTGAAACGTTTACATGAAATGTGATTAATGAAATTTTTACATGTAGTAAAATTGCGATTAAGGTTCATCAATTTCTTTTAAGAACTTGATTAATTATGTAAGTATGTTTATTTCGAAGTAGGTATTCCAAATTTTATATTATTTATTAATAATTAACAGGCTGATGGTTAGTACTGATCACAAATAAAGGGTTGATATTATTTTTGGTAAATTTTAAATTGTATTGCCTGAAAGTGCCTTCATATAGTAATAGATATTATTGTTTATGTTGTGTCTAGCCACAATTTACCTAAAGGGAAACATGTAGTGTTAACAATGGACAATAGTTTAGATGTTTCAAAATGTGGAAAACTATCACAAGTCAATGGAATTTGAAATAAACTACATTAACATATGTAAAAGGCAGATCCTAAGTGCCTAAACATAACATCAAATATCAGATGAAGTAACGAGGGTTGGATCATGCGAATTAGTTTATGTTGTTGGTCGAGGTTTTCAACCATATCTGAGGTGGATTTCTATGTGAGCAAGATGAGCATCTAAATTAGTAGTATAGGAGTGTTGATGACATTGAAGATATTGAATTTCAATCAATAAATATATTATAGCATTGTTGTCTTTATGCTTCCCCTTCAAGACCCAACCCAAGAATGACTTCATCTGCTAATGGAGGGTAATGGAGTTCCAATCATCAAGTTGACATTTTTTCTCTTGGATTTTTGGATAGGTGGAGGAGCAAAAAATGGTTGTTGCATCTTAAGGTTGGGATTAGGCTCACGATTAGCCCTGAGAACCTCTACCACCAGGCCCCTAATGCTAATTCATCCTCTATCGAGGCATGTTGAACCAGGTTAGGAGGACCAAGATAAAAATATCACCTAGAAAACCAAGAAACCAGAGGGGTTGTAAATTAGAAAACCAAATAAAAATAAATCCTATGGAAACATAAATATCTATGGGATTTCAACTGAGGGGGGGAAATAAAGGACTCCAAGTAGGGTCCAACAACCATGAAGAGATAGAAAGACCATAAAAAATTCCCACCCCCATTGTTCTTTGAGAACTAAAAACAAAAAACCACTAAACATAAGCTAGACCATTAAAGATGTTGACAAAGAAAAGGAATTAAAAATAGGAAGAGTTACCCAATGTTTGTGATCCCACTGGGCATGAATCTTCATCGCCATGAGTGAAAGGTGATAGTTGTCACTGCCCTCCATTGTTATAGTTGTCATTGTAATTGTCTCCAACGTCCTGAAGAGTTCCTCCACTATTGTCCTTTGTCTTATTTGCTCGTTGTCACTCAAAATCTAGCACATTTTTTGGAGACAAACATAAACAAAATCTAAGCCTCCAGGAATTACCATGCATGCAAAACCTTGGCCATGGAAACACACAACTTGCCACACAACCTTGAATCTTCACACTAGGATATGATCCCTAAAATTCCTATTTCGCAAAATAATTGTCGCATATGCGATGAGGAGATGTCACAGGTATACCAGATAAACTTGGGACCAAGATCTCTCAACCTAGAGTGCTCTAATGGAGAGTAGCCTTCCAAGAGATTGAGAGGAGGTAATATTTGTTTGCATCTGTGAATGCATGGGGTAGGTTGGCCACAAATCCCGCCCCTCTCCATCCCTCGTCCTTCTTAAATGTGATGGGAGGTGGTGGAGTGGCAGGATTTCCCCCACCCGCTCCTCGATATCCCATTGAGGAAAATGTTTGATATTTATGTCAAAGGTAACTATGCCATTTATTTTTCTCAATTTAGCTAATGCAATCATATAAATTAAATAATTGATAATACCCATATGCATCAAAACTCGTACCTCACAATACATCTAACATCACCAAAATTAAATAAAATCACAAAATTATTTGAAATTATTATTACTAATTATAAAAGGAATTAATAAATGTGTTAAGTATATCTACGTTTAAAAGAACATCTAAGAAGATTCTTAAACATCTAGATTCACTCCAATATTACTATGAAAAATATTAATTTACGAATAGGCTCTGTAATAACACCATGGCTTACTAATACCACACGCCCAAAAAAACATAACTCATGTTCATATCACACATTTCCATATGCCATTTTTAAAATTAATTAATTTAGTTAAAATAACATAAATGGATAAATATCATCCTTTGATTTGTGATGACTACTAAGAATATTCTATAAAAGCTAAATCCCTATCATCCACTTGATAAACCATGATATTAACCCAATATATTTTAAGAAAACCTATTTAAGAGTGAAGAATCTCCATAAAAAAATAAAGATAAATTTAAATGATTAAAAATCTTATTACTTCTTTTTATTTATTAATTTATATATGTTTAATTTTTATATAATTATTAATAATTTAAAATAAAATTATAATTTGATTATTCTTTATAGTTTTTAATTCTTAATAATATAAAACATATCCTGAAATAAGTGTTTTCATTTTTATTATAAGGTAACACCTATTTACATTTACTAACTATTTTATATCGCTTCAATAATCATATGGTGCTTTTGCCAAGTTCTAGTATACCACATCCTTGCAACCTTCAAGCTATTTCTCTGGTCAGTCAATTGAGATTGCAAAGATACTTCTATATCCAGCACATTCACATAACACATCTTTTTCTTTCATTTATTCCCATCAATGTTACTAGTTTCAAAAAACGCAAATGGTGATGTTAAATATATATTAAGCACTTTTAATGGTATAATTTTCATTAAAATTAATAAAGTTCGAAGGCTAAACAAACACAAATTAAAATACCTACAATGAAATGTAAGATAGCGTTCACAACCAGGTTTGCACCGTCAATGTCATTGTAAACACCATTGGAAACGAAATGTAGAGCAGCATCTGGATACGAAACTTTTGTAAAATCATTACTTGAATTCATAAAGCAGCGGAGATACACCGGGCACCAAAATAGAAATACCTAACAATGAAATGCAAAGCAAAAATTCAAGGGGAGTTTTACAAAACCGACACCAACATAAATTGGTTGAATGAAAACTACTAGCAACAGGATGCAAAACAATATCTTGAAGGCGCACCAGAATAAAGTTATTAGCGAAATTTGCAGATCCGATGGTGGAAAGGGCAACATAGCAGAAAAACCCAACAATATTGAAATGCACAACAATATTTATAGGAATGGTTTGCAGAAGCAACGCTAGAGTAAACAAACTAAAGGAAGACCATTGGAAACAAACATTCAAAGGACTGTCTAATTGGGGCACAAGATCCAGAATTAGCAATTTCGATTGACCCACAAAAGATAAGTGAGTCGAGTTAACTGTAGTTCTTTCGCGCTTAATCAACCTAAATTGGATGTAACCTAAATTTGGTAAGGTACAACGACGCAGTGACTCGCAAGCTACTCGCAAGGTACATCAACGCAGTGATTGGCAGGTCATCAGCGAGAGGGAGCTATCGGAATCCAGCATCACGTGAGTTTCACTGCCTACGCAAAAAACACAAGGCCTCGGATAAGTGTGGAAATGGGCGCCCATCGTGCAAACCTAGATGATGTCATTAACAACCTTTTTTATCTAGTTTCGGCACATTTTTGGATTAGTTTTTTAAAATCTCAGAAGAATGATTGTTAAACAGACATATGGCAAAGACAAAATAGGAAAAGACAAAACATGAAAGATAAGCATGAGATTGTATCTATTATTTGACAATGAAATACATCTATAGTATATTGGTGTGATCTTTGGGTTCCACATCCCAAAGTCTCTTGGACTCTCATGGTTGTTCACATTCTACACCAACCTATAGAAGATTAGGTGTCCAACATTCCCCCCTTAATCTGAAAGGGTATGTATGAGTCCAAGAAGAGAGTTGTAATACAAAATGTGCAAAAATGCATGGCAGCACTAGATTGAATGTGCTCTCTGAAATGTTGGTATAAGGAAGGTGGTTTCATGATGACCACCAACACTGGAACGCTTAGTGCAGTTCCCGGAACTCTTCCAAGTCTGGCATGAAGCTCAGGTCTTCTGCTAGAGGAAGTGCTCCTGATGTTTTGAATAGGGAAACCTTCAACCATGAAAGGGATGTCTCAACCTGTTATGGTTTAAGGATCATCAACGACTCTGGAATGCTTAATGCAATTCTTGGAACTCTTCCAAAACTGGCAAGAAGTTGAAGTTTTCTGCTAGAGGAAGTGTCCCCAATTCTTTGAAGATGTATCACCGACTAAGGCATGCTCATGGGTATATTTGTCTCTGGCTACAAATCTAAATTTGGTATGGCACGTTGTGGCTCAAGCTCACTTGATGTGGCTTTGAAGCTTGTAGATAACCATCATTTCCCCCCTCAGATAGAAGGTGAGAAGATAAAGAAATCTCAAATGCAAGACTTTTCAATATTCGAGAACAAATCCTGTTGTATGAGCGAAATATCTTCTTGGTTGTTGAAGCCCATTGCCAAGAAGCGATCCATCTAGGATGAATCTTTGTTCTTGCAGGATATTTGTTTCTGAATCATTTGTTTGAAGAATGACTGGTTTTATGACAGTGCTTACATGGATGAAGATCAAAACAATAATCTTTCATGTGGCCAACTTGGTCACAATGTTGGCATTTCACAATGTGTTACTGTCGCTGTGGAAGAAGGGAAGAATCTCGAATAGCCAAAGGTGAATTGTCATGAAGAAATTCATCACTCTAGAACTGGATGGGCTTTGACTAATCTGGAATATGAAAGAATATGTCCTTGTCATATCCAAGACCAGTTCTCTGCTTGTTGTGAACAAGCTCTTTCCAAAGTCTGATGATGGGCTTAGAAAGTGTAGACTACATCTACATGTGACTTTGTTGCTTCATTGGGCATTGGAGCAACTTGTTGCTTATGGGAGTTTGTTTCAATATTTTGCACAGAGACAAGTTCAGAATGATGACTATACCTCTGTAAATCCTCTTGCTGTAACTGTGATTCAAGCTACAAAAATTCAATGGTTTCTTGTGCAAGTTGTAAAGATGTTTGAATATTTCTAAGAGTGTCTTTGTTGATTTTAATGGTGCTTCCATTAGTAGATAAGATTAAAGTGCTTAATAACCCTAATAATCCATGAATTTTATCCATTATTCAAACAATCAAATCAACAAATGACCATTTGTAGAAACAGTAATGGTTTTAGAAAATTAATTGGCCAACTTTTCAACAGGAATCAAGGCAACTTTTTTTTTTTTTTCCAGGGAGTATTTGATTGCTTACAAAGATATTTTTACAACACCTTATCTCTTCCCTTAAGGACAGAACCTCTGAATTCCTATTTTAGTCTGAGATATGAAGTGATAAATCTGACCCACGTTCAACTTTCCTTAGACACAATAAGAAAAGAAACATAAATCTGACAATGCAACCTGCACATGTACTTGTTGTTCAACAAGCAGTGCCTAAGGCAAATGCAACCTCAAAGTTCATGGAAGGAGAAATCCTGAGCAATTATTTCATTGAAACCTTTCGAACCGTAGTGCTTGTTCTTGATAAACTTGGACTTTCTATGCTCGTTATAAGATCAGATATTGAGGGAAATATTCTGCGACTAGAGGAAATCTACCGGTTTGGAAAATCTGAATACAAATTCCTATACGAAATTATCAGCAAAAAACCCTCTGTCTGCCATTAAAATCATCTCAAATTTTTCTTTTGAGTAAATAGTTCAAAACCTTTTTTTTTCTTCTTTGTTAAAGGTATTTGACTTTTTGAAATCGTTTCTGGGTATTCCGTATTTTCATCAAAAATCTCATTTTTGCACCATGTGGGTCTTTGTTAGAGTGGGTGATTTTGTGTGGTAAACTAAGGCTTCTAAGGTTTTACAATGGCGGACAATATAGAATCACCGCACAACATTTACGAGGCATCCACACAGCCTAACGAGGATGCGTATACCTTTCTCGAATTCAATACACAGGGAGATGACTATGATTACCCCGAATTTACTGAGCTTAGCCAGCCCATCAGGTCTCCTGTTTGGGCAGATGGGTCTCAACCTTCGGATGCAAATGTCTCATTGGTGCCACGTCAGGCCTTAATCTGAACACGGAAACTGGAAATGAAGGGAAACAAAGGAATAGTCAAGCGGTTATAAGCGACTTTAAATTTCCCATAGAAATAGAAAACATAATAACAGGCACCGCAGACCATTATTCAATGAACAACCACCATGGTTAACGTGGAATTTAATTAGTCAAATGGACATACAACACTCCTCCAAATGCATGACGGGCTCGACAAGGGCTAAGGGCACACAAGCTCATAGTCAGCATAGCTCGATTTCAACTAGTGTTTCAATGCAGCAGTTAAGTCGCGGTTTCATTAACCAACGCAACATAATTTTTACCATCGTCTCAACATTAGGGAGTGTTAAGTGCTCAAACTAGTTCACCATGTTAATTTCAAGCAATGTTCACCACGGCAGGCACGAACCCACGACCACGTACAGCATATGCAAACAACATCGGTCCTCAAACAATGGACAGTAGCAACTAATCGACAAGCATATTCCACACATAGTCCTTCAACATCCATGTTCTTCCATCAAATGGGTAACAATGTTAAACATACACCATTCACAACATTCATGGTCCTTCAAACACACAACACACTAGCATCATTCCAATGCACTATAGACAACAACCAGATCAGTAATCCAAGGCAACATCGATTTCTGAGGAATCAAATCAATGCAGAGATAATTCAACGCAAAATATAGCATAGGGACAGTATGTAGCAAAGAATAATGGCAGAGGCCCTTTCCAGTTTTGCATGGAAGAATATATAGAGCTCGAAAATGATATGAGCTATTTTTAAATTGATTCAAAACTATATGCAGCAGGGGCATTAAAATCGTGAAAGACTCAAGTGCAGCGTATACAATCCCAGAGGTCAGGTAACGCCGGAGAGAGGCTTATGGAATTCATCTATACATACAATGGTTCAGCAAAGAAACTGTTGAAACCATTTGCATTTCCATAGGAGAATTAAGCAATATTGGAAAACTTGAAAAATGAGAGGAACTAGTATATGGCAGTGTTGAGCATTAAGGAGTGACAAGCACTTATGGCCACATAATTTACATGTCAGTGCTGGCAGGGTCACCAAAATGGTGTTCCTAAATAGCATAGGTCTGATAGTAGAATAGACATAAAGGCCACAAAAACAAGTGGCTTACTTAAGATTGAGCAGGTTAGGAACGTAATAGCTCTGATACCATGTTAAACACACATATGGTAAAGAAAAAATATGAAAGATAAGCATAATATTGTATCTATTATTTGACAATGATATACATTTATAGTACATTCCTGTGACTATTGGGTTCCACATTCCAAGGTCTCTTGGACTCTCATGGTTGTTCACATTCTACACCAACCCATAGAAAATTAGGTGTCCAACAATGATTGATGTTACATATTTAAAGTTTAATTTATTTTTTTCAAGCAAGAAAAAATAGCTTTCTATTAAAGTGGTAAAGAAAGTACACATTTCTGAAACAACTTTCTATTAAAGTGGTAAAGAAAGTACACATCTTTGGATTAGTTTTGTTTAAGATTTCAGAAGGATGATTGAGGTTACATATTTAAATATTTTTTGGTCCAAGCAAGAAGAAGAGATTTTTATTAAAGTGGTAAAGAAAATACATAATCAATGGGAAAAACAATTCTTATACATCATGAGGTGGATCCTAGACACTAGTCAAACCTTAGTAGGTGGATCCTAGAGACCAACGATTCCTTATTTGACTGAGAGAAAAGAGACCAAACATTCCACAACAGAATGACCTTCCTCTTGGGAGAATAAAGAGGACATTAAACCGATAATACATGGAAGGGAGAGGATTGTAAATAAAAATTAGCATAGGAAGCAAATGGCCAAAAATATCCAGAGAAAAGTATTTAGATCTCAAAATGATCCATCCCTAGCAGAATGTTATGTTCAAATTACGGGAAGAAGATCCAATCAAGCTCCAAAGTACATCCATCCATCCTTGGACAGTAGGCTTGCTTCTCAATTTCGACTTCGATAAATATGGGAAATAGAAATGTAGTTGTATTACATCCATCCTTGGACAATAGGTTTGCTTCTCAATTTTGACTCTGATAGATATGGAAAATAGAAATGTAGTTGTACTTTTTGATCAGGGAATTAGTTTTGAGTTTTCAGGTAGTGAGGGACAAAGAGTTGAAGTATCCCCTCACATTTTCCCATTCAATGAGAGTTTTAGAGTCTCTAAAAATAGTTAGTGTCCTTAGTCCAAGCCCCATAGCACAGTGAAAAACACCCCAGAGGGCAAAGACCTCAACCTGTGCCACAGTGTTAATGATCCTAAATAAATTTCCATGCCACATCCACAGAGACCAAAAAAGGAAGCCCCATCGAAAAAACAAACATGGAAATCAGCTCAAATTTTGCAAGAAAGAAAAAGACACTTGAGGGCTGAAGATGTTGTGGCTAAAAACTATTGATAGAAAGATATGATTTTACCACTGGTCAGCCAACTAAAAAATAATTGCATTCTGACAAAAAGGGCAAGTTATATGTTCCTTTTCTGTTCTTGGAACTGATATGCATTCTCCTTTCACATTATAATTCTGAGATACGCAGAAATTTTATAAACCAAATTGTATGGTTATGCATATACATACACATTTTTACTATTGGAAGACTAAATTATATATAATTTTTTTTTATCTTTTCTATATTGTAAAGCAACAAGTAACTACAAATAAATAAATCTCATTGTTTAATTACATATAATATAAATCAGGGAATATAATGTATAAAATAACATTAATTCATAATAATATTAATTGAATAAATATTTATAATTTAATATTAAATTATTCATTTTATATGGTCCTTAAGAAGATAAAGTATTAAAAAATAAAATTAAAAATAAATATAAAGTAAAGAAAACCATAAGAAAATATTTAAAGAATCAAAATATATATATCAATACACCCTTTTTTCCGTACATATATGCTTCACAGCATCGATGATTCCTGGTCTATAAATAGGATTTTATAGAATATCATGAGTTAATATTGCAGATTATCAGCACTTATTTGTCCAAAATAATTATAACTTATTTGATTTTTTCTGTAATATTTGCTTTTAGCATCTAAGAGTCCCACTTGTGGCTATATATTTTAATTTCTTTTCATTTTTTTAGCCTCTAACATAGTCTTAGGCCAAATCTAACAGAGTCTCAGGCCAAATATAAACCTTCAGGGAATATTTTTACTTTTGTAGTGTTATTTTGGGATATCTTTACTTTGTACATGGAAGGATAGTTCCCGACATATTGGGTGAATTAATTAGAAAAGAGTGTAAATATGATTATAAAGGTGTGAGAAAACAAAGAAAGGTCAAGTCATAAGGAATATTAGAAATCAAAAGAGAATGTTTAATGTATTTGTAATAACAATTAAAAGATAAATCGAAAAAGATTAAATATTTCTATAATGTATTTCAAATTAAAAGTTTGAAATATTAAATATTTTATAATTCAACATAAATTGAAGATTATAATTTAATTTTTTAAGAAACATTTCTTAAAACTTTAAATTAGAATTTTCAATTCATAAGGAATTATAAAATAAGGAATTATAAAATATTTAATTTTTCAAGTTGTTAATTTAAAATAGCTTATTAAGGTGTTTAATCTTTTCAAAATTATTGTTATTAGAAATAGATTTTTTCTCAACAATCATTTATTGTCCAATGATTTTAATATTTTTTTTAGCATGAGGTACTCTCTTTTCTAGAATCTTTATAATCCTGTTTGTTTTTTTTTCTAATCATTCTACTATATTTGATCCCTGAGGATGGGTTGAATTTCCACTAGAAACATTCAAAACAATCCTCAATCCACATACACATGAAAGATATGCAGAAATATCATTGCTATGATTATGAACTATGGAAGTCTACATTCTCTTATTTTTACTATTGTTTCTATTTCCATGCTACAAATTCTATCGTGATATATCTTTCACCACATTTACATTAGCCCAACCAAGGTTTTACAAAACTCTTGTTTGTCCCCTTGCAATAGTTGTGTTAACATATCAACTAGATTTGACTATCACAATCGAGTAAAATTTTAATGATGGAAATTTATCTTAAGGATTAGAAACCTTGGATAATTGTAATATGAAAATTCTAAAATGTTTGGTGAATTTTTTGTAAATATATTGAAATTTCAAACAATTTTATATAGACTCTATTAAAAAAAATTGCAAGTTTTAAATTAAAATAATTTTATACTATACAATTTGGGCAAATTATTTTTAGAAAAAATTGGAATTAGTGATTTTTTTGGGGAAAAACATGGAAAATTAGCCCACCTACAAATTTTAGCCCTTAAAATTTCCCCTAATCATAATATAACACATATTTGTCATGTTTTATTCTTATCTCTCCTAAGGATTGCTTTATCTACAACACTTCTTTGTGGCCTCCCATGGAAGCTATGTATTTTGCCTCTGTTTTGGAGAGGGATGTTACTTGCTATAGTTCGTACACCCAAGACACTATGGCACCAATTAAATTATATAAATAACTAGTGTTGGATATTCTATTTTTCACATCTCTAACCATATTTGCATCTCTATAACCTTTAAGCATCTAATAATTATTATTATTACCAAAAACCAAAAAAAATCACTAGTAGCCCTAAGATATCTTCAAATCCACCTCACTGCTTCTAAATGTTCTTTATCTAAATTTGCAATGAATTTACTTACTAATCCCACTAGATGTGCAATGTTTGGCCAAGTACATACCATGACATACATCAAGGTTCCAACTACTAAAGCATAAGTGATTTTACTCGTTTCCTCTTTCTTGTTGTCATCCCAAGGGTGCAAATCAACATTTAGTTTGAAATGAGATGTTATGGGTGTAATCACTAGTATGACATCCTTCATGTTGAACCTGTTTAATACCTTATTAGTATATTTTATTGTGTTAGTCAACTATTTTTCCATCATGTATGATACTCATGGCCAATATTTTTTGTGTTGGACCTAAAACCTTCACTAAAATTTGACTTTCCAAATCCTTCTTGAACCTATCGATCATTTTCCTTATCATGTCCAAGAATTATCACATCATCCACATATTACAGTAGTATCATATATATATATATATATATATATATATATATATATATATATATATATATATATATATATATATATATATATATTTATATTTATCTTACTTCCCACTATAGAAACAATGATCAACCTCTCATGTTTTAAAACCATGCCCCAACATAAATGAATCAAATTTCTTGTACCAAGAGTGACGTGCTTGTCTCAAGCAATAGAGGCTATTATTCAATGTGCAAATCAGGTTCTCTTGACCTTTTACATGGAATGCTTCCAAGAAATCCATATAAACTTCCTTCTTCAATTCTCCAAGAGGGAATGTTGTATTACATCTAGTTGTTCATGTTCTAAATCTAAATCAACAACCAGGCCAATAATAACTCTTATGAATGCATCTTAACAACATGTGGAAATGATTTGTATCCTTCCTTATTTCCTTCAATGACATGTTTAATCATGTATACCCATTTTTTTTATGTGGAATTGGTTCCTTTTGTAAGCTTTATTGATTCCCAAGTCTTGCTTTCCAATGAGAATTCCATTCCTTCCTCCATTTCTTTCTTCCACTCTTTGCTAGTCTCCATAATATTGTTGGATAGTTGGCATTTTATAAATGGTTAGTGGCATCTGGTATGTTCCCATTAATATCAATTAGACTAGCATTAAGGATAGAGGAAGCCTATGTTGGCATTGATGATCATGTTTTTCAAGTGGAGTCTCATGGTTTCTACAATGTTATGTACAGAATCATCATAGTAGTAGGCTTAGTGGAGAAGTCATCAAAATATGACTTACATGGTAAAGGAGTCCTTGATTTTAGACGAGATTATGTCTCAAGGAATCATCTCAGTTTCTCCTAAATGTGGCATAGTTGAAAAACACCTGAAAAGATCTTTCCAACAGTATGAGGATTTCTACAAATGGCTCTTTGGATCAAAAGTTATGATCAGTTAAAGTAAGTACCTTAAAGTCCTTAATAACAGTTTTCAGAACACTAGAAATCCTAGAAGCCCGAAAGATGATTTAAAATTATTACGAGATTGTAGTGAGCTGAGGTAGCGAGAAGCGCTGAACCCTGAAATATTGGAAGCCCAACATCCTGGAGGTATATTTAGAAAAGGGGTTATACGATGAAATTAACCCAAGGTAGTGGGAAAAGAACCTCGGAGCACAGAAGCCTAGAAGAAAAGTCATGGATAAGCACTAAGTTTGGGGAGTGGGAATTAAACCTGGAATCCCAAAAGCCGAGAAGGCCCAGAAGCCCATAAGAATAAATGAAAAAGGATAAAGTGTCGAGATTCTGCAACAAATAATGGACACGAGACATAGAGAGTCTTTCAATATTTGACATTCCATCCAAAATCAAAAGACACATCGAGGATTTAGTTTTGCGAGAGTTTCATGAGTTTTCGTGGCCATGGGCCTTCGGTCCTTCCAGCCGTGGATAAAGCTAAACACTATGGCAAAGAATTTGATGGATCTGAGGAAAAAACAATGAAAAGGCACCAACAAAACTGTTAAGGCTATCTTGGTCAAGCTCGGAACCCTGTGAGCCCTTAAGATATTGAGGAATACTATTTATAAAAGTTACAGGCATACGAGGATGCGAGATTTCAATTAAGTGGTATATATATATATATCTCGAAGCACAAAATTGGTTAAAGATTACATGACACTTTGGAGAATGAGAGTTTCTATTATTGGGAAATCGTTTTCATTATTTAATATTTGACTCGAAATCAATGGGATTTTTCCAGAATATTCCCAAAAATTAGATTCTATTTCGTCGACATCTTATAGGAATATATTTACAATATAAAAAGAATATATATATATATATATATATATATATATATATATATATAATACTTTCGAGTGTGTCCCTGTGAAATTGGTTATTTGGCAGTGATGCGTCTCTTGGTGACCATATTCCTTTAAAAAATTTACACTAAAACAAGGCACTACGAGTAAGTGTTGGGCATATGTTTAAAGGATGTACGAGTTGGAATATCTCTGTCATAATCATGAATGAGTCAACATATCCAACGCAAAGTATCTAGACGATGTATGAGTCAAAAGTTGATAGTCAATGAATGCAGATAGGTCGGTGCCATTGTTATAATGGTAATTGTTAAAACAATCCTCGATTTATTTCACCTGCACACCACCAGAAACTTAGTGAGGAGGATGGCTCAAGGACTTCACACAAGTGATTTTATGGGATTTGATGGCATGTTGTAGCTAGAGCAGGAAGAAATATGTTAAATACATTATGAGCTTTGTGGGCATTTATGAGGAATGGAGAACCAAGTGGTTTGCATAGCCTGAAGTCAATAAAGGTTCTTGTTGAGTATGCATGGAAGATTAAGATTCAATTCATAGTATCCTGAATCCACAAGTGGCCCATTTGTATTTTTAATACAATATTATTAGTGGCTTGGAAGTTTTGATGGAACAACAACAAAGTGCTATGTTGTAGCACACTATTAGTAGAGAGAAAAAGAGACAACAAAGCTAGCAGGAGGACACCAAAGACAACATCGACATTCGCGTGGTAGAGGAAAAAATATAGGATTACCTTTGAGAAAAGATGGGTATGCAATAGTTGTGTGGAAGCTACCTATGTGAGGAGAAGAGAGTCAACTGCTCAGAAATGAATATATTTACAATAGAGTAGAGGGATGAGAGAAGAGTTAGTTGAGCAGTGGATCTGCAGAGCTGAAGGGAAGGAGGTGGTATCGCAGTAGATCAGATTTACGTATGTGTAATAGCCTCTATTCTTAGTATGAAAATCATAAGAAAAGTATTACAATGGCTAGCGTAGATAGTGGCCTACATTATATTATGAGTGTAGGAAATTCGTCAACCAAGGGTGTCTCCCCGATGTGAAGTCCCAAATAGACTTCACAATGTTTGGAGTAGGAGCCTCATCTGAAGTACCAGTCAAGCTTCCATATATCATTGTATGTTTTCCTTGGCTACACAATTTGGCACAAGAGAGTAACACATAGGTATTTTTGGATCAACAAGTGATTATGCCTTGTGAAATGTTTAGTTGTGGAAGGTATCAAACTCCTTCTATGGAAAAGGGTGAGAAAAGTGGGTCATTTAAAGACAATAATAGTACTAATCTAGAAAAGGCACACAAGTACATACATAAGAATTAATTTTTGATCAACCAGTGAAATAGTTCATAAGGAAGCAACGATTGTTATAGCAACTACAACACACCTTTAACAGGATAAGTACCAAACCCACCGAAATAGTTAAATTTACTTACTATATATGAGAACAACATACATAAAAAACATTCAAAGAACAATCTTACAATATTCATGACATATACATGAAAAAGTGTGTGCTGAACAAGCTTCTAAATTAAGTAAAAGTTCCAATATATATCAAGACAATGAACACCATTATCCCCAATAATGGAGCATTAGAGCAGTCACTTTCTCCTCAAAAACAACTATATTCCTCTCTATGTTGGAAATAATACTGAGAGGGGGTGAATCAGTATTATCAAATCAATTATTTTTATTTCACAATCAGATTTGTATAGGCTACTTCAGCTATGGGAAACTACATATATACGATATTGTGTCTAAAGAAACTAGCGTATATTAGAAAACTTAAGATTCATTAATTGATGATCTTTAATCAGTGCATCAGGACTTCATTAATCATAAGAACAGTAAACAGAAGCAGTAAAACAGAACAGATCATCACACACATGGACACAAAGATATAAGGTGGAAACCCAATGTGGGTGAAAACCACCTGCTGCAATTTGTCTCTATCTTCTGTTAATTAGAAACTTCTTTTTACAATGATTCTGTACTAGTGCAGTCTCATACTAGTACGCAGGCTGGTACCTGCAGAAGGATACAACCCTCTCTTGTTCTCCAGCTTCTCCTGGAAGGGAGCTACAACCCCCTTAGCTCTTGTACTAGCTGAGGTACTAGTACGTAGGTGCTAACCTACAGAAGGCTACAACCTTCTCTTTTCTTCTAGGGACCACGTTTCATAAATTTTCAGATTGGATCCATGAATAACATCAATCAAACATCAATTATATCTGCATCAACCAATCTCCTTTGTACAAACCAATACTGAATCAAATAGTCACTTCTCTGAATGTTATACCTAGAAAGTAGTAACAGTAACCAGACACCAATTTTGAACCCAGAACACTATAGCAATAAACAGAAGTAGTTAAAACATATTTCAAGATATGTATGCTACTTCAATGTGTGTAACCTGCGTGCATAAGCTTCTTCCAACCAGTGTATACGTTGTTCTACATTACAAAACCAGCGTGTATATGCTCCTTTTCTTCGCTGAACCAACATACAGATCTGTAAAAGATAATTTATCCTTTTCACTTATTCAGACATCAGTTATACCTAGATTACCAGATTTATAGATCAAGTCATGCGCCAAAATAATAGATCAAAATCACACAAATATACTACTATTAAAGCCTTAAGATCTTGATCCATCAATAGTACTTTTCCTTATTCTTGCGCTCAGGTTCCTCCTTGATTCAGATCCAGCTATGCACCATAACCTAATGACTAGTATTCCAGATCTAGTTCTTCATGAGATATTCAATACTTGCGAAAATACCCTTGCCTAATGATCTCCTTCCCCTTTTATAGTCTTAGGCCTTACACAAAACCATGGTCCAAAACCATAAAGAATCAATACCTTGGACCAAATACCTGGATTCAACACTTCAGACGAGATACCATGGTCCAAAACCATATGTCCAAATACCAAGGACTAAATACCATGGACCAAAAATAAGTTTTCCCACACGTACGCACTTTTTCGTCCATGAAAGTGTGTGCATAAGCATACGCGACTTTTTTTCGGAAATCCTGCGAGTATACGCGACTTCGTCAAAGGGAACCTGTGTATACCACTTTTTCTTTCATTCTGAGAGCCTGAATAGTGATCTGCCATCTCAATGAGTTGCCATCAAGGACAACACCTGTGTCATAGTGCCAAACCTGTGTCATAATGCCAACAATCTCCCCCTTTGGACTTGATGGCAACCCCAAGTCACTCAAAGTCATTCTCCCCCTTTGACATCAAGGGAAAAGGGTTATTCTCCCCCTGAGTTCATGCTGGAATCTCTGCTCTGCTGTGTTGTGCATGCTCCCCCTGATTGTAGGCAAGGTCTGCAAGAAGATGTTCTACAAGAAGATACATAACTTTATACATAATGAATGACCTTCCTACCACCAAAGACTCATACATACATCCATCTCCCAACCAAGTGGGGATACACTAAAAGTAACTTTGTTTCTTGATGAACCAAGATACTAATCTGGAACCCATAAAGAATGCACCACCACTAGTGCTTTTTCTGTCATCCACGCTTCCTACCCAATCTGCATCTGTATATGCTTGAAGTGTGAGATCTGTATCTCTAGGATACGATAAGCCATAGTTTTGTTTCCCTTGAAGATATTTGAAAATTCGTTTAACTGCCTGAAGGTGTGCTTCTTTCGGATTTGCCTGGAATCTTCCAACTATTCCCACTGCATGCACGATGTCTGGTCGGGTACCTATCAGATAGAGCAGACTACCAATCATGGATCTTTAGGTTGGTTTATGTACTGCTGTTGAATCATCATTGACGCTGAGGCTGCATCCTGTTACCATAGGGGTACATACTGGTTTCAAATCTTCCATGCCATATTTCTTCAAGATCTCCTTGAGGTACTTGTTTTGTGACAAAAAGATACCGCCTTTATTTTGTTGGACTTGTAAACCAAGAAAATATGTCAGCTCACCAAGCAAGGACATTTCAAATTCTTTCTGCATCATCAAAGCAAAATTTTGACTCATGGCTTCTTCATTGCTACCAAATATGATATCATCAACATACACAACAACTACTAGCAATTTATCATTATCAATTTTTACATATAGATTGCTATTGACTGATCCTTTTGAAAAACCTTGTTGATGGAGGTATTTGTCCAGACGATAATACCAAGCCCTTGGAGCCTGTTTAAGACCATAGAGTGCCTTCTTAAGTCTGCATACAAGTTTTGGATCATTTCCAAGGATGAATCCATCTAGTTGCTCAATATACACTTCTTCTTCCAAGTCTCCATTTTAAAAAGTAGATTTCACATCCATTTGAAAAACTTTGAACTTCTGAAAGCTAGAAAGAGCAAGGAACATTCTTATGGTTTCAAGTCTAGCAACCGGTGCAAAAGTTTCTTCAAATTCTATACCTTCTTGTTGAGCATGCCCTTTACAAACAAGTCTGGCCGTGTTTCTAATAACATCTCCACTTTCATTCAGCTTGTTTTTGAATATCCATTTTGTCCCTATGACATTCTTATCGTTTGGTCTAGGGACCAACTCCCAAGTGTTATTCTTTTCAATCTGCTCAAGTTCTTCATTCATTGCCTTGACCTAGCATTCATATTTGCATGCTTCTCTTACATTTTGTGGTTCAATGGAGGAGAGCAATGCTAGATAACTTGAAGCTTTTGAAATAGTTCTTCTTGTTTGTACACCCGCCTCTTTCTGCCCCAAAATTTGAGTTTCTGGATGATTCTTCTGAACGTACCTGGATGGAGTCTTTTCTTCTATCCTTATCTATTATTTTGGTGCCTCATGGGTTTCTTCTTCATCATAAGTCTGATTTGATGTTGAAGGATAGTCCTCATCATCTTCAAAATCTTCGGATTTCACTTGCCTAGGAATGTTTCCTTCTTCATCAATCACTACATCAATACTTTCAACAATTTTTCCAAGTCTTTTATTGTAACACTTATATCCTTTGTTGTGGGGAGAGTAACCAAGGAGAATGCCTTCATCTACTCTAGGTTCAAACTTGCTAAGGTTTTCATCAGTCCTTTTCATATACCATTTGCTTCCAAAAATTTTGAATTATTTAACCATGGGAGTCTTACCATACCAAAGTTCATGAGGAGTTTGAGTGTTGTTCACCCAGACGTTTGTCTTGTTGAGAATGGTAACCGCAGCAAATGCAGATTCACCCCAGAAGGTTGCGAGAGTTCCAGACTCATCAAGCATAGCACGAGTCATTTGTTGAACCGTTTTGTTCATCCTTTCCACTACTCCATTTTGCTGAGTAGTCATTGCAGTAGAGAATTCCCTTCTTATTCCATGGTCTTCACAGAAATCAAAAAATTCATCTGAGGTAAATTCCCCTCCTCTATCAGACTTGCGGCATTTGATTCTGTGATCTGATTCATTTTCAACCAAGGCTTTGAATGCTTTGAACTTTTCGAAAGCTTCGTCTTTATGCTTCAGAAGTCCTATCCAACACATCCTTAAAAAGTCATCAATGAACAATATGAAGTATTCTTCTCCTCGAGGTGACCTCTTCCTAGTTGGACCACATACATCAGTATGGACAAGTTCAAGTGGCCTACTAGCTGATCCTTCCTTCTCAAGGAAATCAGTTCTAGTTTGCTTACCAAATTGACATTATTTGATATAGTATTGTCATGAATTCTGATGTCAAGGAGATCATGAACCACCTGATATTTGCATGCTTTCCTTATTTGAGAGAAGCTTAGATTCCCCAATCTTCTGTGCCATAGCTAGTGTTCATCATTCTTTCTTAGATAGCATTGTTGTTGTCCTCCCTTGAGTATGTATAAATTATTTGGAGTTCTTATGCCTTTGATCATTGTTTCTCCTGTATCAAGCTCACGAACAATACATCCATTTGATCAAAATATTACCTCGTTTCCTTGATCACACATTTGACTGACACTCAGTAGATTATGTCTTAAGCCATCAACATTCATAACATTTCCAACTTTGACTTTTTCTTTCAAAATAACAGAACCTTTAACTTTTATGAATGCAGGGGTGTCATTTCCAAATGAGGCATTCTTTTCCTTTTCAAAGGCACTATATGACTAAAGTTTTTCTTTATCACTTGTCATATTTTTTGAGCAACCACTGTCGATGTACCACTGATTTTCCTGTCCTTCCGCATATAAGGCTATACCCCATCTTTCTGGTTGTGGTTCTTTCTTCCTCCATGTTTTGGGACTTAATGAAGCTTTCTCCTTATGAGTTGTTTGCCGAAACCTACTCCTGCACTCAGGATCTTCATGACTGAAGTTGTTACAGATAGAACATTCTATTTCATTTGCAAGAGCAGAAAAGTTATTTTAGGTTCTTTTCATGATTCCAGTCACACTCCTTTGATTTCGTGCTTCTCTAGTCATGATGGTATTGTAGGCGACACATTGAGTTGCTTTGTGTCCAAAGTTATGAGAAGAGAAACATTGCCCATTGAAGAAATTCCTGCAATTATCAAACCTTCCATCCAAGTGATTGTAATTTCCATAGCCATTTGTTCTTGAGGCAAATTGAGAATGATTTACCTATGGTTGGTTGTAGCTTATGTTCATCCTTGAAGCAGAGTTCCCTCGATTTACTTGGTGATCTCTATTCATTCTTGAAGTAAATCGTCCCGGATTTACCTGGTGATCTGCATTGTGCCTTTGCTGTCTATTGTCAACTTGTTCACTTCTCCTTGTTGCTTCAAGATAACTTTTGGAGGTAGATGGCTTATTTGTTTGAGATGCTTCTTCAGTATACCCAAGACCTGTCTTGATTAAAGGAGAATGCTGCACTTTGATAATCTCATCTAAAGTTTCATATCCTTTAGCAAATCGAAGATTAAGAGCTTTTGTTTTCTCAATATCTTTTCTAAGTCCCACAATTTCACATTCTAACTTTTCATTGTGTTCTTCCCTTTTAGCAAGTTGGAAATTCAGAGTATCTATAATCATATTCTTTTCTTCTAAACAAATTTAAAGTTTAGAAATTTCTTCATAAAGACCTTCTTCATCTATAGCATCCAAGAAATCATCATCTTCAAAAGCCATCAAAAGTCTATAATCATTACCTTGTTCATCCTCATCACTATTTGAAAATCCATCATTGTCTTCATGTGTATATTAGCTCTTCTTACTTACATTCTATTTTCTGTTCCATCTAACTGGTTCCTTACTTTTGTCAAGCTTATCTTTATGAGGACACTTGGCTGCATAGTGACTGACTCTTCCACAAGAAAAGAATTTAAAAGGTAGCTCACCTCTGAATCTTCCAGAACCCCGTTGAAGGTTCTTGACAAAGTTTGATTCTTCTTCTCCTTTTGACATATGTCCTGACTCATTGTATTCTCATTTTCCTGAGGCTTTGAATGTAGATTATTTCATGTCTGATGGTCCCCATTTTCTCATTTCGAAACCAGTTAGGATTCCGTGCAGCTGTGACATGGTAATGCTTTGAAGATTCTGCTTTTCTTCTATGGCTGAAACTTTTGATTCAAACTTAGAAGACAAAGATCTTAGAACATTTTCAACCAAATTGGCTTCTTTTATCTCTTCACCCAAGTTTTTCATACAATTAACAATCTCATCTATACGTAAGAAATAATTAGCCACACTTTCATCATTGTGCATTCTGAGGTTTTCATATTGGATTCTGAGAGTTTGTAGTTTTGCATGTTTTACTTGATCATCTCCTTCATAGCTTAGAACGATCTTGTCCCATATTTCTTTTGCGGTTTTGAGCTGCATAACCTTGATGAATTCTGATTGAGATAAACTCCCTAATAGAGTATTGACAGCCTTTGCATTTGTTTCATACTGCTTCTTACCAATTGTATCTGTAGGAGTTGCTGATGGAAATGTGTATCCTGTTTCAACGATATCCCAAACTTCTGTACCAAGAGATTGAAGATAGGTTGTGATTCTTACCTTCCAATAGATGAAATTGCTTCCATCAAAGATTGGTGGCCTCACAGATGCCTCCTTTTTGTAGTTGCTCATGATGATAGATCTTCCTTCAAGCGATCAAGCTTCTTCTAAAGGACCTGCTCTGATACCAATTGTTGGAAATAATACTGAGAGGGGGGGCGAATCAGTATTATCAAATTAATTATTTTTATTTCATAATCAAATCTGTATATGCTACTTCAGCTCTGGGAAACTGCATATATACACTATTGTGTCTAAAGAAACCAACGTATATTAGAAAACTTAAGATTCATTAATTGATGATCTTTAATCAGTGCATCAGGACTTCATTAATCATAAGAATAGTAAATAGGAGCAGTAAAACAGAATAGATCATCACACACATGGACACAAAGATATAAGGTGGAAACCCAATGTGGTTGAAAACCACCTGCTGCAATTCGTCTCTATCTTCTTTTAATTAGAAACTTCTTTTTACAATGATTCTGTACTGGTGTAGTCTTATACCAGTACACAGGCTGCTACCTGCAGAAGGCTACAACCTTCTCTCGTTCTCCAACTTCTCCTGGAAGGGAGCTACAACCCCCTTAGCTCTTGTACTAGCTGAGGTACTAGTATGTAGGTGCTGACCTACAGAAGGCTACAACCTTCTCTTTTCTTCCAGGGACCACGTTTCATAAATTTTCAAACTAGATCCATGAATAACATCAATTATATCTGCATCAACCAATCTCCTTTGTACAAACCAATATTGAATCAAATAGTCACTTCTCTGAATGTTGTACCCAGAAAACAATAATAGTTACCAGACACCAATTATGAACCCAGAACACTGCAGCAATAAATAGAAGTAGCTAAACATATTTGAAGAGACGTACGCTACTTCAATGTGTGCAACCTGTGTGCATACGCTTCTGCCAACCAGCGTATACACTATTCTGCATTACAAAACCGGCGTGTATATGCTCCTTTTCTTCGCTAAACCTGCGCACAGATCTATAAAAGATAATTTATCCTTTTCACTTATTCAGACATCAGTTATACCCAGATTATCAGATTTATAGATCAAGTCATGTGCCAAAATAATAGATCAAAATCACAAAGATACTACTATTCAAACCTTAAGATCTTGATCCATCAATAATACTTATCCTTCTTCTTGCACTCAGGTTCCTCCTTGATTCAGATCCAGCTATGCACCATAACCCAATGACTAATATTCTAGATCTATTTCTTCATGAGATATTCAATACTTGCGACAATACCCTTGCTTAATGATCTCCTTCCCCTTTTATAGTCTTAGGCCTTACACAAAACCATGGTCCAAAACCATAAAAAATCAATACCTTGGACCAAATACTTGGGTTCAACACTTCAAACGAGATACCATGGTCCAAGACCATAGGTCCAAATACCAAGGACCAAAAATAAGTTTTCCCACATGTACGCGCTTTTTCGTCCATGAAAGTGCATGCATACGCATACACGACCTTTGGTCAGAAATCCCGCGTGTATACGCGACTTCGTCAAAGGGAACCTGCGTATACCTCTTTTTCTTTCATTCTGAGAGCCTGAACAATGATCTGCCATCTGAGTGAGTTGCCATCAAGTACAACACTTGTGTCATAGTGCCAAACCTGTGTCACAATGCCAACACTCTAATGCCTAGAAGGAGGAGCCAAAGTTAAAATTTCTTTACATGTACAATTAGGGTGTATATATAAAAAAGGGGGTGGCCATTCACCTCCCATGTGACTCTTGGACTACCCTCATGACTATTTGACCTCTTTATGACCTTTCGGCTCCCACATGACTTTTCACATTACATGAATGACTCTTGGACTTCTAATTTACATTACATTTTTCAATATACAATTTATAGAATCCATAGATGATGTGGCACATGATGACTCGTGATATGACATGACATTGATGACATGGATTGCATGATGACATGGAAATGTCAAGCCACTCTTTGTTGCTGCTTTGTATTCAATAAGTGATGCACAATGCTTCATCTTCATGAGAGATATGCTTTTTTCTTCATATCCACCCTCCAAAGGATTGTGAATCAAATTGAGCCTTCATACGATCTTTATATTTCATCTTCTATTATAGTTTGGTGTTCCTTTGTCTTATTACATGAAGATCATCTTATCCATTTAGCTCCATAGGTGTCTTCTAGCATGGTCACCTTCTCCTTTTCCTCCATCATCATCCTATCATGATAAGATAGAGAACCTGCAAACGAAAACCATTCATGGCAAGTCAACATCAGTCTGAAATCCCCTAAGCTAGCATATTTCATGAACTCACACACTAGGGTTGGAACTAGTGACTCGTTAAGTGAGTGGTTGAGGGATTTTGTAGTTCTAAAGGCCAGGGTCTGGGACTAAGGCTTAAGAATATGCAACACGCAATTCAGGATGACCAAGTTCAAGATATTGTACGGTTAAGGGGCTTAAGATCTCATGGTTAGGGCATGACGCTTGAATGCACCCACTTTAAAATTCTAGAAGGACAGAGGCGAAGGAATTACGTAGTTGAGGGACTCAAGGACTCATTCGAGAGTCTTGAGCCTTGATATTATGCAATGTGCAGTTGAGGGAAGCTTGGGTAGAGTTATTTCATAGTTGATGGGCTCAAGAGCTCAGGATGGCGGCTTGAGCCTTGATTTTTCCTACTTCGCAATCCTGATAGGAAATAAAACCATGTGATTGCACACTTGTGCAGTTTAGGAGCTCAAGGCTAAGGCTTGAGGACTGAGACTCAACAATGCGAACTTAAGGCTGGACTAGGGAGAAATATTGTGCAACTTTGGAGCTTAAGCGTTGGGCTCGAGCACTGAGATTACACAATGCACAATTTTTGAAGGTAGAGTTTGTGCGTTGCACAGTGGCAAGGGACAAGGATGTTTCTACAAGGCTCAGACAACACAATGCGCAGTTTGGATTGGGCAGAGTGAGGTTGAGTGGCCCAGTCGGGGAGTTTTCCTAGTTGAACAAAGTGTTTTATTAGTGAGTTGAAGATGAGTAAAAGAGAGACATTGAGCATTATCACACACTTATATTACGTCATGATATGAAAAATAACACTCATAATATATGAACAACATCCCTTCTTCAATGCAACAACTTTGGGACAACTCTTACCATGTGTGACACTAAAGATATACTTTGTGATGACAGTGATGACACTTTTGTGACAATTCTTAAAACTTTGGGAATACATGTGATACATGTTTACATGATAAGAAAAATTCATTATCACAAATATTACCATTTGAGATAAACAAAAATGCCACTTTACGCAATGAGTGACACTTCCTATAACAGAAGACGACACATGTGATATGGAAAGAAAAGTGCAGATGACACTTGCGATACCAGAATGCCGGTGAGAGTGACACATGATAGATTGAATATCTCATGAGAATGACACTAATTAAAGTGAAAGAAAGAAAAAGAGACAATTGAAAACATGAAAATGTGAAAACAACACTCGCAAAAGTGAAAGTGCACAAAAGCGATAGTTTGAACAAATCACAAAAATAGAAGTACAAATGTAGCCAAAAGTGAGAGACTGTTAATGTACATGTGCACTAACTATTCACATGGGTTGAGCATATCATAGACACTGTCATGACAGACTGCTCTAGGGTTGGTCAATATTTCATGAAAGAACACACTCATGAATCCGTTACGAAATGAGCGTGTGTGAGCAGGTGAATTCGACACTCAAAATTCAATATTAACAAAACATCACTGGACAAGGAGTGACAATGGAATGAGCGATCACAAGATCCACAATAGGATCCAAAATTCGAGTGTAGGAAAAAATTTGGAGGGTGTTGTTGTAATAACACTACTTGCCAACACACTGGTAGAACTCTATATTTTGTGCCTCGTTAAATTCTTTATGCAAGATCTAGTTCTTCAGGAAGTATTGATACATTGTTCAGATTACCATGGCTTCCCCACTGACCCCATGGATTACTATAGTCCCCTTTATTCATTTTCTCGATTTAATGCAATAATAAGGTTAATGGTCACACGATGTTTCTAATCAATAAAAGGGTAACAAAGTTTGTGAGCTTTAGATTTTCAATGTCTAGTTTTTCATCTTTGGTGTTTCTATGTTGCCAACAAGCCTATATGGTACCCTGACAAAGTCATTTCATGGACACAAACATTTCTTCGTTTCCAACAAGCCAGGATAATACCTCAACGAAGTTTCTTGTTTCACCTCTTTGCAGAAGAAGCCTTTCTTTTCCTTCATTTTTATTTATTTATTTTATATAGGACCGTGCATCAACACTTATTTATTTCATGGGAGGAAGAGGGATCCTGAATTATTGAGAGAAGGAGAGGTTGTCCCTTCAGAGAAGCATGTATAAACCTCTAATATTGGTTTGCACATTTAGATTTTCCCATTTTCCTTCTCTACTTGATTTGATCAACTTCAAACATCGAAACATAAAGAACTGAGTCAAGGTGTAAGGTTTCAAGGGTATACAAGGGTATCATGGCTCAACACAATGCTTTCCTTATGCAAGGATTGTATTTTCCATCAGAATGTCGCTGATCAAAATATATGATCGAGGCGAGGAAGACGGAGAGAGGGTTAGCCAAATGTTGTAGTGTCACAAATCCCTTTTCTATTATTCCACATTTCATTTTGAAACAACATAGAATATTCATGCGAGCTATTACAAAATGAAAGAAAAGACAACACACAACAAGAAAAAAAACCAGCAGATAGAACAAGAGAAGTCTAAACTAAAACATGATTTGAAACCAAAATGAGAAAACAGAAGACAAACTACAGAAAATGAATGTAGAATGGATGTGTAGGTAAACTAATATGGAAATAGACCTACTCCTAACCTAACCAGCTAAAACGTCGGGGTCACGTATAATGAAATTTCCAATGTATCCAGCGTAGTCGTTCACAACCCACAGACACAAAGATAGGACCGATTAAAATTTAGATAAACTAACGTGCAACAAAACAAATAATAACTTGAATAGATTGCATAAAAATATGAAGTCCTTTCTCATCAAAAGAAATATAGGCCATAAAAACTACCTCTACCCAGTTCAAATTCTTACATTTTAGATGAAAACCATTATTAAAAAAACCTCAGAATATTGTTGTGAATGTTTGTTGAACTACATCAAAATCCTTAGCAAGAACGTGGAGAGATCGGAATTTTTTATTTGGGACGGAGCTTTCCAGGTAAGATTTCTCTAACCATTCAATGATTGGGTTGTAAAATTCTTGAAATCCTCTTCAAAACCATAAAATATTTGAAAAGATTAATTTTGCATTAAAGGCACAAGATTACGATGAGAATCTTGGAAGGGAAAATAGATCTGATAATATTTAGCTAGAATGTCAAGATATTGAGAATTTGACATAACCATCACCGAGTGCAGAACTGCGCCAACTACTTGACAAGTACTTCGATAGTGATATGTTAAACCATAAATATCAAAGGATGTAAAAAAATTGTCATTGGATGTGCTGATGGGAAAATAGTAAGTTGATTGACAGTCATTAGAGACAAACTTATGATCAGATGGGTTGATTAAAAAATCAGATTCCTAGTTTGTAATTATCAAGGATAAATCAATTTGAACAATTTCAAAAGTGCTCTACATAATAGAATCATCTTCCTTGCATGATGAGTGTAACAAACTACTTTCTTGTAACTGGTCACATACCACACCAGCATCATAATCGTTGAAAGAAGTGAAAATGAATGTCATTATATCAACCACATATAACTAGTCAGGGTCAAATGAGTGAAGAATAATTTGATTCATCAAATAACCCATGCATTCACTATCGCTCAAGGGGATTTTAGGTTCGATGAAAAAATATATCAACATCAGGATATTCACAAGAAATATCAAGAGTTTATTGTTTTCAAAAGATTGTGATAGGTATGACTCGTTTAGCCAAAGACAATTCTTAGAATAATTAACTTCATAGTTCCATGCTTCTGTGAGAGACACACTCTCCAAATCTGAGTTCACAGAAAGGGTTTTGCATGCAGATGAATCACCTGAAATAAAATCTTGAATCTGATTAGAAATTAAATATTGAAAGTTTAAAATATTACATCCACAATTCCAAACATATTTCAAGAAGGAATTTACATCCAGTGAAACCATGCAAAGAGAAATATTTTGTGAGGAAAACCAAACCTGACTAAGTTCAGGGATCTTACTAGAGTTGTGAGATCCTGACATAACCATCAAAAGAAGTTGAAATTCCTTTCCTCCCTCTCATGTCCTCGAACTTTCAAGGATTGTAAAATTGCATTTTGAAGATTGAACTAGATCGTGGATGGTGTCAAGCTCACTGTTTTCACTAATTCCAATGAGACCACTACTGACTGGATGGCAACCATCTATGTTGTTGGTTTGATCAGATTTTACAAGTTTGATAGCTAGATTACTCAAGTTGAATATTATTATGATCACAAATATAGACATATATGAACCAGAGAAATTTTATGAGCAAAATTATTTGAAGATTTGTCTTCATGCAAAACAAGTGATGATATAGGATGGAAAGGATACTCAATGATCTGATTGTTTTCTCTCTCATCATGGACAGCCTCACTATCTTATGTCAATTTTGGAAGTGAACTCATCTGATGAAGAACTTGAAAAGGATGGGGTATCTTAATTGCATGTAAATGCATCACAAACATGAGAGCATAAGGGATAGTGAGATGAAGAGGAAGTTTCAATAAAAACATTTTCTTCCGTTGGACTAGATTCCAGATCTAATTATGACAAATCAACATATTCTAGAGGAATCGAAAGATCAGTTGGTGCACTTGGGCATACATCATCCTACATAATAATGGAGCCAAAATCATTAGAATGATGGTTGTCCAAGACTTCAGATTGATCAGAAAAATTGATTTTATAAAAGTCATCATTGATATTCTTATATTCATTATTAATTACGCATGAAGCAACAACATATTCACATGGATGATTGTGGAAAAGAGAATAAATATTGAAATAATCTCCACCTTCTTGCTCCCCTACTTGCATAATGTGACTACCTTGAACCTGATCACAATTTGGACCAACAACTTGAAAATAAAGTGAGTGTGAAAAACTAGCTGGTGGAGTAAAAATGGGGGCTTCAATCAATGAACCTCTGACCTATCGCCTGCATTTGTGGCATATTAAACAATACCCTTAATTTGACTAGATATTGGAAAATAACCCTAAGATCAAATTATTTAACCCCCTACCAATATGAACCCAATACACCTTTCAAATTTAAAAAATCCTTACTCCCACTAGATATTATAAGTATACATTTTTTCATTAACTTTGAGCTCCATTTCTTATACTTGTCAATATAGAAACCCTTTACCCCCTACATATCTCCCAATATATTATGCCATTTTCTCCTCAATATATATCCCCAATATGAACCTGTGTGATATAGTATTTCTCCCCAAGTGAAGCCCTTGTGGGAGTAGATTTATCAAGAGGATGACGATAAAAAGTCATAGCATGTAGATTATAAAGGATAACAGAAATCAAAATCAGATTCAATACTAAAGTTATGAGTGTTAGTACCATCTTTTAGAATGGATAAATTATCCTTTACCTATGCTTCATAAACCATTTTGAAATTTCCTCTAAGGGATTTAAAGCATGAAAATAAGAAGGAGGATTAGAATATGGAATAGGAACTTGACGTGTAGATTTCCTAAAGAAGATTTCCCAAATTTCTTATCATCGTGACAAGGCACCCTCATTGGAACTGGAAAAGGACGATGACAAGGAAAAAAGGGAATAGAAACTTCCTCCTTTCAAATTAGAGGTTTCACATGATTTACAAGAGTTGAGGAATAGTAAACCTCAGGTGGTTTGGATTCACTTTGCAAAGAGATATGAGCTAAATGCTCAAACTTTTGTTTCAAGAATTCCCAATTTCTATATTCTTCAAGAAACTCGTAACAGAGTTGATAGAATCGATTAGAAAATTCCTCAATTGACTCATCAGGATTCATTCTTAGCTAATTTATTATTTTATAAACATCTTGGTAATCATACCTATCAAAGGCTTGATGAAGTTTATTGAGGAAATGATGAAAATAATGGATGGAAGAATATGGTAAGTTATGACACCAGTTACTGACATGAACTTCAAGGGTGAGGGAGAAAGTGATACATGAAAAATTTTCATCATCAATTTCATAATATTCACAAAATTTAAGAAAAATAGAGTTGTTCTTAGTTATGGATGTTCCATCCTCACCATCAAACTTTAATTAAGAAAAGTGATAGAGAGGCTCATTAGGGATTAAATTTTTACCATGAGATTGGTTAGAGAAACACCCCGACAGTATGATTTAAGGACGCACTATTTGAGATAAGAGGTTCAAAATGAAGTCAATAGGCTCATATGTCCCTCCTTCTAGTTCAATTTGTTGATGGTGTTGTAAATCCATCAACCAAGGGGGTCTCCCTGATCTGAAGTACCAATTAGACCTTACATTGTTTGGAGTCAGAGCCCCATTCTAAATATCAACCCAAATGGCATATATCCTTGTAGATTTTCCTTGGCTACAAATTTTGGCACAAGAGAGTAACACATGTGTTTTTTCGAATCACCAAGTGCATATGCCTTGTGAAATGTTCATATACGGAAAGTATCAAGGTCCTTCTACTGAATGGGTTGAGAAAAGTGGACCCTTTAAAGACAAGTAATAGTACTAATATTGAAAAGTCACATGCATATGTAAATAAGAATGAACCATCGATCAACCGGTGAAATAGATCACAAAGAAGAAATGATTGTTAAAGAAACTACATCACACCTTTAACAAGATAAGTACGAGAGCCACCAAAAAAGTTCAATTTCCTTAGTACAGATGAGAACAACATACATCACAAAAAATGAATGAGAAGCGTTATAATATTCATGACATATGCATGAAAGTGTGTTGGCTCAACGAGCTTCTGAATTAAGTAAAAGTTGCAAGATACATCAGGACAACGAACACCACTAACCCCAATAGTGGAGGATTAGAGCATTCACTTGTTTTTCTGAAACAACTATCTTCCTCTCCAATGCCTAGTAAGAGAAGACAAGGTGTAAATTCCTTTTCATGTATAATGAGGGTGTATATATAAAAAATGGGTTGATCATTCACCTCCCATGTGACTCTTAGATTACCCTCATGACCCTTTGACCTCTTTATGACCTTTTGACACCCATATGACTTTTCACATAACATGGATGACTCTTGGACTTCCACTTTACATTAGATTTTCAAATATAGAATTTACATAATTCACAGATGATGTGGCACATGATGACTCATTACATGAAATGACACTGATGACATGGCAATATCAATATGTTCTTTTCTTATTCTTTTTCTTCAATAAGAGATGCACAATAATTCATCTTCATGAGAGATATGCTTTGTTCATATCCACCCTCAAAAGGGTTGTGAATTAGATGGAGCCTTCTTGTGGTCCTAATATTTAACCCCTTTTTGTAATCTAGTGTTCCTTTGTCTTCTCAGATTATGATCATCTTATCCCTTCAACTCCATATGTGTCTTCTAGCATGCTCCACTTCTCCTTATCCTCCATAATGATCCTATCATGAAAAGATAAAATACATGCAACTAAAAACCATTCATGACAATTCGACATCAGTCTGAAAACCTCTAACCTAATAGATTTCATTAACTCACCTACTAGGGATGGAACTAATGATTGTTTAAGTGACTAGATGATGGATTTGATAGTTCCAAAGGCCAGGGTCTGGGACTGAGGCTTGAGACTGCACAATGTGCAGTTCATGATGGTCAGGTTCAAGATATTACATAGTTGACGGGCTTAAGAACTCAATGTTGGGGCTTGAGGCCTGAATATTCCCACTACGCAGTTCATGAAGGACTGAAACCAACACATTGTGTAGTTGATGGACTAAAGGACTTAGTCAGGAGGATTGATCCTTGAGACTACACAATGCACAGTTGAGGGAAGCCTGGGAAGAGGGATTGTGCAGTTGAGGGAATCAAGGGCTTAGGATCGAGGGTTGTGACTTGCGTTTTCCCACTGCATAGTCCTCGTAGGTAGGGAGACCAAGTGATTTGTCACTTGCATAGTTTAGGAGATCAAGTCTAAGGCTTGAGGACTGAGATTGCACATTGCCTAAATCAAGTTGGACTGGGGAGCAAAATTACGCAGTTCTGGAGCTAAGGGGTTGTGCTCGACCACTGAGATTGTGTAGTGCACAGTTTTGGAATTCAGATACCGTGCATTCCATAGTGCCAAGGTACAAGGGTGTTTCTTGAGGGCTGAGATTGCACTTAGTTCAGGCTAGGCAGAATGAGGTTGAGTTGCCCGGTTGGGGGGTTTTCCTAGTTTGACTAAGTGTTGGATCAGTGAGCCGAAGAGGAGTAAAGGGAGAGTATTTGCATCATCACACATTTATATAACTTGATGATATGAAAATTAACACTCAAAACATATGAACAACATACCTTCCTTAATGCACCAACTTCACATCGACTCCTCCCAAGTGCGACTCTAAAGATACACTTTGCAATGACAGTGATGACACTTGTGCAACAGTGCTTAAAACATTCGGAATGAATGTGATACATGATTACATGATAATAAAACCTCATTATCACAAATCTTACCCCTTCAGATAAACCAAAACTCCACTTTATGCAAAGAGCGAGACTTGCCATGCTAGAAGATAACACACGCCATATGGAATGAAAAGTGCGAACGACACTTGTGATATGAAAACGACGGTGAGAGAGACACATGAAAAATAAAATATATCATGAGAATAAAAATATTTAAAGTGAAATTAGGAAAAACAGACAATCAAAAATGTGAAAACAACACTTGCGAAAATGAAAGTGCACAAAAGTGACTGTTGGAAAAACTCACCAAAATAGAAGTACAAAAGCAGTTGAAATTGAGAGATTGTTGCTTAACATGCACACTAACTATAGACATGGGTAGAGCATAGTGTAGAGACTATCTTGACAGATTGTGGTAGGCCTGTTCATGCTTGCACGAAATAATGCACTGATGAATTGATTATGAACTGAGCATGTGTGAGTGGCGGACTTCGACACTTACAATTCAAAAAGGGAGCCTAAAATATTAAGAAAGCATCATTGGCCAAGGAGTAACTATGGAACGACCGATTTCGAGATCCACAATAGGATCCAGAATTTGAGTGTAGGAAAAAGTTTTGAGGTTGTTGTTGCAGTGACAACACAATCATAAGAGGTTTGTGCCTCTTTGTCCTTAATAAATATGAACTTAAATTTTTTTTGTATTGTAAGTCTTCTAAGGAACTGTGGGAGAGGCTCAATGAGAGTCATGAAGGAGATGACAAAGTAAAGCAAGCCAAACTACAAAATTTCAAAATTAATTTTGAAATATTAAGAATGAGTGAAGAAGAAACCATAGAATAATACTTCCTCAGACTTGATGAAGTAAACAACATTATTAGAGGCCTTGCCAAAGCTATACATGAAGATATAATTTCTCAAAAAATATTAATATATTTTCCTATGATATTTAATGCCAAAACATCTACCATTAAACAGATGTTTGATCTAGGGAGTCTCATAATTGACCAATTTATTGGTACTCTCACTGCCTATGAGATAAGAGTATGAAAAGAGAAGTTTGAACCAAAGGAGGCAACTTTTAACGTTTCCAAGAAGGCTAAGGAGCCCAAAGACCATTAGGATTGCTCCAGCTAGGAATTTGATCAAGAGATGGCTCATTTTTCAAATAAACTAAAACACGGCTAATGAAATTATAAGGGAAATTACCCATCAAATTATTCGACAATGGAAGAGTTGGACATCTTTTGTCCAAGTTTCCTTACAAAGAAATGATAGAAAAGGAAGATGATCAGAAGTTTAGAGGTAAGGCTAAAAAGCATCAAAAGAAGGGTATCTCTAAGAATAAGGGGCTCTACTCCAAGGAGGATAGCTCAATACCAGTGTCAGATAGAAGAAACTCCTCAATGGATGACTCAAATCAGTGGTTACTCATGGCATTTGGTGCAGAATCCAAACAAAAATTATTACAGACTCTAAAGAAGAAGTAGGAGTAGTGGAATTTGAAGGGGAATTCATCAGTTATCTTGATGAGTTAAAGAAGGAAATAAGAAAGAACAAGAAGCTAAAATAATAGTTTTAACATGTTGTAGAAAGTACGTATAAATTAGACAATCAAGAATTTGTTTTTTAAAAAGAAAAACTTGAAGAATCCATTAAAATTAAGGACAACTTAGATCTTTGACTGGAAGAAAAATAAAAAGCATGTAAGAAAATAGAAGAAGAGAACAAGCATATAAAGGAGGCGTTTTTCAAAGTAAAGAAGGAGATGATCTCTGAGACATGAAAAGAATAAATTATGTACCTAAAAGTCAAACTATAAGAAGTTACGTGAAAAGAAGAAGTTTTTAATGATTTGATGCATGAATGGGAAGAAAATTGTCAGAGTATCGAGGCAAAAGTTGGCTCTCTGTGAATGGATATTGAGAGACACGTGACCAAGAAGGGTGTAAATGAAAATTTTGTATAAGGGACAAGAAATCTAGATCAAATTTTGAACAATCAAAGCATTACAATGAAAAATGTCATTGGTGAGGGTCATGCCTGTGACAGACCTTTAAAGTTTGTCACCAATGTCACATATGGTGACGGTCCTTAAAAAACCATTGTTATAAGTGTGTATAGTGATGGTCCTTTATGGTTTGTCACCAAAGCCATTTTCAATGACACTTTTAGTGAGGGTCATTGAAGGCCCATCACTAATTCTCTCTTTGGTGACACTTCTAGTGACAATCATTTATTGACTCTCACTAATGCTCTTTTTGGTTACTTTCGGTGATGGTCAAAAATGTTCGTGATCATTGATCATTCCAATGAGTTTTTCATGACGCTATGTGCTTGCTAGTATATCTTTTGTCAAAATTAATGATTTAAGCCCATTGTTGTGGAGTCTTTTTCATTATGTGTCAAAGGCCATAGTGCTTAGATTCAATCAATTTTTTAAGAAGTAATTAGTGTGCATCATTTCTTTGAAGTAATCAGAATACAGTTTTCCTATTATTCAACACATGATTAATCTCTATTAGGTTTATTATCTAGAAAATTCAATTTAGATAAAGTTCCACTAGTGTGTGTAGGAACTATATTATTTAATACATAATCGAGCTCTGTCAATTCTATTAATGAGAGATATCTAGCACCCCTAAATAGTATCGGCACACCTTAACATGCCTTGGCACACACTAACATTCCTTGGAACATTACGTGTCTTGGAACAAATTTTTACCTAGAACATCTTGCCATGACTAGGATGCCCAAGCACATGTTGGCATTCATTAACACAACATAGAACTCTCCTAGAATGTGTTGGCATGCCCTGTAGTCCCTAACTGGAACACCTTGACATGCATTGACATACATTAACACTTGTTATACGAATTGGATCATTATATTATTTTTCATCCCTCTCATTGTATTTTGAGTGGAAAATGTGGAGGAATCAACTCACGGGACCGCTTTTATCGGTGGGACCTAGTTTCGTGAAATGTGGTTTGAAACCTTTTGGGGGTAAAAATATTCCATTAAATAACCTCACCTATTGATGTTATTCTACACATAGAGAGATTTCCAACAGCGCAAGCATTGTGTCATTCAGAGTCTGTATGCAAAAGTTATGCCACTCAAAACTTGACCTTCCTGTTTTCACACCTATAGTTTGGGAGGATGCCATGTCAGCCCCCATTATTCGTGGAAAAGGGGATAGCCACGTGTTTGTGATTTAAAATAATATAGAATATTCTATTTTGTAACTCTAGTTAAGAGTTTATGTAGTCAAAATTAACCACTAGTAGGCTATCGAGTTGTGTTATAACTAGGCCATTAGGAGGAAGAGGCATTCTATTTTTTCGAGACAATTTTGTTCCATAGTTGAGAAAATATAGCCAAGAGAGATAGGAGGTAGAGCAGATAGAGAGGCTATGTGCATTGTAGCACCCCACGTGCCACAAACATTACTTCTTTGTACCTACAACCATATTTCCAGATAGACAAAGAGAGCGAAGCGATTTCACTTTCCAGCTAGTTTTTCTCCCAAAAGGGTTTCCCAGAGATCATATCTTGTGTATTATGTGTGTGTGACTTTATTTTTTCATTATCTACTTTTTTGTTTGATTTACTTTTACATGCATGCACTCATTACAATTAGTTTTACAGATCTAGTGTTGCAGGTGGGAACACCCTAGGGCCTTGGGTTGAAAACCCCATCAAAGCGGAGGGCATACAACAGTAAGAAATAAATAGAAAGACAATTTAAATGATTAAACTAAACTTTGAAGAAGTGGCCTTAACTGGAGGTCCTATGTTTGGGTCAATCCAACAAGGTCCAAACCCTCTGCTTCTTTTGATGCCTTTAAAACCTGTAAATTATCCAAGAAAAGCGTATACAACAAGAATAAAAGAAAGCATGTTCATGATATACATGTTAGATCATATAATAAAATGAACAATTACACATTAATATAATATTTAAAATCAAATCACAACATAGATCAATTCATAAACACGATAAATATTAAGAACAAAACATCATTTCTTTATTGATTTGAGCTAAATGAAAGGTGGAAAACTACAACCTGAGTCTTCCTCCAGCTCCAAGTAGAACCGTCCTTTGGATCCATCCTGTCTAGGCCTCAGCAATCTTCCTCCATCAATACACACAAAGATGTCATAAGAGGGATGAAGGACATCTCAAAAGTTGAAACAAAGGTTTCCTATAACTTGGGGAGTGCAGGAGGCATAGTGATTTCTTCAAACTCGATCCAGGATCAATCAAATATAATATCAATATCTCATCTCTTCTCCTCCTTTAGGCCTTCCCATGGAGTTTTATTTATACTTCGCCAAATTAGTTTTTTTTCAGTTGGGAAACAGTTGGGCCACGGGGTGTAGCAGGTGACTAATAGGTAGAACTAGTAAACTCCACCTGAATTTAAGGAGATTTATTATTTTTAAGTGTTTTAACACATATACATGGGTTGGGTATATACTAACCCACGTGTAGACACTTTTAACACAGGGAAAAGTAGCGTATAGGAAATAAAGCATTGTTTTTTAGAATTTGGAAGAAGTATGGAAAGGAAGGGTTTCCCTAGGCCATAACCAGAGCATGAGATATACCAAGAGTGGTAAATGGTGCTATAACATATGCCCCCTCATATAAGAGGTTAGAAGGGGTACATGATGGCTTAAATGTATCAAGTGTATAGAATGAATCATGCCATGATCGGGGAGGAGTTCACAAGAATTCAGCCTACCAAGCCAGTGAAAGAGATCAGAAAGAAATTGATGTCTAAGGCAGGCATACCCATGCTTAGAAATAGTAAATCATGTCCACATGTGAAGTACAAAAGTAGATCCAATATGCATACAAGTGTAAAGGAACCGAAAATACATAATGGGTCATCCGATCATATCCAAATAAGTACATGTCTAAATATCACATATAAAGAACTGATCAATGATATTGAAGTAGGAAGCTAATCACTGAAGTCATAAAGCTGATATGAAAAATACAAAGTCAAATGGTGGAATAAGGGGTACTACACTGCAACTTGGGTGCCAACATATAAAATGTCATTGCAAGGAACTACGACATATAAGGTGGATGGTGTCAACTAGCAAAAACAAGAGAAACTGAAAAGTGAACCAAGAAATGTTGATGCAAACCTGAGGTCTTCACCGACCTTTGTGGTACATTACTACACAATGGGAATAAATGATCCAAGGTCGACCATGTGAGAAATTGTTTGACTACCATTCATTGATGTATACTGTTAACAAACGCGAGAGTACTCACCGATAATGATTATGAGATCCAAGGTACCTAGTGCAATCTAACAAGTGTGAATAAATGAGTTGTAGTCGAACACTTGGAAGAATCTATCAATGAGAAGACAATGGTTTTTTCCCACTATTGATAATGAAGGAGTCTACCACTACTGACTGCAAACCCTAAGGTACTACAAAATGGACTCTAGATCGCATTCTGAGAGAAATGAGTTGAAGTCGATGGGAAAAGATCCGCTAGAAGGAAGGAATTAAGGAATCCTTCATCATTCTAATGCGAGTGTAACCCGCGGGCCAATAATTTGGAAGGAATGAGATGACTAAAGATGTAGCAACCCAACTGAAGCACGTTTCCAGCGTACACAAGATGTAGCTAGCGCGTGATAGAAACCCTCTAAACCAACCAATAATGAAAGTTGTCACAGAGGCGAGGAATCCATGAATAGGGTCAAATGGAAACCAAGAGACTGCATGAATTTTAATGTGTGATAATGAACGCTGATGTTGGACACAAGGGAAACCACTTAGTCAAAGACCCATGATACTGATCGATGCTGAGCACAAGGTGACCTATCAATAATGAAAATAGGGCCAGGGTGCGGCTCTAGATCTGCTGTCAGAGCAATTTGTCATAGTCGATAAGAGCAAGACCCACCAGCAAGAATTCAATGGAGACCTTCTCAAACCAGCACGAGAAAAGGACCAAATAGCTGATCTGATAACAAACATGACTCTGACAACTAGGAATGGCCGACTGAAAAATAGGTCAAGAGACAACACAGAGAGGCCGACTGAGGTTTACTTCCATTGAACAAAAGCATGACTCACTGTGACTACATGGCAACATATGATAACTTTGTATAAGTTTGTCATGCAGGAGGCATAAGAAAACTCTCCATATGATTGGAAGAGATAACCAATCGGTGGAATACTGACTCAATAATAAGGTTAGGGCTCTCCTAAGTTAAGCTAAAGCCCATCCTAATGGAGGAAAAACATTTATTTATGAGTGCTTTGTTCAATGGCGACACAACTAACTCTAGCTGCCTTCAATTATGGAATAATGTCTCGTTCCTGCTCTTTTTGGGATATATATATTTTTCATCTTTTTCATATTTATGAAGCCTTAAAATGAATAAAATAATTCTATAGTACGATGGAAAGAACAAGTTTCCAAATGCAGATGCTCTAGTTCCCTGGAGGGGAACATTCCTATGCTTAATGCAATGTGATGAAACTGGTCAATGACACTCAAAGGAATTTTCTTTCCATGGGTAAAAAGGTGTGTCAAGTTACCCAGGCTAAGTGATTGCAAGGTTGATTTCGCAAAAGACATGGTCAAAAGGTGGCTTAAACACGAGTCCAAGTGAAGCCGGTTCAAGGCCAAAAGGTACAAATGGTCAACATGCAATGCAGCAGTACAACTCAACACAAAGGAGCCTCTAGGGTATAAAGCCAGAAAATAGCGAAGAAGAAAGAGAATGAGTCTCCAATGCATAAAACAATGTAAACTTTGAAACGGGAACTGATACTGTTACCCATTTCGTAGAGATAGCAAAAAAGTGACCTGATTTTGAAAAGGGGTGATGTAGAACGAACATGTTTTTTTTAGAGCATACTTTTTGGCACTTTAATTTTTTTATGTACATTACGTTTTAGAATCGTTTTAGAATGGTAGTGATTTTCATGCTGATTTAAAAAAACGAGTATTCTGCATCACCCCCTTTTTTTAGAAGACCTGTGTTTTGGCTTTAAATCTTCTAATGTATAAAATGTAAATAATTATTTTGTAAATTTGATCATTTTTGAAGTGGCCATTTTCTTCACATTTTCTTGTTTCTTATTTTAATTTTAACTTTTTTTTGGTGAGGCTTTTATTGTTTTGCATTTTTAAATTAGGAGGTCGATATTTAGAATTTTCGATATTCTACATATTTATACATCCTTAATTAATTTTTGAATCCACATGAAATAATTGTTTCTAAAAAACAATATTTTTTAACAATGGACATAAAAATAACCATTTTTAACATAAATATAACTAAAAAATTACATGTTTTGATAATTTTTTGCTAGAATTGACATGTCAAAATCACAATTTTTATACGATAATTTTAACCAAAAACGGTTAAATAATAGCTTTTTTAATGAATTTCATGTCAAAAAAATAATAATAATCACTTTTTTTTCTTCAGAAAATAATGATTAACTTAAAAATCAATGCGAAAATCACATATTACAAATATTCAACATATAACAACCCTAATTGAGTCTTTATTATTCTCATAAAATGTCAAAGTCAAAACATTGCAAAGCTTGATTTACAAGCATAACTTAAATTTAATCAAACAACGTCACGTAATCCAAACTCTTCGTCCTCTAGAGTTTCATCATTGTCTTCTTCCACAATATTTTCTGTTTCCTTTTGCTCACTTTCATCTTCTAATGGATCTTTGATGTCTGCGAATCTCCCAATGTATGTCTTTCCAAACATTCCATGTAATGGTGGTTGGGGTTCTTTTGCCTTTTTTGCCACACGTGATTCACTAAAGTCCCCTTTATTCAACCCAATTTCTTGCATTGCATCTGGAAGAAATTGAAGAACATTAATTCTTTGCTGAATGAAATTGCACTGTACTGGATCTTTTTCAATTGCAATGCAATTTCTTCCTTTTTGAAGGCAACATGCTAGCATTGTACCTAATTATCAACCACAAAAGAAATAATGAACTAAATTAGTACAATGACATATTAATTAAAAAATAACATATTGAAATTCAATTCCATATAATAAAACTTACCTGAGCCAGAAAATAAACCCAGAACCATATCTCCTTCATCTGACAAATGTCTATAAGATAGTTAATCAATAATTGTGGTTTTTGATAAATGTTAACTATCTCTCCTTTTGCTTTTGATTCCGGGAATCAACCAGCCGCCAGCTGGGCGGCTGGGTGATTCCCACCAGCCGAGCGGGCGGTTGGTGGCTGGTTCATTCCCAGAATCACCCAGCCACCAGCAGGGCGGGTGGCTGGTGGCTGGGTGATTCCCGCAATCAACCAGCCAGCTGAGAATCAACCACCTACCATTCGCCCGCCCGGCTAGTGGCTGGGTGATTCCGGGAATCAACCAGCCACCAGCCGCCCGCCCGGCTGGTGGCTGGGTGATTCCGGGAATCACCTAGCCACCAGCCGGGCGGCTAGCTGGTGCTTGGTTGATTCCCGGAATTACCCAGCGACCAGCCCGGCGGCCGGCCAATGGCTGGTTGATTCCGGAAATCAACCAGCGACCAGCCGCCCGCCTGGCTGGTAGCTGGGTGATTCCGGGAATCAACCAGCCACTAGCCGGGCGGCCAGCTGGTGGCTGGTTTATTCGGGAATCAACCAGCCACCACCACCAGATGGCCACTCAACTGCTGGCTGGTTGAATCCCGGAATCAACCAGCCACCAGCCGGCCGCACCAGCCACCACCCGCCCACCCGGCTGGTGGATAGTTGATTCCCGGAATCAACCAGCCACTAGCCGGGTGGCCGACTGGTGGCTAGTTGATTCCGGGAATCAACTAGCCACCAGTCGGCCACCCGGCTAGTGGCTGGTTGATTCCGGGAATCAACTAGCCACCAGTCGGCCGCCCGGCTAGTGGCTGGTTGATTCCGGAAATCAACCAGCCACCAGTTGGGCGGCTAGCTGGTGGCTGCTGCCCAACTGGTGGCTAGTTGATTCCCAGAATCAACCAGCCACGAGCTGGCCGTCTGGCTGGTGGCTAGGTGATTCCCGGAATCACCTAGCCACCAGCCGGGTGGGGGAATCAACCAGCCACCAGCTCGCCGCCCGGCTAGTGCCTGGTTGATTCGGGGAATCAACCAGCCACCAACCGGGCGGAGCCCCCAGACGGACGGGCGGCTGTTGGCTGGTTGATTCCGGAAATCAACCAGCCACGAGATGGCCGCCCGGCTGGTGGTTGGTTAATTCCGGGAGTCAACAAGCCACCAGCCGCCCGCCCGGCCGGTGGCTGGTTGATTCCGGGAATCACCCAGCCACCAGCCGGGCGGCCAGCTGGTGGCTGGTTGAATCCTGGAATCAACCAGCCACCAACTGCCCGCCCGACTGGTGGCTGGCTGATTCCGGAAGTCAACTAGCCACCAGCTGGCCGCACGGCTAGTGGCAGGTTGATTCCGGGAATCAACCAGCCACCAGCCGGGTAGTGATTCCGGGAATCAACTAGCCACCAGTCGGGCGGGCGGCTGGTGGCTGGTTAATTCCCGGAATCAACCTACCACTAACCGAGTGGCTAGCTGGTGGCTGGTTGAATCCCTGAATCAACCAGCCACCAACCGGTCGCCTGGTTGGTGGCTGGTTGATTCCCGGAATCAACCAGCCACCAACCAGCCACCTGGTTGGTGGCTGGCTGATTCCGGGAATCAACGAGCCACTAGCTAGCCGCCCGGCTGGTGGTTGGTTGATTCCGGGAATCAACGAGCCACCAGCCGCCCGCCCAGCCGGTGGCTGGTTGATTCCGGGAATCACCCAGCCACCAGCCGGGTGGGCGGCTGGTTGATTCCGGGAATCAACCAGCCACCAACCGGGCGACCAGCTAGTGGCTCCGCCCGGCTGGTGGCTGGTTGATTCCCGGAATCAACCAGGCACCAGCCGGGCGGTTGATTGATTCGCCCACCCGGCTGGTGGCTGGATGATTCCAGGAATCAACCAGCCACCGACCGGGCGGACGGCTGGTGGCTAGTTGATTCCGGGAATCAACCAGCCACTGGTCGGGTGGGCGACTGGTGGATGGATGATTCCGGGACCAGCCACCAACTGGGCGGCCATGTGGTGGCTGGTTGATTCCGGGGAATCAACCAGCCACCTGCCGCCCGCTCGGCTAGTGGCTCTGCCCAGCTGGTGGCTGGTTGATTCCTGGAATCAACCAGCCACCAACCGGGCAGTGATTCCGGGAATCAACCAGCCACCAGCCGCCCACGCGGCTGGTGGCTGGTTGATTCCCGAAATCAACCTGCCACTAGCCGAGTGGCCAGCTGGTAGCTGGTTGAATCCCGAAATCAATGAGCCACCAACCAGGCGACCGGTGGTTGATTCCGGGAATCAACCAGCCACCAGCCGGGCTGGTGGCTGGTGGCTGGTTGATTCCGGGAATCAACGAGCCACTAGCTGGTCGCCCGGCTAGTGGTTGGTTGATTCCGAGAATCAACGAGCCACCAGCCGGGCAGAGCCCCCAGCCGGGCGGGCGGCTGGTGGCTGGTTGATTCCGGAAATCAACCAGCCACTAGATGGCCGCCCAACTGGTGGCTGGTTGATTGGCTGGTTGATTCCCGGAATCAACCAGCTACCAGCCGGGCAACCAGCTGTTGGCTAGTTGATTCCCGAAATCAACCAGCCACCAACCGCCCGCCCGGCTGGTGGCTCCGCTCGGCTGGTGGCTGGTTGATTCCGGGATGGCTGGTTGATTCCCGGAATCACTGCCCGGCTGGTGGCGGGTTGATTCCTGGTTGATTCCGGGAATCAACCAGCCACCAGCCGGGCGGGCAGCTAGTGGTTGGTTGATTCCCGGAATCAACCTGCCACTAGACGGGTGGCCAGCTGGTGGCTGGTTGAATCCCGGAATCAACCAGCCACCAGCCGGGCAGGTGGCAGGTGGCTGGTTGATTCCGGGAATCAACGAGCCACTTGCTGGCCGCCTGGCTTGTAGCTGGTTGATTCAGGGAATCAACCAGCCACTAGCCACCCGCCCGGCCGGTGTCTGGTTGATTCAATGAATCACCCAGCTCCCAGCCGCCCGCCTGACTGGTGGCTGGGTGATTCTTGGAATCAACCCACCACCAGCCGGGCAGGCAGCTGGTGGCTGGTTGATTCCCGGAATCAACCAGCCACCAGCCGAGCGGCCAGCTAGTGGCTGGTTGATTCCCGAAATGAATCAGCCACCAGCCACCCTCCCGGCTGGTGGCTGGTTGATTCCGGGAATCAACGCCCGGCTGGTGGCTGGTTGATTCCGGGAATCAACGCTCGGCTGGTGCCTGGTTTATTCCGGGAATCAACCAACCACCAGTTGGCCGCCCGACTTGTGGCTGGTTGATTCTGGGAATCAACCAACCACTAGCCGCCCGGTTGGTGGCTCGTTGATTCTTCGAATGACCCAGCCACCCGCCGGGCGGAGCCACCAACTAGGCGGGCAGCTGGTCGCTGGTTGATTCCCGGAATCACCCAGCCACCAGCCGGGCATGCGGCTGGTTGCTGGTTGATTACGGGCGGCTGGTGGCTAGGTGATTCCGGGAATCAACCAGCCACCAGCCGCATAGCCGCCCTCCCGGCTGGTGGCTGGGTGACTCCCGGAATCATCCAGCCACCATTCACCCACTCGTCTAGTGGCTGAGTGATTCCGGGAATCAACCAGCCACCAGTTGTCCGCTTAGCTGGTGGCTAGGCGATTCTGGCTGGGTGATTCCCGGAATCACCCAGCCACCAGCCAGACGGGCTGCCGGGGTGGGGCGACCCGATATCTCCCAGCCACGGGTGGTGCCACCCTTGGCTGCGCCGCCCCGGCGGCCCGCCCGCCAGCCCGTCTATTGGCTGGGTGATTCCGGGAATCACCCAACCACTAGTCCCCTACCCAGCTGGTGGCTGGGTGATTCTGGGAATCACCCAGGCACCAGCCGGGCAGGGGGAATCACCCAGCCACCAACCAGGCGGGTGGGCGGGCCACCGAGGTGGCGCGGCCTAGGCTGGTGCCACCCCAGTGGCCCGCCCACCTGCCTGGTTGGTGGCTAGGCGATTCCGGGAATCGCCCAGCCACCAGCCGGGCGAGCCACTAGTGGCTCGGTGATTCCAGCCGCCTGGGTGATTCCCGGAATCACCCAGCCATGAGTTGGGCGGGTGCGGGCGGCTGGTGCCTGGGTGATTCCCGATATCACCCAGCCATCAATCAGCCGGGCGGGCGGGGTGGCGCAAATCACCCAGCCACCATCCGGGTGGGCGGGCGAGCCGCTGGGGTGGCCCGGCCTTGGCTGGCGCCACCCTGGTGGCCCACCCGTTCGCCTGACTAGTGGCTGGGCGATTCCGGGAATCACCCAACCACCAGCTGAGCGGGCGGGCAGGCCGCCGGGTGGCACAGCTTGGGCTGGCGCCACGCCGACGACCCGCTTGCCCACCTGGCTGGTGGCCTTGCGATTTCGGGAATTGCCCGGCCACCAGCTGCTCGCCCGGCTGGTGGATGGGTGATTCCGGGAATCACCCAACCACTGGGCAGGCGGGCCGTCCGCGTGGCGCGGCCTGGGCTGTCGCCACACCGGCTGCCCGCCAGCCTGCCCGGCTGGTGGTTGGGGGATTTCGGGAATTGTCCAGTCACGAGCCGTGCCACCCCGACGACCTGCCCGCCCGCCTAGCTAGTGGTTGGTCGATTCTCGGAATTGCCCAGCCACAAACCGGGTGGGCAGGCTGGCCGTTGGAGTGGCGCGGCTGGGCTGGCGCCACCCTAGCGGCCCGCCCGCCCACCCGGCTGGTGGCTGGGCAATTCCTGGAATCATTTTTCTTTTGTATCTAGCATGTTATGGTTGAAAACATGTTGAATTTATACTTAGGAAAGAAAAATGATATCCTACCAAAAACATTAATGTGTTTTTTCCTCATAAACAACTTTGTTTGGAACATAAAAATTTGGTTTTACTAGCATTTTTTAAAAATTTTGATAATTGACCCTAAAAAAAAAAGTCATTGTTCCAGTATCATCACTTTCGTTTTTAAGCTATATTTTCCATGAAAATTTCGTAGTCACTTCCATTTTTAAAACTTGTTCAAAATTGACCCCTAAAAAATAAAATCATCGTTCCAGTATACACACTTTCATTTTTAGCACTGTTTTTGATGTTTTTTCGGGGATTTTTGGCCAGAGTTCCCGTTTTGAGTTTATAGTTCCCGTTTCAAAGTTTACATTGTTATAAGTCATAGCGGGACTAAAGACCACTCCCGAGCCTACTCAATATAGCAACATGGGAAACATATGCTAACGAGGATCTAACTAAGATGCCCATGTAAAGGTTGGCTCTACCATCATATCATTATTTTATAAGTCGACGAGTGAAAATGGTTTCTAAATCAAGACATGATGGGGTTGACCCTATGGCAAAAAACATCGCAGTATGGAGGCTAGTATGCAAAATGCAGTGGAAAGTGATACTTCCTAACCTATATGCAAGTAAGAAATTGATACCTCCCATGATGGGTCTACAGTCATGGAACTGAAGCAATATCCCAAAAAATCTCCAAAATATTGAGTAAAAAAACCCATCACAACACTCCAAGCCAAAATGTCAAAAAGTCCACAAAAGCAATACCAACATTAGAAAAAATAATTTTCATTTTTCAACCTATATATGGAATTTTCGACTCACAGTTTCTCATTTGTGTTTTGAGCAATTGGGTGAAGTATTTGTGGAGAAAAACCCAAGGAAACTTCCTCTATCAAATTCAACCGTTCAAAATTATTCAAATCTTCCACACAACCTTCTAATCATACTTTTGATAATTTTCATGCTTTTTATTTTTTTTCATAAATTTGAATGTAAGGAATTATTTAAAAAAAAATTCTCTTCATACACACGAGTTGGATACAGGTGACCCACGTTTATAGCGAATCTCTACACAATTATGTTAATAATGAACCCACATGTGCACGATTTTAAAATTTTAGACCTGGATTTAATGATTCAAAACATCTTTTTTTGCAGGATGACAATTTCCTGGTGTGAAAGAGAGCAAGTGCCATTCATAGCCAACTAATGGAGGATCAAAATGCCTTGAGAGGCTGAAGTTTGTTAAAATTATTCAAAATGACGATCATGAAGGCAAATACTCGATTTCTTGACTTGCTAATCCACTACTGGAGTGCAGAAGAAGATGCATTCGTGATTGATCATATGCCCCTGAGGATTGAAATAGAGGACATCTATTTCATTACATGTCCTTCTCGCAGGGGAGAGAGGGTGCACTCAACCGGAAGGACAAGAGGTAGTCTCAGTGTAGAAGAATACTTTTGCATATACTATCCTGGAAACCCAGAAAAGGTTGGAATTCAGATTCCAATCAAGTATGTAGAGAGTTTATCGCTGAGGATCCTACTATTTACTATAGCAAGGGTAAACAATTATGTTATTCTACAACAGACTTCAGGTGTTTCCATGAGCCTTGCAGTGGATTCTCTCACTACAGTCTTCGATTGGTGTACACCTCTACTAGCCAACATGATGAAATAACTTACTTCCATCTAGAAGGGTTAGACAAAGAATTTTGGGTACAAAACTATCTTACGTTCCTTCTTTTTTGGGAGAGTACCTGAGCATCGTCCCAAGGTATTATCCAGCATCAGCAGCCCAAGAGATCCACAAATGGGCAAGTCAATTGACTTGATGAAACAACTAGGGGGTGGTGAGGTCCCTAGGACTACATTTTATGACGAGTTTTTCCTTTGGTGGGATCAGTCATTACATTCGAAGACTACCCTTATGCCAGAATGGATTTCTAAGGAGATCAAGATCTAGTATTACCACCAGATCCAGCATGGGGTGCCATAGGTATAAATGATTTTTAATTTTTGAGTTTCAAGATTGTTTTGGATTTTTAATATAAATGAATTAAAAAATCTTTTTGATGAGACAAAACACTTATAAAATTATTGATCATGACATAGATGTGCGACCAATGAGACCTGATGGTCTTCCTCGACATAGGCATCATGGAAGAGATGTCGAAGGGGCTGCAACAGAGACTAAGAGGGTCCTCCATGTAGTCCAGAGAAACTTGGTGAGATTGACTCACCAAGTACCCATGGTGACCATGAAGGACTTACCAGAGCAGATGCAGTGGCGCCTGGTGAGAGTACCATGGGATTGGGTGCGACTATTTCGACGGGTGGCCAATGCCATCGTTTTCTTTCTTGGTGCTCATCCCAAGCATGATCGTTAGATATATGATTAGATATTTTATGATTAGACATGATGATGGGCATAAGCCCAAATTTTGGAGGACATTTTGTCTCGATTTCATATATTATTTTGGACACAAAAATTCTATCTATATACAGACGGTTTTATGATGATCATATATACAAATGATACATCGATTATTTTTTATGTTTTAATGTGATGAATGATTTATATGCCAATCCAATCCTTCATTAGCAATAGAATCTTCTAAGGAATTTTCTGATCGTGGAATATGAACAAATTTGATGTAAACAAATGATCTTTGCAAATAACGCATTGTCTTACGAATAGGGATATCTTACCTGATAGATGTTATTCAATTTAGATACCACCAGTTGTGAATTCAAATAAGCTACTAACGAGTCAATATCAAGAGAGATTGACTCAGATAGTAAATTAAGAACAATAGTATATTCAACAATATTATTGAAGCAGGACCGATATATACTCCTCTCAAAACCATCAACTGGCCAGATGGATAATAAATCACCCAAACCATGGAAGCGAGGTTCCAGGTGTGTCTACTGGCTCCCTCAGCGAACCCTAGATATATCAAATCGTCCATCAATACCTACCAAATCAGATCAATAATATCGACATGACTAAAACAGATAGATAGATATGTACAACCATACAATATATACAAACAAGTAAATGCTCGGCTGAAGCCTAAGAAAAGTACTTCTTAAGGTAGAGCCCATTTCTGGGCTTCGCCAACTTGTTTCCTTCAAAATCAATCAATTCATAGGCTCCCTTTTTCAAAACTCTTTTGACAATGAAGGGACCGTACCACATAGATTTAAACTTTCCTACCCCCAAGGCATCTTTGTCTTGATCGTAGACCAAGACAAGGTCACCTTCAGAAAAATTTCTAGGACAGACAACTTTATCGTATTAAGTTTTTACCCCCTTTTTATGAGCTTCAATTATTATGGCAGTATCTCTACGCTACTCATAAAGATTTTCTGAATGAATGAGGCATTTTCAAGACTAGAAGTATCAGGAAGAAGTTCAACAACCAGTTTAAGGGAAGTAATTTCACATTCTATAGGAAAAATAGATTCCAACCCGTAAACTAATTGAAAGGGAGTAAAACCAGTGGCAGTCTTAACTGACATTCAGTATGACCAAAGTGTCGGATATAACATGATGTGCCAATTGGATCTATCTTTATTAATCGTCCTTTGCAGGATGATTTTGAGGGATTTGTTCACAACTTCAACCTGCCCATTAGCCTGAGGATAATACGGAGATGAATGCTCCTACCCAAAACTGAATTTAAGAGCCAATTCAGACATCATTTTATTTTCTAAATGATTGCCATGGCTAGTGACATTCTCTTTAGGAATACCAAACCCAGAAATAACTTGATTGAAGAGAAAAAACGCCATTGTTTCACCATCATTTGTGAATGTAGCCATAGCCTCAACCCACTTAGTAAAGCATTCTACTACCACGATGATATACTTGTCATTTCCTACCGAAGGTGGATTACAGGTAGTGTAATCAATGCCCCACTTTGTGAAAGGACTGACAGTGATCACTGGGAAAAGCAGAGCTGGATGTGCGTGTATTTTCTGAGTATAAACCTGACAGGGATGACATCTCTTGCCCACCTCAATACAATATTTGAAGATCGAAGGCCAAAAGCAGCCTGCTCACAAATGTTTTTGGGTTGTAGCAAGCCCATATAGATGACCAGCATAAGCTCCATTGTGGAAATCACTAAGCACAGACTCAACTTCTTCCAAGTTTAAACAACATCTAAGGATTGAATCAATCCCGCGACAATAAAAAGTGTCACCAATAATAATATAACTTTTAGCAAGGTGACACAATTTTATACGCTCATCCTTGGAAAAATATGGTGGAAGCTTCAATTCTGGAGATATATAATGATATCCTCATACCAAGGATCTTACGAGGAAATAAGAAATAGATGTTCATCATGAAAAAATTCCCTATAAATGATTTCTTCCTCACAAGGAAACTCTGAGATCAACTTTGCAAGTACTAAAGATTTCTTATACTTAGTTGACATGAATTCGTGGTCAAATTCTTGTAAAATGACAATCCATCTATTATATTTTACCCCAATCACTTGCTTATTGAGAACAAACTTAAATGTATTGACTACTGCTAAGAGGAAAGTTTTTCAAAGGAGAATATAATGTCTAAGTCGTTGGATATCATGGACAGCTACCAAAGCTAATTTCTCAATGGGATAATAGTGTGTTTCAGGACCTACCAAGCCTTGGCTCAAATAGTAGATTAAATGCTCACATAAGGCATCGTTTTCCTAAACCAAAACCATACCAATAGTTGATTCTGCTATAGCGAGATACAAGAGGAAATATTTGCTATAATCAGGTGGAATCAAAAAAGGGGTAGAGGTTAATGCTTTTTTCAAATCATCAAAAGATCGTTGTGCGAAATCATCCCATAAAAATTGGACTCCTTTCTTAAGCAATCTCATAAATCCTTTTTTGATCTCGGCATAATTAGCTATAAATCTCCTCAAGAAACTTGTTTTTCCTTGGAGACTCTGAAGTTGACATATATAGGATGGGGGAGGAAACTGAAGTATTGCCTCAACCTTGAAGGGATCTACATGAATCCCCTCCGTCGACACAATGAATCCCAACAACCGACTGGATGTTATTGCTAAAACACACTTATTCAGATACAACTGAATTTTATAAAAATGACATCGTTCAAATATCAATTGAAGATGTTTAGGATGATCAATTCTATTTTGAGAAAGAGCAGCGAAATCATCCAGATAGGCCTCGATAATGTGCTTGATATCTTGAAAAGCATATGACATGTCCCGTTGAAAAGTAGCTCTAGCATTTCTGAGGCCAAAGGAATCTTTTTGTATGCAAATGTAGTGGAGGGAAAAATAAAAGTTGTCTAGTGTTGATCTTCCAGATGGATCGTAATTTGATTATAACCATAAAACCCATCCATAAACAGAAAAATCTCATTACCCACACATTCATCAATAATCTGATCAATAAAGGGCATGGGGTAATTGTCCTTAAGACAAGCCTCATTTAGGTCCCTAATGTCAATGCATATGCAAACCATTCCTTGCTTTTTTTCTACGGGGACTGGATTATAGATCGACTCAGTTAAGGGAACAGGGTATATGAAACCCACCTTAAGCAACTTCTTGACTTCAACTTTCATAGTTGCTGCTTTTCTACGGTTTACCAATCGAATTTTCTGACAAATAAGTTTTGCATTTTCATACGTATTTATATCATGCTGGACTGTAGATGGATCTATTCCAGTGATTTCCTCATAAGACCAAGCGAACACATCATGAAACTCTTTGAAGAGATCGGTATAAATGTGAACTTGTTAAGGGGAATAGTCAGCTCCAATGAAGACATTTTCAATAATGTTGGGATTCCTAGAGATGTTCACTGGAACAATTTATGAGATAACATAAATATTAACTTTGGAAAAAAATGTGTTGCAGCCAAAGGGTTTAAAACTGCATGAACATCACTAGTAGAGGGACTCGACAAACTTGATTCGACTTATTGCAAATAAGGGAGAAAATATGAACAATGGTGCAAGTCAATCCATGGTATTTCAATACCCATCATTGCTTCTAGAATTTCTTCTTCATATGGTAAGAAAATATCTAAGCAATCCTAAGCAGAAGTCAAATCTAAAGTCCAAGCCGAAGTCACATCCCCATCCAGCTCCTCTGGTGAAAAAGGAGTCGGATCGGAGTCTGCAGTGTTAGCAATAGACTGATAAGAAATATTTGTTGCAGATATAGGAAATTCCATTCCACCTACCTGCCCCTCATCTAATGTGGTTGTATATGAGCGTAAGGGCCAAAGGATCCGAAAATAATGAGTTCTAAAGAAATATCTTCGAGAAGGTGCCTTAACAGAATCGAAGGAATTGCACTGGTTGGCATTCCAAAAGGGAAAAAACCAGTGCTAGAGGAAAAACCTTCGGTGCCCCCACTCGGATATGGAATGGAAGTAGAGCCAAATATAGCATTGCTAGGAGTAACGAAAGGTATGTAAATCATTCCTCCTCCTTGTACGGATATAGGAGTTTTCATACTAGTAGCACTCATGGTGGATGCCATGCTCCTAGCAGTGGTCATCGAAGGAAAAGGTCAAAATAAACCTAGGCTCGAAGGCCTATTGGTCGGAGTACTGACCTATAACAAAACGTTTAGGTGATCGGGAGGAAGAGAAGAATTAGGAATCAAAAGGGACTCAAGAAGCTCTTCGACCTCAATAACTTCTTCTGACTGGAAGAGGACTCTAGAAAGGATTGGAGTGTTCCTCTCCAACTCTCTACTTGTACGAGGTCTATCTTGTAAATCAATAACTCCAACCTAAGGATCAATCTCCAATGTGTCTGCTGCCATTGTTTGGAAAGTGCTGGTAGAATTTATCCTACGCCTTTGAGGAGAAGGCTCAGCACTCGTAGGTGAAATCCCATGAATCCTCCTAGACCAACGAACTAGTCGATCAACCATTTTTAATTTTTTTTTAAGAGATCTAATTCAAGACTCAAAAAATTTATAAAGCTAGGCCAACTAGGAGAAAAGATCACTCTCTATAAAATCCCTAAAGATATAGTCAATAAAACTACTTCCAAGTATTTCAGCTCCCGATGATGAGGACCAGACACCAAAGTACAAGAAAGCTAAAATCAAGGACCTTCCAAAAATATTTTGGGGTAATGACGGCCTAGGCCTACTAGCGAAGGTAACAAAAACAATTACGCTGACCTCCAAAAAATAGTCTTTTTCAGTTACAGCACCCAAGCTTCGCAAGGGTACCCTCTAGAAGTAATGATGAATGTGATGCAACATCTACCTCAGGTGCCACAAGATTCCCCTCTGCAACCACCTATGTGATCCCTAGGAAAGGAAACTATGGGAACCAGTCTGTATCAAAATCCAGGAGGAACCGTCATCAGGTGGGATCCAACAAGTAGGAGAGGGGTGTCTCTCTTCCTTGCCTTCACTCTCCCTCGTGCTTGACTCCTAGTCACGGAGCTTTCCCGGTCTTTTTAACGACGCTGAATTTCTTATATGTTTTATAATTTGAGTGGGCTTGGAGAGTTAACTATCCACTCACCTATTCCAAGGCCCTCAAGAATTTAAAAATCATTGTGTTTGTTAATGACAAATTAAAAATTTCTAGTTCTTTTTATTAAATCACTTCATTTTAGGGGGTTGTTCTTTAAGTCAAGGGTATAACGAGAGTGAAACTGATGATGTTTTCGATGCAAAAAAAACCAATAGAAACTTAACTATATGGATGAAGTTATTTTCTTTCGATGAAGAGGGATTTCTACTTGCTTGTACAAAAAACTTATATAAGAAAAATACATTTTTTTCTCTTTTCTTTTCATAAACACTCCACACACACTCAAAATCTAAAAAATACTAAGAATGCTTATGATGCAAACTAACCTAATGCAAATTTAAATGACGATGCAAGATCCTATGAATACTCATACTATAAGAAAATGTGCTTCTTTATAAAATCAATAAGCCAACTTGACAATGAAGAGGGCACAAATTGAAAAACAAATTTCCCTCTAAACCAAGCAAAACAAATTGAAAAAGATCACAATTGCTAAAAAACAAAACAAATGAAACCAAAAAACCAAAATCTTTGAAAGAAAAAGAAAGGCAAAAGCTATCTTTTTGTCTTCTTTTTCAAAACCTAAATAATTTTTTGAGGTCACTAAATGAACTACTAAATTTCAAGGATTAACAAACAAGATCAAAGAGTCCTTATACCTTTCAAGTTATAAAAATCATTAATAAATGAAACTTGAAACAAGAAGGATGACAAATTTGTACAAACTGATCTGAACAGTAGCAATAGAATTCAACAAACTGACAAAATGTCAAGAAAAAACTCCCAAGATTGCCAAAGGGGAACTAAAAAAGACATGAAAAACCACAAGGTCAACCAAAAAGGAAAGAAAAGCAAAGCAACTTGATATATGGGTTATAAACAAAATCAAATCCAATTTCTTGTTCTGGAAAACTAGAATATCCAAGAACTTTAGTCAGAAGCCTTAAACCCAAGACTCAAAATAGAACCTTACTCAAAAAGCAATCCTAGGTCAACTAGGCTTTTCACTAAGAAGGAGATTCGAAATCGAAAACTTGCAAGAGAACTAAGTTCTATAGACAGTGGATGACCAGAAAATAGGAAACGTTACTAGGAAACAGACCTAACTGAGAAAAAGATTTAAAAAAAATAAACCAAAATTATGTATACGCGATTGTGTAAAGTCACAGAGGAATTCACACACATTTCAAACACAGGAAACTTGCTTATATGTGAGTCTAATTGAGAAAACTAGCATGTATACATGACTATACTCCAAGAAAAGCTTATATAAAATAATCAATCAAGAAAAACAAAAAATCCAAGCCTGATACAGAGGATTAGACTTGATGCCTGGGAAGCTAATAAGTCAATGACAATGTAAAAACAAGAAAGAAAGAAAACAAACCCTGATCACGAACAAACAACCAAACAAACAACCTAAACTAGGAAAAAATGAATTTTTTCCCCAACATAGTCACAAATTCTCTTGTGTGTGGGAGGACCCTAGGGCATTGGGTTGAAAAGTGCAACAGAGTGGAGGGCATAGAGCAGCAAGAAATGCATAGACAAACAATTTAAATGCTTAAACTACTCAACTAGGAAGAAGTCACCTTACCTGGAAGTCCTACGTTTGGGTCAACCCCGAAGGGTCCAAACCCTCTGCTTCTTCCAGTGCCTTTAAAACCTGTAAATTATCCAAGCAAAGCATATACAACAGTTGTAGCAGAAAGCATGTTCATGATATACATGTTAGATCATATAAGAAAATGAACAATTACACATTAATATAGGATTTATAAGCAAATCACAGCATGGATCAATGCATAAACATGATAAATATCAGGAACATAACATCATTTCTTTATTGATGTAAGCTAAATGAAAGGTGGAAATCTACAACTTGAGTCTTCCTAAAACTCCAAGTGGAACCGTCCTCGAGATCCGTCCTGTCCCAGCCTCAGCAATCTTCCTCCATCAATATACACAAGAATGTCATAAGAGGGATGGAGGACATTTCAAAAGAGGAAACAAAGGTTTCCTATGACTTGGGGAGTGCAGGAGGCATAGGGATTTCTTCAGAATTGATCAGGGATCAATCAAATATAATATCAATATCACATCTCTTCTCCTCCTTTAGGCCTTCCAATGGAGTGTTATTTATACTTCTCCAAATTAGTGTTTTCAGTTGGGAAAGAGTTGGGCCATGGGCTATAGTAGGTGAGTAATAGGTAAAACCCATAAACTCCACTTGAATTTAAGGAGATTTATTATTTTTAAGTGTGTTAACACATATACGTGGACTGGGTATATACTGACCCACGTGTTCATTCTTTTAACATAGGGCAAAGTATCGTATAGGAAATAAAACACTTTTTTTAGAATTTGGACCAATTCTGGAAAGGAGGGGTTTCCCCAGGCCATAACTAGAACATCAGATCTACCAAGAGTGGTAAATGGTGCTATAACATCTAGAAATTAAATAAAACTATAGGATCCCAAATTTTTAATATAATATGATTAGATTTGTTCTGACGAATTGTCCAATGGAATATCCATGAATGCTTACAAATCATTTGGTATCAAAGTAGGTTTCCTTGGGTATTTTGTGGATATTGCAAGGATCTAGACCAGCGAGGCCGAAAATCGTAAAACCCTAATCACGGGCAACGAATCTGTGAACGAACTGCCTAATCATGTAGAGGTGAGGTTTTCGTGGCTCGAACAACAAGTCGCGGACATAAACCGCAAAGTAAACCTCCTCATGGTGGTAGTAAGCAATAAGCTAGGGATTTTTGGAGAATATGAGGGTTCAAATGCAGAGGATAAATTAGAAGGGGGATCGGGAGATCGGAAAGACGTAGAGATCTAGCGAAAGAAAGAACCTAGGAAAGATCAATTGAGTTCGAGTGTTGTGAGCCAATCCCTGTTTAAAGTGGAAGAAAAAGTCAATATCAATCCATACCATGGTGAGATCGATGCTCTAAAGCTAAACCACTAGTTGCAGCAACTGGAAGTGTATTTCAGTGTCCATCAGATCGAGGAAGGGTAGAATATTTCATTTGCACAGCTGAAATTGGAGGGCCATCCACTAACATGGTGGGAGAGCCACACGAAAACCCTGAGGTTGGAGGGATAACCTCCAATGACTAAGTCATAGGCTTTCAAAACCCTCATTAACTCATATTTTTACCCCATTGGGTGCGTGGAATACCATTGTATTTGGTGGGATTACTCTAGGCAAAAGATAGGCCAAAGCGTGTAGGTGTACACCACATAATTCAGAAAGATGGCTATAATGTTGGGTATCTCTCCAAAGAACCTAGATGTACTCATCAAGTATTTGAGCAGTCTACACCGCCATCTATATGAGCAAGTGATGTTTTTCAAGCCCAAAACGGTGGACGAGGCTTGTGTACAGGCACAATACCTTGAGAAAATAGGCTTGAAAAGAGCACAATCAAGTGGATCAAAGTAAAAGGAGCAGCAAGATGCTGCTAATGAGGGGAAGAAGAAGAGAAAAAGGGGAAAAGATAAAAATAAGACAACCACAACACACAAATACAAAGATCTTATAAACTGCTGCAACATTGGTGGCCATACAGAAGAGAAGTGTTGGAATTTGCATCCAAAGCTAAACCCAAAGAACAAGAAGAAAGATAATAAGAAGAAGAATATCATGGCCACTGATTTGAGCAACCAAGTTTAAAGAAGCTCAGACGTGGCCGAGAAAATCATTTTTACATCAATGAAGAAAGAGGTGAATCTGAGTAGCCTTCGGTAATAGGAAGAGAAGAAAATGACCAAATTGTTCCATGTAAAGATACATGTCAATAAGACGAAGATTGATGCTCTATTTGACTGAGGATTGCAAGAAAATCTCATTTCAGCAGATTTGGTCAAGGAGTTGGGGTTGGAGGTTTGTGATCATATACACCCATATCCACTAGGATGGGTGCATAAGGATGGAAATCTAAAAGTAACAAAACAATGTAAAATTAGATCTTCTATCAGTGTTGATTTTATTGATGAAGTAGATTTGGATGCGATTCCCCTTGATGTATGTGGAGTTGTATTTGGGAGTCTATACATGTACATGTGTGATGCAATATTCATGAGGGTAGATAACCAGTATCAGCTCATCAAGGATGGAAAATTATTCATCATCAATGCGCACAAAGGCAAGTCAAAATTTAACTAGTAAGTGCCAATCAAGCCAAGAAATTGATCAGTTCCAACATGAAGTATTTTTTATTACTTTTAAGAGAAAGTTAGTCTATAGAGGAGTCAATAAGAGGCAAGCCATCCATAGAGTGGTGTACTAAGAAACAAAATCAACAATTGGTGGAGTTGTTACAAGCATAAAAGGATGTGTTCCGAGAGCCTAAAGGGTTACCCCCTAAGAGAGAAGTGGAGCATGAGATCCATCTATTGCTAGACTCCCCATTTCCAAATATTGGGATGTACATGCAATCTGTTATAGAATAAATTGAGATGAAGAAACAGTTGTAGCAACTGGTGGAACAAGGTGTCATTCGACATCACCATGTGGGTCACTCATCATCATTGTTCCAAAGAAGGATGGGACTTGGTGGATGTGTATAGATTATAGGGCGTTAAATAAATTCATGCTCAAGAACAAACACCCCCTACCCAAGATAAACGATTTGCTAGTTCAGTTGTAGAAATAAAAGTATTTCACCAAGATGGACTTGAAGTATGGATATCACTAGGTTCGAGTCAAAAAATAATATACATGGAAGACTGCCTTCAAAACCAAACAAGGTTTCTATGAGTGGTTAGTTATGCCATTTGGCCTATGTAATGCACCAACTAAATTTATGAGATTAATGAATGATGTACTGCATCCTCTTATAGATTCATTTGTTATTGTCTATTTGGATGATATACTGGTATATAGTGCTACTTGGGAGTAGCATATTTCACATTTGAGGTAGGTGCTGGGAACATTGAAGAAGCACTAGCTACTAGCAAATATCAAGAAGTGTGAGTTTGCACAACAGTCCTTGGTGTATTTGAGATATGTGATTGGTGGAGGAGAATTGAAGATGGATCCTTCCAAGATGGAGGCCATCATGGAATGGTTGTTGCCTACTAATGTTACTAAGGTTAGGAGTTTCACTGGGGCAACACAGTACCAAAAGAAAATTCTTAGCCACGTTTTCAGCGGTAGCAGCACCGATCCAGGCCATAACAACAAATGGCAAGAGTTTCCAGTGGGGTAAAGGGAAGCATAATTCTTTCAATGAGCTAAAGAAGAAGATCAGTGAAGCACCAATTATGGCATTACCAAACTTGCAATGACCCTTTGAAGTGCAGACAGATGTGAGTGGGTATGTTATGGGAGTTGTCTTGATGCAAGGAGGAACACCCGTTTGCTACCATTATGAAGTATTCCACGATAACGAGATCTATGCCATGCTGCAAGATATGAAGAAGTGGAATCACTATCTGATGGGAAAGCAGACATTAATCCAGATAGATCACCAGTCGTTATAGTACCTATAGGCCCAAAATAAGCTACAGTAGATGAGGCACTACAAGTGGATGGGGTTTTTACAACAATTTCATTTGGTGATCAAGTATAAGAAGGGAATCACAAAAAAGTTTGCTGATATGCCTTCAAGGCCACCCACATCAAAGATTACAAGTTTAGGGACTCTTATGTACATGGAGCCATTCACCCATGATGGATACATAGAGGCATATTCAGAAGATGAGGACTTCAAGGAGGTGCATCAATAGTTGCATATTCATGTGAATGATTGTTGGGAAGGGGTCCCCTAGGGTCAATTTTGGGGTTAAAAACACAAGTTTTGGGGCTAAAGGCCCAAGTTTTGTATAAAGAATGTAAATTCTCCACAATTTGTGGTCGCTGAGCGCGAATATGTAAAGATTCAAAAAGGTTTTATGACCTTAGTTTAGGTAACTTGTGTCGGCTTTATGAGATCCACCCTTGGTCTGCGGACCATGGGAACGTATCAAAAGGGAGAGTCTTAGAAGAGTCTAGTCAATTCTTAGTAAGTTTCGGAAATTGGTTGATGTAATGTGTCTGTGGGAGCTAAGCAAGAAGAGTCTTAGTGTAGGAAAGAGGCTCAGCAGTTGTGTGCGCAGAGGCCTAGGGTAGAAGTCTGCAATTGAGTGTGTGAACCCCTACAGTTGTGTGCGTAGGGAAGTTAGAGTTTGTAATAAAGATCTGAACCATCAAAAAAGAGAATTATTCTAAGGATATCAATGTATGATCTATTTCACTTATGTTATAAATGTATGCGGATACGTTATGTTGAATACTAGGTTTATGTTCTAATGCTGTATTGATGCACGAATCTATGCATTTTACATTGTCATATGAACGCAAGTAAGAATATTTGTTTACGCGACGATAATCATAATCCATGTTGAAGTTATCCAATACTTAAGCTAATCTGGGTAGACACAGAAGTAAGGGTGATTACAGAGGGGTGTAAGCGTCTAAATTTCCCCTTTAGGGTACATGAAGGATGGTCACAGACCTTCATGAAGGTCTCAAAGCCAAATAAGATAAAGTGCATTGATAAGCCCTAAAGGGCTTATCGGTCTATGCAAGGGAAGGGTTAGGGAATAAAATGACATCACAACTATCTCAAGCTATGGAAAATTGGTTCCTGCATCCCCCCATACTGCTTCGAGTGAGACTTCAGTCCACACTCCATGGATTTATGCCAAAAGGGCTAGTAGTGTAGGGATTTTCTTGGCTAATTGACCCTGAACCTGGGCTAGGGCCCATCAAGCCAACAAATGGTTGCGTTTCCGAGACTAGGATTTGCATAATGATATGTGTGATGTCGCATCACGGGAATTCAACTAAGAAGGAGATCGAACACTGGTTGGATAGAAAGATCCACAAATTCACGGAACAAGAGAATAGGAATTTGTCATTGACGAAAGAATAGTGGTTGGACAGAAACCTGTACTCAGAGATACGCAAGATCTTCTTCTGTTCCTTCCTGGTCGATTTGTATGAGTGGATTGTGAAATTGGCAAACGACCAAGGAAGGTGGAGGCTTGACGGTCAAATAGTCTGGACCCCAGAGTTATTGCAGAGATTAGAAGCCTCTGAATATAAGATCACATGCCCCGTCGATCATTGGCTCGATCGTATCATAGGAGGGTTCATGAAAGAGTTTGCGGTCAATAGCTCGGCCAATTGTAGTGAAGCAGAGTGCCGCTTCTTCAAGGGGCCGTGAGGTAAGTATTTAAAATACTTAAATACCTGGATTAAGATGCTCTTGTGTGAAAAGTGGGTTATGCAGCTACCTTGATGTTTGGGGCTACGCGAAGTGGAAGGACATTCAGGAACAAAGGAAAAACAAGCCCTAAATATAGCCCGCTAATTGAACCTCCTCTTAGTGATGACGAGGAAGCATCACAGGTATCTCCATAGAGCACTATTTAGTTGATAAAGCAAGGGTTCCCGTGAATACCCCATCCACCCACACTGCCTCCAGCTTCACCTCCACCACATACACCTTCGCCTACACCACTGCCACCTCCACCATTGTTCAATACGGCGAACTCAGTAAAGTTACCTGTGTTCAAGGGCATGGGAAATGAAGATCCGTACCTGTTTTGGTTCGTCGCGAAGGCTGTATGCAAAGCTCAAGGTATCATGGATGATCAAATGAATAAAGAAACGTTGGTTAGTGCTTTGCAGGATCACGTGCTAACATGGTACATCAAGTACTGCACTGATAACCTAGCGTCCATGCTCGCAGATATCCAAACCGCGTTGAATAAGGAATTCAATAGACCTAATCTTGAAGCGCAATCAATTGTGGGATTCAAAGAGATCATGATGAAGCCTAGTGAGACACCGAGGGATCTAGATTAGAGATTGAAGTGTACAATCTACAAAGCTAACATGAATCTTACTAATGGGTAGAACCGTGAATGGTTTGTGGCTTCGCTCCTGCCTCATCTAAGGGTTGTGCTTTTACAGCAAAAGATTGGGACCCAGGCAAAAGCCCTGGAAATTGCGATGAGATTGCATGAAAAAACGATGCAAGATGCTAATCTGGAGGTTCAACAAATTCATGCGCAATTGCAGAACCTTTGCCTAGAAATGTAGAGTTTGAAGAAAGATAGAATAGTTTGGTCCGAGGTGCATGAAAAAATTTTGTGCCTAAAGTGCAAAAGCCACGGGCATGACAAAGATCATTGTCCCGTTTTCACAAATTATGTTACAGCAGGGGGACCAATACCTCAGAGGCTAGAAGCTCGAGGAGGGTCAAGTACAGGGCCCATGCTATGGTGTGTTATCTATCAGGTAGCTGGAAAACATGCGACAGACAATTGCCATTTGCTGCAAAAATTCCTACATGCACTATAATAGCGCTTCTACTACTTTTGTCAATCGGTGGATCATGATTAGTGCAATCCCCATAGTTACAAATTAATGATGTATAGAACGCCTGCATATAGGGTGCAGGAAAAGAACCCAGCCTCCGGACCAAGGCGTTGGGGGAGCGCGAGGCAAGTATCAGGCGCGTGGACGAGGCCGAGGTGGCAGAGGACCTAGTAGAGGTCGGGGGTAGGTTATTTGTTACAACTGTGGGGGACAAGGACACTACACGTGATACTGCCCGAATCTGACACGTCTGTCATGCCACTATTGTATTCAGTTTGACCACACAACAGAGGATTTCCCTATATTATTAGCTAAGAGATGTGAAAATTGGGTGCAACCTCAGTAGCCAAATCAACACCTGCAGATGATGACAGTTGAGCCTTGCGAGGAAGATCCTACGATAAATATTGTGTTGTGGAGTGGAGCGACAACTAGTGAAGATAAGAGGAAGAAGGTTGAACAAGGTGAGTGGGTCCATAAAGCTCCAAAAAAAGAGATCGAGTTTGATCTAGAACATGTAAGAGAAACATTTATGGAAGCGAAGAAAAGCTTCGCTGGGTCCTCTACTTCAGGAAGTCAGGAGAAGCCGACTGAAGAAATGGAACCCTCCATGATTACTACTTTCTTGGAAACCTATATGAAGTTGCACGATAGGAAGGCTATGAAGGGACTATAGGAGCTGATCAATAGGTGCATGGGAAGGAAAACTCTACTGATGGATCACGCCTAGTTAGTGTTACACTAAAAAATGTCACCATGACTATTTACAGTTAGTATGGCTCAATCAACAGTCATGCTACCCTCTTAGGCAAGTCTTATGCCTCTGCTCTCCATGTCAAACTCCAAAAAAGAGAGAAATTCTTGTATAAATGTATTTATCTCTGGGGACGCAGGTTCTCTCAAACTTACCTGCGGGGACGCTCCCAATGTTCACAAAAGCTGCGTCCAAAGACGCTCTATATGTAAAGGGACAGGTGCGTCCCCCTGTAAAAGTTAGAATGCGCAAGTTTCATCTTTAAAAAGTTACTTGTGGTCATTTCTAGAGCATTCTAGAAGGTTGTTCGACGTGTATTGGGCGCCTCCAGATGGTTCATGCACTCCTATCAAAGAGGAACTTATCCCATCAATAAGGGAGTGATCCCATCCAAAGAGGGGACTATCCCATTGATGGTGGACCTGATTAACCTCCTCTTGAGTACTATAAATACAGGCATTGGGCCAGAAGGAGGGGAGGTTGAAGCTATACATTTTCTAAGGGTAAATGCTGCAGGAATTAGGACTCCCATTTAGAAGCTTGTGAGGAGAGATTGCCATCTTTGCTTGTTCTATTTGGAAGTGGGTGAGCTTTGTCAAAGTAGAGGAAGACTCTTGTGGACCCTGGAAGGAGCTTGCACAACACCAAGGCTCAGGTTGTAATGGTTCCTTTTGATTACCTTTAATGTAAATTGGTCCATTCTTCTCAATAACTTGTTGTTTATGGGTTATTTCATGTACTCCTTGGTCTATATGTTGAATATGCTTTGTTTTATGTTATAATCAGGTGCTATTTAATTGTTTGACTGTTGGTGATTGCAGGTTTTGGAGAAAAGGAGGAGCTCATCCAGATCAACAAAGCTTGGACTTCTACAACAGCGTTTGGACAAAGGTAAGAACGAAACACTTGATTTCTCATATCATAATGCATGTTTAGAGAAGGATAGCTCCAGTTTGTTTTGTTTGTCATTAGAACGTCTTAGACTTCTAGGAAGGTCGGTTGTGTCTGCACTCTTGACTGATTCCGTGTGACAAATTGGCGACTCCACTGGGGAGATTCCATTGATGAGAAGAGTCTTTTCTTTTGTGTGAACTTTGCTTTGAGAAAATTAGTTTATTTTTCTGGTTTTGGCTCTGTGATTCTGTCTCTGGGTAGGTTAGCTTAGGATTAGTTTTATTTTGCTTTTTCTTGAGTTTTTCAGTAGGACGCACCCTCTGAGTGCTGCACAGTGCGTCCCTGGACGCACTTTTGCTGTGTGCACAGAGCGGGCCCGCACCTGTGATAACGGGTTGCCTGCGTCCCCTGCCAAAATTTGAGAAAATTCCATTTTTTGCATTTTTGCTCTTAGATTTTGTTTTTTCTTAGTTTTTTCTGCCTAGATTCATTAGTCCCTTGCCAAGAATCTTCACCTGAACTTGTTTTCATAGCATTAAGTGTTTTAGTGGATTTCATTGAAATTTAAGCCTAGGGTTTGATTTTTGAGTAGATCCTGTAGTGACTTTAATGGTGGAAGTTGTCAAGCCTTAGATCTCTCTGGTTTGGTCAACCTTCTTAAGAGTCGGATCTGTCGTAAGTCTACCCGTGTGAACAACCAACCTGTTGAGTTGTCTCTTTGGTCAAATTTCAAAGTGCTTGTTGATTAAGTCTTGAATTCCATTTTACAAAAAGAACAAAAAGATTTGAGTTTTGTTTTGATCAGCTCTTGATTCTGCAATAGCTGGTCCTTGATTTGATTTTGGTCAAGTAAAACAACCTAGAAACATCCTTGTAGGTTTTGGCCTCGTTAAGTTTGCTTAGAGTAAATTTACCTTTTAGTTTGCTTGTGAGTGAATTTTCGTAGATTTTAATAGTTGTTAAGATTGATTTTTGTTAAATTAGATTTATTTGCTTTATTAAAACAAAAATACAAAAACATCTTCTTTAAAAGTCTTGTTTCAAGTAGCTTTGAAAGTTTTGAAAGAAAAAGAGTTTTTCGTGCAAGTAAAGAGTGGTCATGTTTGTGTGCTTGAAAAGAAAAAGAGAATTGTTTCTTTGATTGTCTTTTCTAAGCAAGTTGTTTTCTCTAAAATTTTGCATTCTCTCAACTCTCTTAGTTAAGAATTTCATTGAAAAAGGAAAATAGCGTAAATCATCTTAGGTGCATCTTTGTAGTGGTTGGAGTCGAGTCTACACACCATTGGTTTCACTTCCACTACCTTGTGACTTTAAAGAACAACCATAAAAGTAACGCTTAAAGTAAAATTGAAATAGTAACTTTTATTTACTAGGGCTCTGAAGCACCAATTTAGATCAAGCTAGTGTCTTGGAGTAGGTGAGTAATTAACTCTCCAAGACAACAAAACCAAACAAGTAGCTTATCTTGTGATAGAATAAATCCAATTGTCTCACTTGTACTTTGGGAAAGCTCCTCTTAAAGGAGAAGCATGAGCTCGTGTCCGAACCAGTGAGGGGATCATTCCCCCCTCGTTGGGAACGACGCCAGACACGCACGTATTACAAACGGTAAACCTCGGATTAACCATTGTCAAGGAGCCAGGGGTCACTTGTCGGTAAACCTTGGATTATTGTCAAGGAGCCGGTAAGGGGATTGAGCTTGCTACTCTGCCCTTGCGTGCTGTCGGAGTTTAGACTGTTCCCCCAGGTGCATTTGTTGCGGTTGGTAACCTTAGTGACCATTATCTTTAGGATTCTACCGAGGTGACGGTGGAGGGAAGGTCCCACTGTACCTGGAGCAGACGTCGGTTATACTCACTTGGATTTTCTGGGGGGTTCACTTCACTCGAGACGGTTAAAGTGGAGGAACTTGGTCCAGTCTATTCATTAAGCAGGTTGCCGGGGTAACTGTTCCACCTGCCATTTCTGTACTGAATCCAGCGAGGTTGGGCTTCATCACCAACTAGCGCTTTTGGTCCGGAAAACTACTGTTTGTGTTTGGTTTGACGCCCTAGATTCTTTAGGCGTGTGATTCAAATTTGTTTGGTTCTTTAGAGACTTTAGGTGGTTTGATTTGAAATTTTATTTTGTTTTCGTGTGTAGTAGTTAAAAGTTTTTAGCTGTGGCGGAATTACCGAGACAGTCCCGTAGACTGCGGGGCCAGTCTCCTGAAGTTGTTTCTGTGGCCGAATTGTTGAGAAGATCCCGTAGACTTAGGGGTGAACCTCCTCAAGACGAGTCCAGTCATTTAGAAGGTTTAAAGGTCCTTGTAACTCCTCCTAGTGGCAGTAGAGTAGGTTCACCTGAAGAAGGAGAATCTTCCTTGGTGGTCCATCCAGATTACCAAAGTTTAGAGACAGGTTATAATCTCGAAGCTGTTACAGTTTCTGAGCTTGTTGGTAGTTTTTCGTCTGCTAGTGATACAGGCGAAGAACCAGAAATATCCGAACCTGTTACTCCGACTCCTAGTGTTCCTGATTCACCGAGAATAGAAAGAATTATCACCGAAAATCTTCCTGTTGGTTTGATTGTTATTGAAGAACTTGTTCCAGAGGAAGAAATAGGCGTCTCTGATCCTGAAGATCAAATTACCCTTGATCTAAGGGAGCGTGAATCTATCTTTTACAGTCCTCCTAGAAGTACTACTTGGTACCTTTCATTAACAAATTATCTAGACAACTTTGGGCTAGGTTTTTCTACACCTCGTACTCCTTTTCCACCTGGAGGTATTCATACTCCTGTAAATATGTTTGGTCAGTCGTCCGTGTTTACACAAAGTCCTGAATCGTTTTTACATGGCGGTCCTTCTGTTCTTACTGGGTATCAATCTCTTTCTGGTACCTTTGCGGGAGCATCTCCTCAACCCATTGATCATGGGTTATTAGTTGGAAACAGTGGTAATGTACCATTGGGTGTAGGAGACATTTACATGATGTCAGGTTCAGTTCCCGTTTCCCAACCTCAAGGTGGCCAATTACCGCCTAGGGGGCAGCCTCCGTTAATGCCTGGGGGGCAACCTCAAGGTACTTCATTCATGTCTGGGGGGCAACCTCAAGGTCAGTACGCTCCTATAGGGCAATACATACCTCAAGGTCAACCCCAGCCTCAATATGTACCCCAAGGTCAACCTCAGTATCAATATCAACCTCAAGGATGGCAACCTCAAGGATGGCAACCCCAAGGGTATCAACCCCAAGGGTATCAACCTCAAGGGTACCAACCTCAAGGTCAAGGTCAACCCCAGTATCCGTATTTACCTCAAGGTTATCAACCTCAAGGTCAATACTCAAATCAAGGTTATCAACCACCTCAAGGTCAATCGTATGGTCAAGGTATGGGAACTACACCTTTCAATTATCAATCCTATCCTCAATCCGGCTATGGATCTCAGTATCCTCAACCTGTTATGGGTCAATACCCTGGAATGTTAGTGTGGGATCCTTCACAGGGTCAACAGATGTTGCAGCCAAGTATGCAGTCGGTACCTCAAGCTGGACAACCTGTAGTTTCTGGTCCACCCCAGCAACCGCAACCTGTCCAATTGCACCTAGTACTCCATCTCAAACGGCTGCTGCAACTACCGCCACATCTACCATACTTACTTCTGGAGTATCGACGGCTCCGGTTTCTACTGTCTCTGTAACCACTCCTCAGACATCTGTACCGTTGTCCGGATCTACGATTCAAACCACGGTCCAGATGCCTGTAGGCCAACCTGGTATAAGTACGGTTGTCACTACTCAACCTCAATTTGTTCAACCTCCGTACCAGGGACAGTATCAACCTGGGCAAGCTGTCCAACAACCGGTTTACCAGTATCAACCGTATCCTGGGTACACTTATCAACAACCTCAACAACCCCAGTACGGTCCGGTTAATCCTGGTTTTCCAGGAGGATATAATATCCCAAATGCGACTCCTGTTCCTAGTTATCCTGGATATCCTCCTCCTGGGGCTGGTATTGTGACCCAGAGTTTTAGAGATCCTAACCGGCAGTTACCGTTTATCGCAACTTTGGATTTACCAGACTTGACGCGCCTAACGAACGATCCAATTCAATATCTTCCGTTCTGGCCGCCAATGCCAAATAAGTTGCCCAGCGATATACCCAAGTTCGAAGGTAAGTCTGGAGAGGATCCGTCCAATCACGTGATGACTTACCACCTCTGGTGTGCTTCAAATTCTATCTCGGATGATTCGATCCGCCTACGTCTTTTCCAGCGTACACTCATTGGTCTCGCGGCCAAGTGGTACATTGAGTTACCACGGGCCTCTTTTTACAACTTTAGCCAGTTAGCTACCTCGTTCTTAACTCACTTTCAGTTACCGGTCAGATACGATAACGGTACGGAGTTATTAACTTCACTAAAACAATCAACCTCCACGTATATTTCTGATCACATTCATGAGTGGAGACGTCGAAGAAGGCTAGTGAAAGTTTTTATCCCGGACCAAATCTTAGCTGAATGGTTTGTTAAATCATTATTACCAAGGATTACTGAAGATGTAGCTAAGGCCGGAGTAGTTACTGAGGAGCAAGTCATTGCTCAGGCGCAATACCTTGACTTAGTTTACACTCAGTCGGGTACGTTACACGAGAAGATTCCGGATCTTCCAAAGTCGAATCAAATCGCTGCTGCTCCTTCGGGATCTCATGCCGCTGATGGTATGATTGGTATCGTGAATACAAAGAGCAAGAAGAAGTCTTCCAAGGCTTCAACTACTCCTATTATCACTTTGCCCGATTCTCCGACAGGAGAGTCTTCTCCTGAACTTACCGCCGATATTCACGCTGTAGAGTCATCTACGGCCAAATCAAAAAACGGTGGAAAGAAGAAAGGAAAGAAGAAGGCTAAAGCAGACAAGGCTCCGAAGGAGAAAACAGAAAAGTTGGAAACCAATGACGAAAAGCGCAAACCTCGATATCCTTGTCTTATTTGTGAAGAGGATCATTTTACGAGAGATTGCCCTCATCGGGCCGAGGTAGTGAAAATAGTCAAAGGTTCTCCCACTCCTGCTGTGTTAAAAAATCCATTTCCGGAGCAGGAGAATAAGATGATAGGTTCTTCCTCGAATGCCAGTGAAGAACCCATTTTGATGATGTCTCATGTGAGGATTGCGACTCGATCGCAAGATTATGGTAGTAAGAATCCTGTTGATGGTAAGGAAGCAGAATCTTCTCATTCTAATCCATCAACCTCAGCTCCTGGTTCCGATCCACTACAGATCGAGAAACCTAACCCAGACTTAGTAATTAAACCGCCCGCCAAGGGTGTACTTCGAAGGTCTGCTTTCAATCCACATGCGAGAGCGGCCCAGAATTACAACATTGTTGAGGACTTAGCTGTTTCACCCTCAGCAATGTCGGCGTTAGAAGTGCTGCAATCATGTCCAGCACAACGAAAATTGCTTTTGTCGGCTATAGGAGCTGTTGATGTTCAGGATCCGAATCTAATGATCTTCGATCTAGAAAATAGTACACCGCGTCTCCCCCATCAAATGGCTTTCCAAATTCCAGTGATAGTCAAAAACAGGCCTATTCATAGGACTGTGATTGATGAGGGAGCTTCTACGTGTATTATGTCGATTCAATGTTGGAGATCCCTTGGTTCTCCTTCGTTGAACCAATCCCCCACCATCCTTAAGGCCTTTGATGGCCGTGGGTTCCGTCCGTTTGGTATTCTACAGGAATTGCCTATAGGGGTAGAAGGTAAAACCGTTAGTCTGGATGTGGAAGTGGTTGATGCCCCTCTAGACTACAACCTTCTTTTGGGTCGAAGTTGGTCATATGCTATGACAGCGGTCGTTTCATCGGTCTTCAGAGTAATTAAGTTTCCACATAACGGTAAGATCGTGACTATTGATCAGCTGACATACTTTTCATCCGACCCAGCCTCTTCAGAGAGTATCCAGCATGTCGGTAAGACGACAATCCCTTATAGGGACGTTGGTGTAGGTTTAGTTAAGGATTCCGGTTTACTGGGAACTTTTCCTCTCCCTCCACTCAGCGTAGAACCTTCGTTTGCAACAATTCATATGATTACATCAGAAAACATTATTTATGATGATCCTTGGTTTGTCCCATCTGACTCTGAGATAGACTCATTCGGTAATGCTATGCCCTTGAGTCCATATGAAATTGCTTATGAAGCTCTCATGTCTTTTACCGACTTTCATTCAACCGAGGTCGACCAAATGAATGTGGTCAGTGAAGAGTCACTTTTCACCTCACCCTTAGAACGGATAGCGTTTCCCGAAGTCGTGTCATCTGACGAACAACTTCGCGAAATCCTAAGTGTAGACGATCTACCATGGGAGGATCTCCATCACAGATCTTCGTTTTTACCTAAGGATGATGCATTTGAAAATGATTTTTCATCTATCTTTACCGCTGAATATGTCAAAGACGCTCAGGATCCAACGAAACATTCTGATTCAGAGTTGAATTTAGGGAATATTTCTCGTACTATTCCCATTGATATTTCAGTGAAGCCCGGAATTGAGGAGAACATTCATATAGGTGCCGCATGTACAGAAAATGAAATCCAAACTTACAAGGCCCTATTCCAAGAATTCCGCGATGTGTTTGCCTGGTCTTACGAGGAAATGCCGGGAATCGATCCTGCCATTGTTGTTCATGAAATAAAGACCTACCCGGATGCTAAACCCATCCGGCAACGGTTGCGTCAGATTCACCCTCGAAAAGCGGCTGCGATTAAAGCAGAAGTCGAAAAGCTGTTGAAAGCAGGTTTCATTTATCCGATCCCGTTAACGGATTGGGTATCGAATATTGTTCCCGTCAATAAGAAACAAGGAACAATAAGAATCTGTATCGACTATAGGGATATAAATCGAGCTTGTCCAAAAGACAACTATCCTACGCCTTATATCGATCAAATTATTGATGATTGTGCCGGAAGTGAAATGTTTTCCTTTATGGATGGTTTTTCGGGCTATAATCAAATCAATATTCTACCTGCCGACCAACCAAAAACGGCATTCATTTGTCCATGGGGGACATTTGCTTATTGCAAATTACCTTTTGGGCTTAAGAATGCCGGGGCCACTTTTCAACGGGCGATGTCTTATGCATTTCATGACATCAAGCACATTGTGCAACCGTATCTCGATGATTTGCCTGCTCATTCTTTACATCGAGCTGATCACCTTGTCCACCTACGAGCAATCTTTATGAGGTGTAGGCATTATCGAATTCGGTTGAATCCCCACAAGTGTGTTTTCTGTATAGAAACAGGTCGATTGCTGGGATTTGTTGTTTCAAAAGCCGGCATTCGCGTCGATCCCTCGAAAGTCGAGGCTATCATCAAATTGCCTCCTCCTTCGAGTTTGCGCCAACTCCAAAGTTTGCAAGGGAAAGCGAACTTTTTACGCCGATTCATCCCAAACTACGCCGAGGTCACTAAAGGTTTTACACGGTTGTTGAAACAGAACGCACAATTCTTTTGGGACGAGATTGCCCAACAATCTTTTGATGCACTTAAACACGCGTTGACCCATGCACCGTTGTTGCATCCTCCCAACTACAACCAGGACTACTTCTTATACCTCGCAGCTTCGCATTCCACCATTGGAATGGTGTTAGTTCAAGAAGATGAATTCGGAGCAGAGCATGTGATATATTATCTTAGTAGGACCTTAAATCCCACTGAGCTAAAATATTCGCATGTGGAGAAATTGGCTTTCCGTCACTACATTCTTCTCCATAAAACTACAGTTATTTCGGATTGCAACCCTATGATTTACATTTTGACAAAACAATTGCTAGGGGGCAGGTACTCTAACTGGATCGTTATCCTACAAGAGTTCGACTTGGAATTCGAGAAGTCCAAGTCTAAGAAATCCTTAGTTTTTGCGGAATTGATGTGTGATTTCCCGAGTGCTGACACAGAGACTGTGGCAGAAGAGTCCATTGCGGACGAATCTTTGTTTCTTATCAGTACTGTAGATCCGTGGTACGGGGATATAATCATCTATCTCCAAACCCAAACCTTTCGGCCTGAAGCTTCAAAGGCGGAACGTCGAAAAATTCGGTTTCAATCCCAGCCATACAAAATTATTGGAGATACACTTTATCGCCGGGGGCAGACTTAGTTTTTCGACGTTGTTTAACTCACGAAGAGGCTGAGAGAGTTTTGAATGATTGTCACTCTGGAGCATGTGGCGGTCATATGTCTGGGTATGCCACAGCTCAGAAGGTGTTGCGCGCTGGTTACTTCTGGCCATCTATGTTTAAAGATTGTATCATTGCAGTCCGGAAGTGCCACAACTGCCAAGTGTTTGATCGAAAGATGCGCGCACCACCTGCTCCTCTCCACCCTATAATTGCCGTTGGTCCATTCGCCAAATGGGGTATCGACTTTATTACTTGTAACCCTCACTCGGCCGGGGGGCATGCGTATATCATCCTCGCGGTTGATTATTTCACTAAATGGGCCGAGGCGATGCCTACATTCGACGCAAGCGGCAAAACAGCTGCAGTTTTCATATTCAATCATATAATAACTAGGTTTGGTGTCCCACAAGCAATCATTACTGACCATGGGAGCCATTTTCGAAACACCATGATGACTGAACTTACAAGCCAGCTTGGTTTGCGCCACGACAGCTCTACTCCTTATTATCCGCAAGCCAACGGTTTGGTTGAGTCTATCAACAAAGTTCTGGTTATCATGATCCGACGAACCATTGGTATTCATCGGTCGAATTGGCACAACATGTTATTTTCGGCGCTATGGGCATACCGAACCTCAGTGAAAACCTCAACAGGGTTCACTCCTTTCCAGCTAGTTTATGGCTTGGAAGCAGTGTTACCCATTGAATGTGAAATCCCATCACTTCAAATGGCTGTCGAATTACTTCCAGCTACTTCCGAAGAGGAGAAACGTTTATTGTACTTAGCTAAATTAGATGAGACTCGACGTGACGCTGCATTGGCAATCGAGACTCACGCGAAGCGAATGAAAGCTCAGTATGATAGAAATGTGACCCCTCGAAGTTTTTCGGAGGGAGACCTAGTGCTTTTATATGATCAAGCTAACGATAAGCTAGGTGCTGGAAAATTCGTTCCTATGTGGCATGGACCCTATATTGTAAAGCGAAAGCTAGCAAAAGGGGCTTATGAGCTGGTAGATTTTGATGGGGACTCTTTGGGTAAACCCAGAAATGGACTTTACCTAAAGAGGTATTATGCTTAAATGGTGGGTATGGAGAATTTTTAGTTAGGTTAGGTTTTCTTTCTAGCTAGTATGATTGTTAGTTAGTCAGTGTGCTTAGCTTAGTGAGTGTGTTTTTCGTCGTTATTCTGGCTTATCTTGGTTTTACTCTTGATATTACAGATGTCGACGCCTCTCCAAACATACATTGGATTTGCTGATGGTGCTTGTCGTAGTACACGGAATATCTCTTCCGCAGCTTGGGTTATCTATTCGCCCTCTGACGAGTTAGTTTCTATGCATGGGGTAAGCCTCGGTCAAACAACGAACAACATTGCAGAATACAGTGCAGTGGTTGAATTATTATCCGAATCTATTTCATTTGGAATTCGACGTTTGATAGTGAGGTTAGATTCTGAACTTGTTGTATTACAGCTTAATAGAGTTTATGCCATTAGAAATCCTGTGTTATTAAGGTTGTTTTTGAGAGTGCGTCTCTTGGAACGTGAATTTGATTACATTGAATATCAGCATATTCCAAGGTCTTTAAATACATTAGCAGATGCAATTGCTTCTCGAATGTTGGACAGACATTTACGATAATCATGCAAGTAAATTTAAAAACATTTCATCACATATGTTAAACAAGATAAGCCGGTAATAGTGATATATATATAGATAGGAGTGTGTCAAAAAATATACATCGTCTTCGATCATAGGTTGAAAAACACCTTATGATCGGCAAAAATGATAAGTACAAAAAGTCAAAAATGTCACATGTGTCTACAAAGTGACTAGCCAATCACTGGTGGTGCTCCCTATACGACACCACTGCACGGGCTACCTTACGCAAAAATCTCCTAAACGGTCCAGGGACTGCGACTACAAAGCGCTGAAGCCTGATAGGAATGTCATCCATAGTAGTCTCAGGCATATCTGCCGTCAGACGCTCTAGATCATGCTCCAACTCAGCTAGTACTTCTGCAGCCGCATCCTGTGGGGCCGGTACCGGTGCAGCTGGATGTCTCCTCTCAAAAGGCCGGAGGTTGGCTGGACGCTGTGGACCAACATCTGCATTTTGAAACTTTCACTGTCAGTTTTGAGACGATATATATAAAAACAAAAAAATATATAATTTGAAAACTCGTGAAAAATAAAGTACCTCTGTCATCCCATTGTTCTCCCTGTGGAAGAACCATGTCCGGATCATGTCGAAAATCTACTCCGGCGTACGGAAAGTCCTGGATCGAGAAAACCTGGTCCTCCAACCAGTGAAAGTAACTATCAGAAAATCGAACAACTGCCGCGCCCTCGTCAGGATGCCGGGCCATCACCGCAACCCATCGTACCAGCTTTGGCTCCCGAGGACCCAAGATATCAACAGTGAGTTGCTGAGGGATCAGCATCGGAACTCTCTCTAAGGCAAAGCTCACGACTAAAGGCCCATATCCAAAAGTTTTCAGTCGTCCGTTCTTTGCCTTAGTCAGTTGGCTCTTCACATTAGCCGACACAGCATCACACCAGTTGAAAATGGTGCCTTGGTAACAGTCAATTGCCATCCGCATTTGGGACCCAGAAGCAATGTGCAAAGCGGACGCGCCGCAAATTCTGGTAACCGTGAAAGCAATAACTTTGAGTTCACGCAGAGAGATGTGTTTGATCTCCACGCCTTTCGAATGGTGTGCCCCAGGTGTGCACCAATCTTCCCGGAGACTAACAAGGGATTGGCCACCCGGCCTAGTCCCGGCTAGATTGAGTTGCTTGCCTCTGTTTGGCAAGCCAGTGAGAAAGTATACATCCGAGGGCTCTATCTCGAGCTGGTGCCCTCCTATGTAAAAGCATTGCTCTTGAACGTTCCATCTCTCAACCAGCCATTCTAAGAATCTTACCTGAGCCCTCATGCCCGGTATGGCCCAGTATTTGTATAACCCGCATGCTTTTAGGGCATCCAGGGAAGGTTGGTGTTCTATTGCAGCTTCATCAACCTCTTCGTGCTCTCTTTCTCTCCAATCCAACATGGTGAGTGCCCTACACACCAAGAAATGATGATTAGAATTAATTTGGGGAAATTTGAATGGTCATTTGTGAGGATTGGGGTTTCAATTTCCGCGTTCCACGGAGGACGCACCCCGCATTTGGAACACAGGGCGTCGAGACGCAGCTGGCCTGAAGGTGGGCTGCGTCCCCCGACCATTTTCCTGTATAGGAAAAAGTCGGGGGACGCAGGTCACCCAAAGGGCACCTGCGTCCACCGAGGAGCGCATTTTGAAACCTAAACCCTCCCAAAAAACAAAACTAAAACCTAAAAAACAATTTTAATCGGATAGAAATGAAGAGTAGGATGTTGTAAAATACCTGGAAGAGACGGCGTTCGATTCTGACGGTCGGATTTTCCGCAGCGACCACGGGAAGTTTCTTGTCAAAAGCTCCTTTTTCAACCTCAACAGTCAAACGGTAAAAATGACATGGTAAAAAGTCTTTTTATAGGTTTTTTGGATGAATTTGTTCATTTTTCACCATGGAAAGATGTTTTTCGATGTATTTTTGCCTATCTTAAACAGGTATGAGTAATGTGTCGCTTTTGTGCAGGACAAAGGGACTTAGAGGAAAAATTGTTATTTTTTCACGAACAAAATATCAGAGTCATCTTTTAAGCCCTTTTCTGACTCCTAAAATATGAAAAGATTGCCGAGCGTTTCTTTTACACTCGTTAAAACGGAATTAAAAGACGGTCCCCTTATAGCTCTTTTCTGACCGTAAAATCAGGAAAAGATTGCCGGGTTTTTGTCGTTTCAAACTCGATACGGAAATAAAACGACGTGTCCTTGATCGCTTTTTACTTTTCAGGTCAGTGGCACTAATTATGAAAGTACTCCTTGGTCGCAAGATCAAGCGGTTCCCCCAGGTATTATTTTATACTTTTTCGGGCTTGAGGGACACAAATCTACGAAAAAGTTCAACTTGGAGTCTTCTTAAGTTTTTCAGACTCTCTAAAATTGAAAAACACCGAGTTTCTCCTATACTGGGCTCGTTAAACATTTCACAGTAAAGGACCTGTTCAATTACAAACAGGAACGAACCACTCCTTCCTAGGGTTCGAATCAAAACTAGGTTGGACTCATCCGAAGGATGAGCTTATAATCAAGCATATGTTATCCTCCTCAAGCTTGTTAAAAATAAAGAGGTACTTGCCAGAAATGGTGGGGGAAAAGAGAGAAGAATGAACCTGTTTGTTACCTTTTGTCTCAAAAGAAACTTTATTACCACTCTTGAACACGACACTTTTCATTCACCTGGGTTGGGAAATCTTTTACCTCACAGTTGATCAAACCACTTTGAAAGTCTTTAACCGGGTTCCGGGGATTAACTTTGAGTTATTCGTCACCAAGCCATCTGTCGTGTCGTTATGTGTTCAAGAGGTCTGCAAGCAAAACTTTCATCTGCAAAATACTTGTCATCCATTTGACCATCCCTGAGTCAGTCCTTACAGCAACATTTCTTCAACTTGAACAATGATTTCGTGTTGCGGGCTTGCCTGCAACGGGTCGCTTTCTATCGACATCAGCACATTATCTAGAGAGATGACTTAGAAATCGTCAGTACCTTGAAGTCTGCATGCATCAATGGCAGGTTTCTCGCCTTTGACGTCAGTTTACATCATTGACTTTCGATCGAAGGATTCCGTGAAATGTTCGACATCAACTCATTCATTCACATCTCATGGATTGTACTGGGTACTTTGAGAACCATTGACATTACTGGTGGTCTCTCTCACGCTTGTTAACAGTTTACATCATTGACTGGTAATCAAGTGGTTTCTACCATGTTCGACATCAACTCATTTATTCGCATGGCTAGAATCGTACCAATTCGGGAAGTAGAAATGAAGACCCTGGATCTAGTTTCCACCATCCAGGCTGCGAGGAGTTTTGTATTCATTATCTAAGTAGACTAATCATAAACAGATGGCTGCGTCCATACTGTGTCTACAAAAGTCTATGATTGTGATGTACTGCAAAATCATTCCTGTATCAGAATAGTTAGTCTGTTAGTTAAAGTTTTGATCTGAGTATGGGAATGCCTACCTCAGTGATGATATAATCTTATACATGTATTTTGTGTTGAAAATTGCAGGTTCTGACCAGGCTCTCCACGGGATAATCCTTGAAATGATAAAGCACTTCACCCTTCCTAGATATTACAAACCCTAATCTATTCCAGGCTTCGCACTTTAGGGGGCAATCTGTTACACTAAAAAATGTCACCATGACTATTTACAGTTAGTATGGCTCAATCAACAGTCATGCTACCCTCTTAGGCAAGTCTTATGCCTCTGCTCTCCATGTCAAACTCCAAAAAAGAGAGAAAGTCTTGTATAAATGTATTTATCTCTGGGGACGCAGGTTCTCTCAAACTTACCTGCGGGGACGCTCCCAATGTTCACAAAAGCTGCGTCCAAAGACGCTCTGTATGTAAAGGGACAGGTGCGTCCCCCTGTAAAAGTTAGAATGCGCAAGTTTCATCTTTAAAAAGTTACTTGTGGTCATTTCTAGAGCATTCTAGAAGGTTGTTCGACGTGTATTGGGCGCCTCCAGATGGTTCATGCACTCCTATCAAAGAGGAACTTATCCCATCAATAAGGGAGCGATCCCATCCAAAGAGGGGACTATCCCATTGATGGTGGACCTGATTAACCTCCTCTTGAGTACTATAAATACAGGCATTGGGCCAGAAGGAGGGGAGGTTGAAGCTATACATTTTCTAAGGGTAAATGCTGCAGGAATTAGGACTCCCATTTAGAAGCTTGTGAGGAGAGATTGCCATCTTTGCTTGTTCTATTTGGAAGTGGGTGAGCTTTGTCAAAGTAGAGGAAGACTCTTGTGGACCCTGGAAGGAGCTTGCACAACACCAAGGCTCAGGTTGTAATGGTTCCTTTTGATTACCTTTAATGCAAATTGGTCCATTCTTCTCAATAACTTGTTTTTTATGGGTTATTTCATGTACTCCTTGGTCTATATGTTGAATATGCTTTGTTTTATGTTATAATCAGGTGCTATTTAATTGTTTGACTGTTGGTGATTGCAGGTTTTGGAGAAAAGGAGGAGCTCATCCAGATCAACAAAGCTTGGACTTCTACAACAGCGTTTGGACAAAGGTAAGAACGAAACACTTGATTTCTCATATCATAATGCATGTTTAGAGAAGGATAGCTCCAGTTTGTTTTGTTTGTCATTAGAACGTCTTAGACTTCTAGGAAGGTCGGTTGTGTCCGCACTCTTGACTGATTCCGTGTGACAGTTAGGAAGATTGGTAGACATAAGGCGAGAACGGGGCCTGAGATGAGGCTCACTGCACAGATAGGAGAATATGAGATGGATAAAGTAATTCTAGATCTGGCGTCAGATGCAATTTTTTTCCTAAACAGACATGGGAAAGGATGGGGAGACCTATGCTACAATGGTCTCTAATTCAATTAAGAATGGTGAATCAGTAGAAAATCATCACCATGGATGATTGGAGGGAGTAACGGTTGATATTGAGGGCATGAGCACATTAGCTGATCTTGATGTAATAGAGATTGTGGATGACAACAATCCCTACCCCATGCTCCTTGGGATCGATTGGGCCATTGAAATAAATGGGTTAATCAATTTGAAGAAGTCGAAGATGATATTTGATAAGAAATCACTCCAGGTAGTGGTGCCCCTGGACCCTGCAAAAGGACCGCGTTGTACTGAACCGGTCCGTGATTATGAAAGTGATGAACATTTGGACCAGATTTACAAGATAACACTGCAAGATCAGGATTGGGTGAATCCGATAGAAAATGGGCATATTTCATGGGACCATGAAAGTTCCTACACATCATATTCAGACAAAGTGTTGGAGAACTGGAAGAATTGACTGCATAAAGTATCTACATTGTGCTCTAATATGATGACCAAGTCGTTGCGTTGTATATCGTCAGAGGTAAGAAATTTTCCTTACTATGATGGTTTAACTGATGTTGATAACTTTTTGGATGCATTTGGCAGAGAATTGCCAGAGAAGCATCGCTTCCAGGCCTTGGATTGGGTGCTGCAAACTACGCCTATGACATGGTGGGACATGCACAAGGATAGTTTTTCCGATTGGCACATGTATACAAAGACGATGAGAGTGTAGTTTGGTCACCCACAAGTGCTTCTAACAGAAAAATATGATTGGAGGAATGACTCACGCGACCATTTTGGCCAAATGGGCTGAAGTGTATGGAGCAAAGCCTCAGCTAGAGTGGGTACATCTGTTTTGTCATACCTTGGATGTCATACCAATGAATTCGTACTTGGAGACAGAGCTCCACCATGGCACTAAAGAATGGGCTGTTTTGCGCCAAGGATTTTTTATGACGTTCAGCTTTAAGGATGGATTGGAATGTATTGATGAAGCATTGCAGGATGACAAGGAAACAATCTTTAGGATACCGCTGGATCCTCTCGACTTGATTCAACCTGATTGGACTACCCAGCTGAGCGACACGCTGGAGTGCTACAATGTGACAGTGGAAGAAGAAAATAAAGATATGAGGAAGATTAATATTCCATAGACTAAAGGTCACAACGAAGTCGAAGGACTACAATTAGAGAATCCAAACACCACTGCGCCACTCAAAACTAGACAGGTAAACATTGGCATGGAAGCAGAGTCAATGTTTGCAACGACTAGGGACTAATGGGATGATGAAAAATAAATAAGGTCACTGAATTTCTCCGCGAATATCAGGATCTGTTCCCTATGGAGTTTTCAGATCTAAAATGGATAATAGGGGACTTGGGTGTCATGAAGATCACTCTAAAACTAGACGAGAAGCCAGTTCAGAAAAGGCCTGACTGCCTCAACCTGAAGTACAAATAAAGGGTCGGCTTGGAGTTGGATAAAATGCTTGCAACAGACATCATTGAACTAGTAGAAGAGTTTGATTGGGTAAGCCCAATGGTAGTTCAGGACAAGAAATAGAAGGATGAGATATGGATATGCATGGATCTCAGGAAGTTGAATGACGCTTGTGTGCATGATCATTTCCCAACTCCGTTCAGTGATGAGGTGCTGGATAATGTTGGTAGCCAGGAAGCATATTCGTTTACTGATGGGTTCTCAGGGTACCATCAAATCAAGATCGGGCTAGAGGATAGAATTAAGACTACCTTCGCAACTGAATGGGGATTCCTCCAGTATATGGTGATGCCTTTCGGGCTAAAGAACGCGCTGGCGATCTTCTAGTGTGTAGTCATCACAACATTCAAATATTTCATTCATAAATTTCTAGAGGTATATTTTGATGACTCGACAGTGTTTGGACTGGTAAAGCACCATGTAGCAAGTCTGCGCTTGATCCTGGATACATGTAGAAGGTACCATATCACACTCAATCTAAAGAAATGTTTGTTCTATGTCCCGTTTGGGATCTCACTGGGTCACGTGGTATGCAGACAAGGCTTGATGGTAGACCCTGCGAAGATCGTGGTTATAATCAATTTGGAGGCACCAAGAAGTGTGAAACAATTGTGCATAATGTTGGGACATACATGGTACTATAGAAAGTTCATCAAAATTTATGCCCAGATTACCGCACTAATGGATGAACTATTAAAAAAGGATGCTATATTCTACTGGATTGAATAATGTTAGAGGAGTTTGGATTTACTAAATGAAAAAGTGGTCACCGCGCTGATCCTAGTATTCCCGGATTGGAAGAATGAATTTCATGTGCATGTGGACGCGTAATGTATTGCGCTGGGAGCAGTACTGATGCAGACCATTTAGGGAGAATTGGATCATCCTATAGCGTTCACAAGTAGGAAGCTATCTAAAGATGAGAAGAATTATTCAACAACAGAACACGAAGGTCTGGCTATGATATACGCGCTCCAAAAGTTTAGGCACTATTTGCTAGGCAGACACTTTAAGATGTATACAGACCATTCTACATTGAAGTACTTGGTGAACAAGCCTGTGCTGAGGGGGAAAATATGCAAATGGTTGTTGCTATTTCAAGAATATGATTTTGAGGTTATTGTGAAACCAGGATGATTGAATGCTGAACCAGATCATCTGTTGCGCATTGAAACAGGAGAGGAACCCACTAATTTGGAGGAATGACTACCTAACGCACTGCTTTTTGTGATCCATGTCGCGGACAATCACTTTGAAGATATTATACACTTCTTGACGACGGGAACGACTCTAGAAGCATACACTAGCCAACAAAAGAAGGAATTGGTGGTGCATGCAACAAACTCTTCTGTCATTGCAGGACACTTATATTAAATGGGATCAGATGAAATACCACGACGTTATGTGCTAGAATTTGAAAAAAACAACATCCTTGTTGAGGCTCATGGAGGAGCCGCGGGAGGACATTATGTGGGAAAATCAACTGTGTAGAAGATTCTATGTGCTGGGTTGTGGTGTCTGACACTACATAAGGATTCAAAAGCGTATTGTGGGGCATGTGATGCATGCCAAAGGGCTGGCAGACCATCGTGGAGGGATGAGCTATCTCTAAATCTACAGATATCATTACAGCCATTCGAGAAGTGGGAGGTTAACCTTGTAGGACCAATTCAGCCTCCAGGAAAGAAGATGAGTGCATGGTACATCATCACTGTGACTGAGTATTTAACCAAATGGGTGGAGGCATAGCCTTTGAAGGACTGTACAAGTGCAACAGCAACAAAATTCATCTTTGAGCACGTTCTGAAGAGGTTTGGTTGTCCGAAAATTTTGATGATCGATCGCAGTAAGCATTTTCTTAATGAAACGATCAGTACGTTGATGGAGGAATTTATGGTTTACCATCAAAAGAGTATGCCATATCACCTGCAGGCTAATGGAATGGTAGAAGCATTTAATAAGATACTGGAGAGTGTGCTGACGAAGGTTTGCAATGCACAAAGAAATTTCTAGGATGTGCGTGTACCCGCGGTTCTATGGACTTACATAACAATTTGTAATAAGCTGACTGGACAAACACCTTTCAGGTTGGTTTATGGTTTTGAAGCTGTGATGCCAATGGAATACATTGTACCTAGTCTATGCATAGCAACATTCACAGGAATGGCAGATCACGGAGCCCTGGAAGAAAGGCTCATGCAGTTGAGAGAACTAGAAGAATTTACGTTCTTGGTTGTATTCCATCAACAAGTTCAAAAGGAGCGCGAAAAGGCATGCTATGATCGGCACATCATACTATGCACCTTCAAGGTAAATGATTTAGTGTTATTATATGATCGCAAGTTTGATAAATTCCAGGAAAATTTCGGATTCATTAGCTGGGGCCCTATGTCATCAAGGATATTACTGATGGTGGAGAAGTTGAGTTGGTAAAGTTGAATGGAGATCCATTTCCAGGGAAGGTGAGTGGTAGCTGATTGAAGCCATATAACGGGGATCCATCCAGATAACTATATGGTGGAAGCACAGTATTAGCACTCCAGGTAGCTGAAAGGAGGCGCGGGAATATAAACTACACTGCTCGGGTTGTAGAGTTGCGCGATTGGGGAACTGCGTAGAATGGAGGATTGTCACAGTGTCATCAGAAGCGCGAGGGGAGTTGCATTATTGAAGGAGAAACCACACAGGGCAGCCAGAAAGTGATCGTTATGGTCACTGTTCATGATTTGACCATGGGAAAATGGATAAATGGAGCAGAGGGTGGTAATTAAGTCAGAATTTAAGAGCAAGATCTTGGAAAATCTGTCGCCAATCTAGCATTTATGAATAGATTTTGGGGGGAACGGTCAGATTCAAATTCGAAATTGCCTATAAATTATAGATGGCTACCCAATGAAAAACACTTGGCGTCTTGAGAATGGAGGTGTTGAGCTATCAGGTGCACATGAACCTTGACTATTTTGAGACCTTAGTAGTGAGTTCAGTGTTTGAGAAATTGCCGAAAGAAACTCAGGAGCTCTTAACTAGCATCATGTCAGCACCCATGGAGACCGCGAGTGTTGGAGAAGTGATGGCAGCTGAGGGAGCTGCCCCGGAGGTAGTGAGTGTATAGGTACTTGCAGAAGTACCCAAATTGCGAAGGTTGCCCAAGCCAAGGCCTACGCTAACCAGGGAGGGTCCGAAACCAAAGAAGGATAAGTAGAAAGTAGCACAATTGGTGCATGTGTCACCTAGAAAACACCCAGAGAAAGAAAATCCCACTGCATAGGAGAAGGGCAAGGTAGTAGACCTAGAACCTAATGAGGACATATAAGACGTCAATATGGGCATGGAAGATGTTCATATGGGGGCAGAAGACATTGACGTTGAGGGGCTGGCCCTATCTCCAAGCTGCCAGCATACGTCCCTCTCAGCCAAGGCAAGGTGAAGGTCCCAAAGGACCTCGATGAGAGCAAAATCACACCTTTCACACCGTTGCTGCAAAAAAAATCACATTTGAAGGTTTGCACCTGGCGCGCGTCCCCTGTTTAAGTTGGAGGATTGGGATTTTGCATATACAAAGCGCTTTCCCCACTTGGCGACTGATACATTCATGCACCACGTCTTCTATAAAGACTCTGGTGTGACCGCACTAGAGCCGAGACAGTGGATAAAAGGGGTGGACAAGGCAGGATTGTTGAACCTGCTATGGGTGCCACATTACAACCACGCACCATAACTTTGATAGTGAACAAACAGTTGTTATGCTTGGTGCATAATGGGTGCCTATGGTTAGGAGAACCGATACCAATCACTAACATGTTGATCCATAAGATCACCTTTCTCCTGCATTTAGGCTTGAATACAGCCATGGCATTTGGGGGAAAGATGGGTGAGCATGACCTCTCCGAACAAATGAAGGCAAAGTCCAAGCTTTCCAAGTAGCCATGCGACTACTCCATTTCTAGCATAACCAACCTTGCGGTTAAAGTAGCCACCCAGATCTTGGTGGGGAAAATAATGAGGAAGTGTGGCACAGACGGAGTACGGGAACTAGTTGTGCTTTTAGCAAACTAGTGCACAGAGGGTGTACAATTTAACTGGGTGTGCTACCTCTGCAACAAGTTCCTCCCAAACTCCAAAGAAGCGCAAGACCAAATAAAGACCTTCCATTATACATCGCTACTACTATCAATTGTACTGGTTGTGTGGGATTTACTAGAGGACAGTTAGTTTCCTCCAATTGCAACAGAGTTGCCTGAAGGAGCAAAGTTCACTTCGCTCTGGGCCACGGAGGACCCCCAAAGGGTCAAGGAAAGTAACATTTTTTGGATCCTCATGGAATCAAGCATCCGCACCACAATCAACCGCAAGCCGTGGCTCTCAGCGATTATCTTTGAGCAGTTGTCCAAATATGTGGAGTTTAAGGCAAACTTCCATTGCATTTCCATCAGAGCACAAAACGATCCCAGACAAAAATGGTATGATATTCCATACCTGGCAATGGATGATGCAATCGCCACAGTCCTAGAGAGTTGGCCAGCAAAGTGGGACACGGGCTCAGACTTGTCAGCTCAATCTCGTCTAGTAAGTTTTCCGTGAAGCAAAACAAGGAAGAGGCGAGGTTAAAGGTGGAGCAGTTGGCTGAAAGAAGGAGGAAGGAAGCTGAGGACAAACCCAAATTAGAGCGCGCTACCAAAAAATAGGTAGAAGGGGAGGAAGAAGAGCAAAATAACGACTCTAATAGGAATCAGAAGTCGCCCTCTCCACAAACAGAGGAGGAGGAGCAACACTCAGAACAGGGAGGAGAAAACTCAGAGACTACTGCATTCTGGGTCAAGTGCACAAGGGAGCAAGAGAAAGTAGGGCCGCAACAGAATTCCAAAGCCAGCAAATCATCACTTGACCCAATCACCTTGACAGAGGGTGATTTGAATGAAATCAACCACGAAACTGCTACAGTAGTATGAGTAGTGGCACAAGCAGGCCTTGGTTGTCATTCAAATGGTTCTGTGCGAGTTGCAGATCTAGGCCACTGAGGTGCAAACCAATGTAGGGAGGGGTAGCACGACATAGAGAAATTTGGCACCTGGAACCTCAGATGTGGCTGAGATGGTCTGGTCAATGGGTACTCGGGCAGTCGTGCTATAGGATGGAGCATTGCCCACAGAAAGAGAGGTTGACAGGGCCGCTGTCAGCGCGCTCAAGAAAGTCAGGTTAAACTTGGTCGTGCTTCCAAGTGAAGCCCTTCACACCCTGTAAGACGATGTGATTGCGGAACTTCGGGGTCAGGAACAACGCCCATGGAATGTTATCAATGAGCAGAAGGTGAAAAGTGCCCAGATAATCGTAGAAAAGACATCTATGATTCATATTCTTAAGAAGATCACAGAGAAGAATGAGCGCACAACAGTTGTGGTGGTTGAGGCATGCTGCAATATTCTAGAGCTAAACACCCCAAAATATGCACTAGTCAATGCAAGAATCTAGAAGGTTGCTGTAGGTGTGCGCGACACACGAACAGAGCTGGCTAAGGTTTATTTTGAACTGAACCTTAATATCATAGAACTTGAGTTGAGGGCCCAACCTTCGACTCCACCAGAAGTCAGAGAACAGCACGAGACCGTTGTCAAAGATTCCATTGCAGCTATCAATAACGCAGTGAAGGATTTCATTATGCTCAAAGTAGTTACCAGTCTGTAAGAAGATCCTAACCTGTAGAGGCTAGAAAATGAGGCACAAGAACTACAGGAGAGCTACGACGAGGTTAAAGTGACGACGTGCACCGTCGCCATCACACAGAGGTTGGTGAAGCTACATGAAGCAAAGGCACTCAAGGAACAGGTTGACACAGCACAACACAAAGAGGCAGTATTGAAGGCCAGGTTGGGGCTTTGGCTAGATGAAGCATATGAGCTCATGACGACCATTCAAGGCAAACTGGCTAGTCTATAGGAAACACACCAAAAAATACAGGTGCACAACATAGGACTAGCGACGGAGCAGCTGGTAGAGCAGGTGAAGAAAATGGCGATGCAGTGTACTGTCAAGGTTGCAGTAGTCCAAGCAGAGTTGGGATTTCTTCACAACAAGATCTCCGCACTGGTTGAGTGACTCGGGGCGAGTCACCAGATTTGTGTTGGGGGCTTGTTGGGAATGGGTCCCATAGGGTCAATTTTGGGGTTAAAACCCCAAGTTTTGGAGCTAAAGGGCCAAGTTTTCTATAAAGAATGTAAATTCTCCACATTTTGTGGTCACAGAGCATGAATATGTAAAGAGTAAAAAATGGTTTCACCCTTAATTTAGGTACCTTATGTCGGCTTTATGAGATCCACCCCTGGTCTGGAGACCATGGGAATGTATAAAAAGGGAGAGTCTAAGCACTTCTTAGTATGTTTTGGGAATTGGTTGATGTAATGGGTCTGTGAGAGCTAAGAGCGAAGGGTCTCAGCGTAGGAAAAATGCTCTACAACTATGTTCACAATGGCCTAGGGTAGAAGTCTGTAGCTGAGTGCACGAACCCCTACAGTTGTGTGCGCAGGGAAGTTAGAGTCTGTATTGAAGATCTGAACCATCAATAAAGAGAATTATTCCAAATTTATCTATGTATGAGCTATTTCACTTATATTATAAATGTATGTGGTTATGTTATGTTGAATACTGTGTTGATGATTTAATGTTGTATTGATGCACAAATCTATGTGTTTTACTTTGTCATATGAATGCAAGTAAGAATATATGTTTACGCAAACATAATCATAATGCATGTTGAAGTTATCTAATACTTAAGCTAATTTGGGTAGACACAGAAGTAAGGGTAACTACAGAGGTGCGTAAGCGTCTAAATTTCCTTTATAGGGTACGCGAAGGGTGGTCACAGACCTTCGCGAAGGTCTCAAAGCCAAATAAGGGAAAGTGCATTGATAATCCCTAAAGGGCTTATCGGTCCATGTGAAGGAAGGGTTAGGGAATAAAAAGACATCATAACTATCTTAGGGTGCAGAAAATTGGTTCTTGCATCCCCCCACACTGCTTTGAGTGAGACTTCAGTCTGCGCTCTGCGTATTGATGCCGAAAGGGCCAATAGTGGGGGGATTTTCTTGGCTAATTAAAGTTGAACCTGGGTCAGGGCCCATCAAGCCAACAATGATGGTGACAACAACATTGACTACCATCTCTAGGATGGGTTACTATATAGTCTGGATAAGCTACATGCTCCTAAAGGTGAACGTTTGTAGTGGATTAGAGAGCCTTATACCTCCAAGGTTGCAGGGCACTTTGGTGTAGGGAAGATCGTGGATAATTTGCAGAGGTATGTGTATTGGCCCAAGATGGAAGAGAAGGTAGCTACGTTCATGAGAGGATGTATTCTTTATTGTACCAGCAAGCCTAGGAATGGGAAACATGGTCTGTATCATCCCTTAACTAAACCTACTCATCCTTGGTAAAACATTTCCATGGACTTTGTGGGAGGTTTACCGACCACCATGAAGGGACATGAAAACTTGTTCGTGGTAGTTCATAAGTTCAACAAGATGTGTGTTATGACACCCTGTAAAATGACCATCACTAGATATGAAGAAACCAACTTGTTCTTTGGACAGGTCTGGGTACACTTTGGGATACCATGGAGAATCATTTCAGATAGGGATACAATATTTCTCATTTCATTCTAGACTACATTGTGGGAGACGATGGACACGAAGTTGAAGGTATCTACAACATTCCATCCACAAATATATGGGTAGACAAAAGTAGTCAATAGGACTTTGGTGCAACTTCTGATGGGTTACAACCAGAAGCATCCGTAGACCTAGGATGAAAATTTCGCATGTATACAACATTCTTATAATAGAGAAGTCCAAAATTCTACATGAAAATCCTCATTTGAAACTTGTTTTAGATATTTTCCACCTTCACCTTTGGTTATTTCATATGGGCAGCAAGGAGGAGAGAACGAAGACCTTACAGGAGACACTTTGAGGGCTGAAAATTTTACAGAGAAGATCATGAAAATCCATCTACAAGTATAGGAAACAATACAAAAGTCGTAGGTGAAGTATAAGGTCATGCATGATCAACACAGAACAGAGAAATCAGTCAAGGTGGGAGACACATTATGGATACAGTTGAACAAGGAGAGGTTGCATGGGCCTGGTAAGAAAATCAAGTCTCTAAGGTATGGTCCCTTTGAGATACTGGAAAAGGTGGTTGATAATGCCTATCAACTCAGTTTACCACCATACATGCATATTTACTCAATTGTAAATTTAGAGAATTTGAAACTCTATGAGCCTTCCATGCTAGATCAGGAAGAGGAATAAGTCCTACCTTTTGTGGAGGATTTGGCACCACATGTTCAAGCAGAGTTGACAGAAGATACAGTTTTGCAGAAGAGGTCTAGAACTACAAGACAAGGGAAACAAGACCTTTGGTAGATTGGGTTGAAGGGACAACTTCTAGGAAAAGCTAAATGGTACACCAGAGAGAAGGTGGAGGAAAAATTTCCTCACCTCATTCAGTAAAAGCTTTTAGGGAGAAAACGCCTCCCAAAATGGGGAGGTGTGATCCAAATTAGATCATTATATTTTTTTCCATCCATATCAATCCATTTGGAGTGGGAAAAGTGCAAGAAACAACTCACAAGACTGTTTTTACCGGCGGGACCCAAATTGGCGAAATGGGGTCTGAAACCTTCCAGGAGACTTTTGAGGCATCAAACTGTGTTTCTTGGGGGTAAAAGTTTGTCACATAAGTGTTGTACCTTTTTTTGCTATCTACACATAGAGAGATTTCTAGAAACGTAAGAATCACGTCAACTAGAGTCTATATGCAAAAGTTATGACACTCAGAAGTTGACCTTCCTATTTTCACACCTATAGTTTAGGAGGATGTCACATCAAACCCTATTATTCATGGAAATGGGGCTAGCCATATGTTTGTGGTGTAAAAGAATCTAGAAGAGTCTATTTTGTAACTCTAGTTAAGAGTTGATGTAGTCAAAATTAACCACTATAGGCTATCGGGCCACTAGGAGGAAGAGGCATTCTATTTTCGAGAGAATTTTGTTCCATAGTTGACCAAGGATAACTAGGAGAGATAGGAGGTAGAGCACATAGATATGATCTATGCACTGTATTAGCCCACGAGCCATAGACATTACTTATTTGTATCTCCAGCCATATTTCTAGACAAAGAAAGAGAGCGAAGCGGCCTCACTTTCCAGCTGGGTTTTCTCCCGAAAGGGTTTCCCAGAGAGCATATCTTGTGTGTTATGTGTGTGTGAGCTTATTTGTATGTTCTCTACTTTTCTGTTTGGTTTACTTTTATATGCATGCAGTAATTACAGTTAATTTTATAGATCTAGATATTAAATAAAATTGTAATAGTGTAGTATCTCATATTTTTAACATAATATTATCATATTTATTGTGAAGAATTGTCTAGTGGATTATCCACAACAGTTTATGAATCAACTTGGCACACATTGGCACTTTACATGTATTAGAACCTAATATTTTTGTGCGTAGCATGCCCCTTTTGAAAAAGATAAAGTCCCGACTTATTAACCATCTTGTGTTCATTTTCTTGCATTTTAGCTTGGTTATTTCTTTTGTTTCCTTGGCATTTCTTGACACACATTGGCATACATCGGTACCCTACACATCCTAACATGCCTTAGCGCCTAACATGTCTTGGCATGCCTTTGCATTGTTTGGCATAGGTTAGCACGCCTTGGAACTCCCTATCACACTCTAGAACTTCTTGAAATTCCCTTATATTCCCTAACATGCCTTACTACTTCTTATCATACCTTGTCACTCCCTCCTTGGTATGAAAACTAGGACTCTTCGACATGCTCTTCCACTTCATAACATGCATAACTCTCCCTAACACACATTGGCACTTGGCACGAGTTGGTCCTTTGGATTTCTTGGTATGTATGTCATGCATTGAGATGCCTTGGTATGCTTTGGCATGGTTTAATATTAAATTTATTTGAGATCAATTATCGAAAAGTAGATGAGAAGCAACAAAGGAATATTTGGCACTTAGAATGCGCTAAGAATTAGAACTTGACACCTATTGGCACCTATTGTTGGTGTTCCTAGTGTGCCCCTCTTGGAAAAGGTAAATTGATCAATTATTAACCCTCTTATGTGTTTATTTCCTTGTACTTTAACTCGTTTCTCCCTTTTTTTACCTTGATAGTCCTTAGCATGCATTGTCACACCCTTGCACATCGTGGCATGCCTCATCACTTGGAACATATTAACATGTTTGAAATGCCTTCACACTATATGAAACATGTTAGAATTCCCTAACATTCCCTAGCACGCCTTGGAACTCATGCGTTCATAGCTAGCTAGCCTTATGTTTTCTCACAACTTGGGAACCCAATCAAGTATTTGGCTACTACAGTTCATGTGACACTGGCTTTCTTCAGCTACAACAACTTGACCAATTGCACCTACTACAAGTAGATTATGCCTCGTTCACCTAAGAAATGGATATAACTCATCTTTGGCCACACATGCCTAAGATCAATTTGTCCCACTTAACTAGTTATAAATACAAGTATCACGTCTAGCAAGATATCTTACACAATAAATATTTCACATGTATGTCCAATTCATATAAACAATAGAGTATTAACTGAGAATTTACAACAACCACAAGATGCACAAGGCACACAAGATATAATCCAACACAAGACAAGTGCCCCAAAACTTATACACAACAATGTAAAATATGTAATTATATAGAATATTTTAAAACATGAGCATGTGGCCAAAGTGGGCCACTTCTAATATAAAAATAATAACTAAATGAAAAATAGTGTTGTTCTGAGCACAAAGTCTCCCTTTTTCTAAAAATACTATTTCAATCCCCTTATCACAACCGCATGTTTTCCTCCTGCAAATCATATTCTGAATGTCTCCTAAGACACTTTGTCCTTGGCATACTTGAAGTCACTGACACTCCCTGACACACACTCTTATTCGTTCCTTCCCATGAATGTTGACTTTTTTCTCCCTTATGATGCCCCAACAGTCCCTAACACTCCTCAACATGCAATGACATTGTCTGGCATGTGTTAGCACACCTTTTCATTACTTGGCATGCCCAACCCATCCCTAGCTATCATGCCCTCACAACTACCCTTACCTAATTTGCCACTTAGGGAACCCAACCAACTCCTTGCTTGACTACAAGAGCTTGACCAAGTTATGGTTACTGCAACTAGACTATGTTCTTGAATTTTGTAGCTTGGAAGGTACTCCAAAAGCCTAGTGACATGGGTTTGTGTGAGTTTGGTCAGAAATGGATTTGTGGGCAAAGAACCCAAGTGAAGGGGTTTTGGACCCAAGATGGGGTTTAAATCTAAAAGAAAATTAATATATCCTAAGGTCTAAGTGGATAAAAACCGTAAGTTCTATAGGGTTCCTAAGAGGCCTATGAAAAGATATTTAAGGAGGCCTTAGGATGAAGGGAAGAACATCGAGAGACAAGGAGCTCATTCGACCAAGGAGGCCAAGAGAGATGTAGTCCTAAAGTAGGCCGAGTTAGAGGGTCGATTAATTGCTGCTAAAGGCAGGCCATGATCATTCACCAAGAGTAATATCATCATGTGAGGGTTTACAAGAATTTCACATACCTTAATGGGTTCACAGTAGGAAGTAGGATGACATATTATTAGTTCTCTTCTAACATATTGATCTCAAGAGAGTATTCTCATGAGAATTTATGCATGTGATTTCATCAGTGTCTTTGTGTGAAGGGTGTATCAAAATATGAAATAACATAGAAGGTTGAGACCCTGTCTTGTGCTGGTTAGTAGGCCCCAAGGTATATTATAAAGACTAACACAAATAGAGGACGGTTTGCAATGGAATTTAGGGCGACAACAGAAGTAGTCGCATGCATAATATTAACTGAGGTAACCCTATTTTCAGGGTCATAGAGATCTAAAGTTCATGTTATGATTCAACCAAAGAAATTCCCAAAATCTAAGGATCCATATGAGTTAGGCCGAGTCTCTTATGGAGGAAAGAGTTGTTGTATCTCTATGGGTGGATAAGGTTTATTATAAAGCAATTAGAACAAAATATAATGCCCTAGGTAGGGTGGTTTCCTTGCATGTTTAGTCCATAAGGTATGCCATTAAGACTGTAACAAATCTACGTAGAAGAGGAGTGATTGTGACACTTAGAGTGAGGTTTATCTCTGCAATATAGACTTCATATCTGGAAGATGGTTTGTAGAAGTATGTGAGGATATAACAGATCCAAAGGAGGCTGGAAGCTGAGAAAAATAAATGTTCTATATGAAGAATGGATTGACATGAAGAGGAGTTGATTTTGGTGGAATGCCCATATATTTTTTGACAAAGATCTGAAGAAGCCTATAAATAATTAGTCAATGGACTGTTAGTGGTTGATTTGTGACCCTAGTTTAGTCATCTACAAAATTTTAGAAGCATGATAAAAGGAGTAGTTCAAATTTGTTCATAGATTTAACAACAAAGAAATTGGTACACAAGAACAACCTGGCACCTGGCACACCTTCTTCACATGCTTCGTTGACACTATAACATGCCTTAGAATTTCCTAGCATACCACGTCACTCCCTCATTATCACACCTAGAACTCGCTGACACTCAGTGTCACACACTCTTATTCATTCATTTCTATGCATTTTTACCTAGTTCTCCCTTGATTTTCCCTAGCATTCACTAGCACTTCTTAACATACATTGGCACACCTTGGCCCTTGGTACATCTTCGCAAGCTTCCATAACACTCTATCAAGCCTTAGCACTACCTAACATACCTTGTAACTCCCACCTTAGCACACTTGGAACTCACTAACACTCCCTATCACACTCTCTTATTCATTCATTTCCATGCAATTAAAACTAGTGCTCCCTTGTGTTTCCCTAGCACTCTCTAACATGCGTTGGTGCCACACCCTAGAACCTGGCACATCTTGGCATGTCCTGGAATGCCTAACATGTCTTGGAGTTGTATCACATGTGTTAGCACTTCTTTTCATTCTCTGGCACACCTTGGCACTCCCTAGTTATCATGCCCTTATAGGTATCCTTATTTTTTTTTCGATTTGGGAACCCAACCATGTGATGGAAAAAATAGTGTTGTGCCTAGCCCAAAGTCTCCCTTTATCTGAAAATAAATTTTCCCAACACCTTTTTGCAATCGTAGGCTTTCCTCCTGCAAGTCCTATTTTTTCACAACCTCTTTGAAAGGTCTTTCATTTTCCTTTTCCTTTCCCCTTTTTAATATTTTGCAGTGATTTTTGTTGTGCGTTAAGAAGGTGAGATTTACAACCTGCTTTATTTGATATTTGTGGTTCTAAAGCTAATCCTCCTTTTGATAAACGTTCTTCCATTAGTCTAACCTTAGGCTTGAGAGTGCTGGGCAAATTTGAATGTTTAGGCTTATTCACTACAATTTGAACCTCTTTAGGGAGGCTTGACAATTCAAGGTCAAGGGGGGGGGAAATAATATTAGGAATAGAAGGGGAAAGGACAAGAGAGGAAAGATGGAGAGGAGAATGAAAAATAATAGGGAAATCCATAAAAGTAAAAGAATTCATATGAAGAGATAAAACCAAAGAAGAATATGAAGGGGAATTAATGTTAGCAGAAGGAGGCATACCGTTTGCTTGAACTTCTGGCTAAACATTAAGGATAGGTTCCGACCTGACATAAACTTCTTGATTATTTGAAAATTTAGGTTTTGGTTCAAACTTTCTTCTAACTTGCTTCCTCTTTTTCCTCAAAATCAGAGCCTTCAACTGTAACATTTGGGTCTGAACATGTCCAACTTTGTAATGATTGTAACAATGAAATGAGATTTTCCAATAATCAATCTTATGGGTCTAGACTTTTTCCTTGTAAACCAATTCAATGGCCTTGAACAAACACTCCATGATATATACTTTGACTAGAATCTATACCCAATGCCTATTAATGAAAACATACCAATTAGGTTCCACATAAAAATCTACCAGGCTTCTTGCCAATAGTGTGAAGGGCCTCGTCTTTCTAGAACAAAAGGGGAGGGATAGGCAATATAGCCCAAAGTTGTTCCACTGAGATATGTTTGCGAGTGAGATCAAAATCTGCCAACCATGTTTCCAGGACTAGGCTCGATGGCCCCCAATCCTATTCTGTCTCCTTGATCTTATTATATTCCAACCTCATCTAAAATTGAAATCCTATCCAATCGTGAACAAATCCATGGAAAACTGACATATAACCCAAGGCTAGCATCCAATTGTCCAAAACCCATGTTGTGAGAGATGTCCTTTGCAGTATCTTACCACAAAATATTCCTAGCAAATTAGTTTCTAACAAGTTTGGGATATCCTCAAACTTGATATCCTGATCGATAACCATTGAAAACTTCTCTTGTTTCACTATTACATAGTGCTATGGATTAGACAAAGCTCTGGAACCATGGGGGACCAAAAGAGGCTTAAAAATCTTAAATCAAAGGGACTTTGGTTGAGACATAGGGATAGCTACTACCTCAAAGCTAGAATGAGAGCTTCACCCTTTTGCACTACAATTTTTGCTCAAAATAAAAAAACCTTAGACAACTCATGCTCAAATTAAATATCTACCTTGGAACACCATCCATCTTGGAAACACCTCATGATTTGGTTAGAGATTGTCTGTGAAGACAATGAAGTGTCACCTATAAATTCATATTAGGATTTGAATGCCTCCTATGGACATGATTGGGCTCATAATTAATATCATCAAATTCCATTTGAAACTGTGGTGGGACGTAGTTAATTATTGACAAGACCCACTGTGTGACAACCAAGATAGTCAAAACCCTTGGGAAAAGAAACAGAGTACACAAAATTTACTTGTTGTCGGAGAAAAGTGCCTTCAACTCTAACCACTACATATGAACATGTCCAACTTTGTAAAAATTGAAATAATGAAATGATATTTTCCAATAATCCATGTTATGGGTCTAGGATATTTCCTCGTCTTTGATATCTACTTTCACTAGAATCTATGCCCAATGCCTATTAATTGAGACATACTAATTAGGGTACAGAGATATAAATCTACCAAGCTTCTTGCTAATAGTGTGAAGGGCCTCCTCTGTCGAGAAGATAAGGGGAGGGCTCAACAATATAGCCCAAAGTTGTTGCACCGAGACTTGTTTGTGAGCGAAATTGCAATCCACTAGCGATGTTTCCAGGACTAGGCCCGATGGCCCTTAATCCCATTCTGCCTCCTTGGTCTTATTATAGTCCCCCCCTCAACCAAAATTGAAAGAATACCTAACTATGAACAAATCCATGGAAAACCAATGGCTAACATCCAATTGTCCAAAACCCATGCCATGAGAGATACCTTTTGCATTATCTTACCATAAAATCTTCCTACCAATGTAGTTTCCGACATGTTTGGGATGTCCTCAAACTTCATATCCTTACCAATGACTATTGAAAACTTATCTTATTTCACTCTAACATAGAACTTTGGCTTAGACAAATCTCTAGAACCATGGGGGACCAAAAGAGGCTTAAAAGGCTTAAATGAAAGGGAGTTTGGTTGAGACTTAGGGATAGTTACTACCTCAAATATAGAATGAGAGCTTAGCTCCTTTTCACTACTATCTTTGCAAAAAGAAAAAAAAACCTTGGAGAACTCATGCTCAGATTAAATATCTACCTTGGAACACCATCCATTTTGGAAACACATCATGATTTGGTTGGAGATGATCTGTCAAGACAATGAAGTGTAACCTATAAATTCATCCTGGGATTTGAATGCATCCTCTAGACATGATTGAACTCATAATCAACAATATCAACTTCCATTTGAAACTGTGGTGTGATAGAATTAATTCAACTTCCATTCGAAATTGTGGTGGGATAGAAATAGTCGTTGACAGGACCCACTGTCTGACATTCGAGACAATGAAAACCCTTGGGAAAAACAAAGAGTGTATAGAAACTTTACTTGTTGCCAGAGAAAAGTGCGAAAGAACCAAAGCTCCATATTTTCCCAAAAATGTTGGAACCATTATTTTATAATATCCGTTAAGAGTGTAATAAAAAAGATATAAATTTCATATCAATAGAGTGTTCTCTTTATAATAATATCTTTTTTTCTATATAAATGTATAGAACATTCACTAGATAATTTCCCTCATTCCTAAAATAATATCTAAACTATGACGATGATATCCAATGTTCTTAATACCACAACCTCGTATTTGTAATCTAAAATACTCAACCACTCAAATTAACTCATTACATGTCTTTGAACTAGAAAAACTTCTTTAAAAGAAAATGATTAAAAAAGTACCTTAAATCACAAAATATTATTGTTTAAATAATATGGTTAATAGATCCACTCTAAATAAAATTTATAATTAATAATATAAATTAATAATGCTATTGGATATATAAACAAAATAAATTATAACCTATTTTTAATGGACTCCACATTTATGAAATTATCATTAGTCTTACTTTTATTTAAGTGCTCAAAGATGAGAATTTGATTTAAGTCATTCAATTAATGTGACTATTACTAAATATAAAAACTACCATATAACTGAATAAATATGTAGCAGTCCAAAATGCAAAGTTAAACACTCAGCAAGTGGATGACATTGTGACCAGGCAAGAATACTGATTCTCTATTTCAATGTAGTTGGACACCATAAGGCCCACCAGATATAAATAAAAGTTCAAAATAAGATTGTTATTTTACTTGGGTTTCTATATGTTTGGAGGCAGGATGGGAGAGTTTCAGAAAAAATAAGTGTAAAAAAAAAAGTAAAAGAAGAGTTTGTCAGGCCAGGCAGTAACTCCAGTTTGGCAGAAAACTCAGAAAAACTAATTCCTGTGTTTATTCCATAGGTATGTTATTGTTTTATACATTAGGAGTGATTGTTCAGTCCATCTTCTGATGACTGTTCACATTCCTGATTTATCTATTTTACAAATTCCCCAATCATGAAGATTAGGTGTCAACATTCCCCCCCTTAATCTGAAGGGATGTTGGTGAGTCCAAGCATCATTCTGAATCGTTCAAGCTTTTCCTTTCCAAGTTCTTTGGTGAAGATGTCTGCAATTTTCTCATTTGTGGAAAAATGACGGAGATGGATTGTTTTGGCCTCAACATGATGTCGAATCAGATGATATTTAGTATTGATATGCTTTGTTCGATCATGGAACTTTGGATTCTTGGCCAACTTTATTGCAGAGGTGTTATCAGTCATGAGTGGAGTTGATTGTACTTGTTTTACCTGCAAATCTTCAAGAATTTTCCTGAGCCACACAATTTCTTTCGTTGCTTCAGCTGCTGCCACGTATTCTGCTTCAGTTGTGGAATCTGCTGGAACTGATTGTTTGCGTGATCTCCAGGAGACAGCTCCTGATCCAAGACTCATAGCATATCCTGAAGTAGATACCCCAATTTCTTTGTCTCCATCGAAGTCTGAATCAGAGTATCCAATCACGCTGAAGTCGTCCACCTGTGTATACTTGATTCCAAGGTCTTGAGTTCCCTTCAAGTACCTTAGAACTCTTTTTGCAGCAGACCAATGTCCCTCACAAGGCTTTTGCATGAACCTGGAGAGGATTCCAACAGTAAATGAAATGTCTGGTCTGGTAGTAGTGAGGTAGATGAGACTTCCTACAAGCTGTCTATACTTTGTTGCATCCTCAAATTCCTTTCCTTCAATAGATGTGAGCTTTAAGTTTTGTTCCATTGGAGTAGAAAGAGGATTGCACTCTGTCATGCCAAATCTGTTTAACAAATCCACAATGTATTTCTTTTGAGAAATAAATATGGATTTTGGATGTTGGGTTACTTCAATGCCAAGATAGTAATGAACGTAACCCAAATCAGTCATTTCAAAACTTTTCCCTAATTCCTTCTTTATGGATGCGATGTAGCTTTCATTGTTCCCTGTCATTAAAAGATCATCTACATATACCACAAGATACACAACTGTTTTGCCAACTTTCTTGACAAATAAAGTTGCATCATCAAGATCAAAATGATTGAAGTTGAGTTTCAGAAGATGCTCAGTTAGTTTTTCATACCAGGCTCGCGGTGCTTGTTTGAGGCCATACAAGGATTTCACAAGTTTGCATACTTTATGTTCATGTCCTTTCACAGCAAATCCTTCAGGCTGGGACATAAAAACATTCTCTTTTAGATCTCCATTCAAGAATGCAGTTTTTACATCCATTTGATGGACTTTCCAACCATTCTGAGCAGCTAGTGCAAAGAGTGTCCGGATGGTGGCCCATTTTGCTGTGGGGGAAAAAGTTTCCTCATAATCGACCCCTTCCTTCTGTGCAAATCCTTTTGCCACAAGCCTAGCTTTGTGCTTGTCAAGTGAGCCATCAGCTTTGTATTTGTTCTTGTAGACCCACTTGCAGCCAATTGGTTTGGTTCCAAATGGAGGATCAACCAGCTTCCAAGTGCCATTCTTTATGAGGGCATCATACTCCTTTTTCATCGCTTCTTTCCATTCATCATGAGAAGCAGCTTCTTTGAAGGAAGTTGGTTCAAAATCTGTAGACAAGTTCAATTCACAATCATAAGTAACATCCATATTAACAGGTGAATTAGAGTCATCTACATCACCTCCATTTTGTCGGTTTGAATTTCTGGTTCTTGTTTTTCCAATTTCATCAGGATGAACACTTTCAAGTGTATTTGTCAGCCACTTTGGGGGACCTTTCTGAGATGGTCCAGGCTGCCCTGTTGATTGAGTTGGGACTGAATCAAGATTGAGTCTCCCAATTATATCAATTATATCACTTAAAGCATCATTCGTTGTTGGATTTTCATGAAGGGGAGATTGTTCTTCAGAAGAAGATTCCACATGTTGATCAAGTATGGAATCTGATTATCAAATTCTTGAAATGATTTTGTTTTTGCGAATCTATCCAAGCGATCAAGTTGTCGCTCAACAACATTGTCAAATTTGGATGATTCCAGAAAAATGACATCTCTAGATACAACAAACTTTTTATTTACTTCATCATAGAGGCGGTATGCTTTAGAGGTGTTTGAATACCCCAGGAAGATACACTTACGACTTCTAGCACCAAGTTTGTTTCTATGTACCTTTGGTATCAAATCATAATAGGTGGAACCAAAGATCCTAAGATGTTTTACCGAAGGAACATGTCCATACCACAATTCATAAGGAGTCTTGTTTCTTATAGCATTAGATGGACATCTATTCTTTATATATGCAGCACATAGAACAGCATCAGCCCAAAACATTATCTTTACATTTTTGAAGAAAAGCATGGATCGAACCATATTCAAAATTGTTCTATTCATTCTTTCTGCTACACCATTATGTTGGGGATTATAAGGTACAGTTGTTTGATGTTTGATCCCATGTTGGCGAAGATAGTTTTCAAATTCATTTGATGTATATTCTTTTCCATTATTAGTGCGAATAGACCCAATATGAGATTGTGCATCATTTTCAATCCATTTATGAAAATTCTTGAATGTTTGAAAAGCATCAGATTTGTTCTTCAATAAATAAACCCAACACATTCTGGTGTAATCATCAATAAATGTCATGATATATTTATTTCCATTTGCAGAAGGAACATGCATTGGACCACATAAATCTGAATGAATGAGTTCAAGCTTCCTATGTGCTCTTGAATGTGAATCATGAAAAGACTGTTTGCTATGCTTTCCTAGAATGCAAGCATCACATTGCTTATGTTTCCTAGGAATTGTAGGCAAACCAGCAACACCATTTTTCTTCATTAAGCGGAGACTGTCATAGTTTAAATGTCCAAATCTAGCATGCCATAATAAACTTGATGGAAGTGTACCTTCTTCATGATGAGAAATGTTGTGCATGAGCAGAGGTTCCTTGCAGTTTGAGAAGCCTTTCTTCTTCTATTCCCCTCATGACAAGTGAGTGGTCAGATGCTTTTCTTACCTCAAGCTTGCCATCAAACATATGAATGGAGTGACCTCGCTGGCGGATGTGGACCAAGGACAACAAGTTTCTCTTGAGCTGTGGGAGATATAGAACATGATCCAGAAGAAAGTCTGGAAGACCAGGCAGTTTAAGCCTGATTGTGCCAAGCCCTGATGGCTTGATTTTTGACTAATCTGCAAAGTATACTGCTCCATCAACATTGTCAGTGAAATCTTCAAAAAAATCTTTCCTATGAGTCATATGACAGGTTGCTCCTGAATCAAGCAACCAATCATTTTTCGAAGAAGCAAGTGAAGCATTAAACAAATCTTCATTTACTCCAACGTTACATTGTGCCTCAATATAGTGAGCGGATTCAGGTGCTTTACCTTTGTCTGTATCATCAGTTTTACCTTTCTACTGGTTTCTTTTCTACTCAATTTTGTCCCATGGTAGCTTGCATGTAGAAGCATCATGTGATCCATTTGTTTGCAGCGAATGCAATGCAGATCTTCTTTTTCTCCTTGAGAATGTCTGCCCCCCTGCCTCTGAAGTATCTTCCTCTTCCTCTTCGTCCACCTCTTCCTCTTGTAGAATCTTGAGCAGGATGCTTTTCTTTATGAGCAAGGCAAACAATCTCTTCAGAAGATTCAGGGACTGTCTTCTTTCCAAAGGCTTTCTCTCTTTCAGCAAACTTTTTCACAAGAGAGTCAAAGGTTATATCTTTAAGATTTCCATTTGCTTGTAAAGACTCAAGATAATTGGAGTAAGTAGGATAGAGTGCCTTGAGAAAAGCAATAAGAGGGATATCCAGCTCAACCTTAGTGGATTTGATATCATGCATTATGGATTTTACTTCAGATGCAAGAGCAAGAGGATCATTATTTTTCAGTTCAAGAGTGAAGAGTTTAATCATGAGCTGAACAACGTCAAGTGCAGAATGTGAGTCATAGAGTTCTTTCAGTTTTTGTAAAGCTTCAAAGGCAGTTGAATATGATGAAATATGGTGACTTACTTCTTCATTTACAGATGCTGCTATTAATGCATAGGCTTTGATGTTCTTGTTTTCCCAAATGACGAGCTTTTTTTTTGATGTAGGCTGCACTGGGTCATTGTATCCTTCTCCAACACACACTCCTTTCCACAACTCATTGAAGATGAGGGTGTGTTTTATCATCCGGGACCATTCAGGATAGTTCTCTTTGCCAGTGAGAACTATTCCTACCATAGAGATGATTGAATGCATTCTCTGGAATATCATATAATGACGGTCTCTAAGAACGTAGAGAACGCCCCACAAACATTCCACTGCCTTGCAATTTCTGCAACGGAAAGGACTTTATATCCCCATCTCTGTCACCGTTGTTCCGACGAAGCAATTTACACAGTTCTCTCGAGAAGATCAACACCTTAATTTTGCGAACCTCTCCACCATGTGAAGGATTATTAAAATTACACTTCTTGTTTTGTAAATGAAGATCAAAATACAGTGGTCGTTGAAGATTCAGATCGTGGATGATCTCAATATTATGTTCAGAAGGAACAGGCCAGAACGAAAATCACTTATGCGTAAACAATTTTTCAATCAATGCATAGTAAGAACGAAAATCACTTATGCATAAACAATTTTTCGATCAATGCATAGTAAGAACGAAAATCACTTATGCGTAAACAATTTTTCGATCAATGCATAGTAAGAACGAAAATCACTTATGCGTAAACAATTTTTCGATCAATGCATAGTAAGAACGACCAATTCAAAGGCACTGAGCACAGTCAACACAACACGGTCTCAAACCAGTTGCAATGTTTACCATACGGCTTTGTGTCAAATTGGTTAAGCGCACTGCCATTAACAGTGGAACTCATATCATACCATCCATACACAACATTCAGTCAAACATGGTCCTTCAACGCTTATATGCACCCTTCACCTCGACACAGACTTTCAGGAAGTTGATGCGAAGCAACCGCCCGTCGACTTACGCTCTTGGTTTGGTGAGCGAGACTGCTACAGAATCGTGTTTGACAATACTCAGAATCTGGAATGCTGGAAGCAATCGTCTCTTGACATGGTTCGGCTCTAGATTAACCAGAGAGGGTTTCAACGCAGCGGGATTCAATGTAATGATTCAGTGCACGGGCACGCAGGTACCATGAGCCGGGGATTCGACGTAATGATTCAGTGTGTAATGATTCGTTCGATGCAACCAGTCAAGGTATAACCGACACATTCATGCGTAGAGAATCAACATCGCTGAGATGCAGGACAAAGGCAGTGCTCAGGACAGAGCAGCGCTCAAGATAGAGTAATCAGGTGAATGCAATGCAATGGAGGCAGAGCATTTCAGGACAGAGGCAGTGGCAGAGATAAGGGAGTTACAACTATTTTTAGAACTAGCTCTGATACCATGTCAGGCCAGGCAGTAACTCCAGTTTGGCAGAAAACTCAGAAAAACTGATTCGTGTGTTTATTCCATAGGTATGTTATTGTTTTATACATTAGGAGTGATTGTTCAGTTCATCTTCCGATGACTGTTCACATTCCTGATTTATCTATTTTACAAATTCCCCAATCATGAAGATTAGGTGTCAACAGAGTTTAAGATTACAATTGATCACATCTGCTTTCCCACCATTTTTTGCAAAATAAGGACAACAGAGTAGAGCACATCATGATATTACTTTCCAAGTCGAATTCTCAGGTATCATGGGGAGATTGAAAGATTCGTTCGATTGATCTTCCCGCTTGATCCATAATTTGTTTTGGATTTTTTGTTTGAATAGGAGGGGAGAATGAGCAAATCATTTGAAGGATACGAGCAACAACATTGCAAGCTCTCTACAAATCTTTCACGGAAATGCACCTCAGTAGCTCTTCTCAATGAAGGTAAGAGGATCGATCATATGTTTCTTGCACACTTTTACAAAAATTATTAATTTTTTCTTTCAGTTGATACAAAAACCAAATGTAATAAAGATTGAACCTTTCAACTCTCCCAGTCATTTGATGTCTTCTTCAATGCACCATAGGAATATTTCCATATTACCCTTGCCCTTGTATCTTCGACCTCTTTTTTTTCATTTTTTCGCTAGTTGAAAAAAGAAAACATGATACTTGTGATGCCATAACCATGTATATGAAGACAACCTAAATCTCTAGGATTGAGACCTAGGGTTTGATAACATTGAAATCTATGCTCTGCGTTGGTGGGATTGGTAAATTTTTTGGGTACTTTAAACCATAAATAGCCACTTTTTTAATAATTAGTTGTTAGTTTATTGAATTTCGATTGTGAAGGCTTTCTATGGTCTAATGGATGCTATGTCAAAGGATGGTTGGATAAGTTTCCTGTAGATGACTTAAATCCCGTATTTATGGGAATTTAGATATAAAAAAATGTTAAATTTATTTTCTGTCTGTCTCTATGGGAGATTTATTGTGGTTTGATTTATGTGGACAACCTATTGGACAAATCTATTCGTAATAGTTTATGTTATTGAAGCCCCATGACTAGAATTCCCCATCTTCTCTCTTAGAACGCATGATCTTATCAAAAGTGTTATTGTAGAAATTTTCGTAAATTTTTTTATTTAAGTGTTCTTTTTAAGGGTATTACTTTTCTCATTGTAACTTTTATGCAATTTCCTTACCTTTATTTCTGATATTTCTATTATTGATGTAAATAACAGTGAAGTAGTCTATCTGAATCACGGGTTCACATCCATCTCACGATAAAATGCGACATAAGCTGATTAATGGGGTTGTAGGCCATTACCATTATGGAAACTTATCTTTAGCTTATATTATTAGCAATATTCAATTTTGTTTTTGACTTTAAGGTCCTTGGCCAAGATACTAAAACCTTCGTTAACATGTTTTCATTACACAGATGGGTATAGCTCCACATAATCATCTATATTCATTTTGGTGTGCCCTCCTACCTAACATTGATCATCATTCCCTATTCTCTCATGCCACTTCCCTTTATAGTTAAATGGATAGCCCACAATGCACACCCTCTCCGCTATCTCATCTTTTTACTTATTTTCCCCTAGACTCATTAAGAGAGCAGTCAGGATCGTCAGCACTAGAAAAGTTGTATATGAGAAACATTTTCAGGCAGAGTTCCTCAAATATGGTATTGATTCTCTAGACTCATAAAATGCCAATTTATTTAATCACGTTGCCTATTTTGGTTTTTCTTCTTCATTTTGATCATCATACACATTTTCAATTGCCGAATAATTCATACTCCAAAAGATCATAATGAGAGAACCATTATAATTAGGCACGCTTTTTCCATGGTTTATGATATAGTTCTTAACATGTAGCTTTCAGACTAACTTGAGAGGAAGAACCTCAGAGCTAGAGGACAAGTAGGTTTGTGATGGGAATACGAGGCATTACCATATCTTCACTCTTTGGGCTATCATCAAATGGGCTTGGCATAAGTGTTTGAATCTTTTTTTCCTTTATTGGTTTTCGGAAGGCCTCTAAATCCCTTTTCAAAAGGAGAATTATCTTTAGAACCCAAATAGAAAGCTAAATTTTATGACTGGAATCTGATATGAATGCAACTGTTGTGAGCCAGACCTCATAATTGCCCATAAATTGACTATAAAATATTGTTGTGATAACTCATAAGTGAAGAATTAAACTTGTAACCAATGTTACCAAACTTGGAATTGGAAATAAATTGGTGAGGAAAAAGAGCGAACAGTTTTAATCGGCTTGGGAAAAAATCAGGAAAAATGGGGAAAAAATGAGTGAATTCAATAAATAAAAATATACACATATATTGAATTAAAAAAAAAAAAGGAAATTCATTTATATTCATTAAAGTCATGTCCAAACAATGCATAATATCAATAGATGTCCAAAATATCATGGATGAATAAGTATTAGTAAATTAGGGTAGTTGGAGGCAAACTTGTGAAAGAAGCCATAATTGGGGCAAAGTGGAGGGCAGCTTGTCAGCCCCTCAAATTAAATTTTGGAAGAGAGACCCTAAATGGAATCTATAAATAATATAGAGGAGAATCATTTATCTCATCATGGATTGTGGATATTTCTGATTTATGAGTTGAGGCTCTAAGGGTTTAATATCCCTTTTTTCTTTGATAATTTTCGTGGTGAAAGATCCTACCCTAGCCAATCTCTCTTATGTCTCTCTAATTTGTTTGGCTTAATTTTCCGAGCAACCTTTCATTTTATTTGGAAATCAAAGAACGGTTTTTTTGTAGTGATTAATCCAAGGAGAAATTCAGTGGCACCAAGGTTTGTCTAAGATAACTTAGGGAAACAAAGACATTATTTTGGGTTTTAGGAAATTATTTGGTTGCAGCGTAAAATTGATATGACCAGTTCCGGGAAACAATGGAGAAGCACTTTGGAACAGAGGTTTGAATGAGGTAGTTTTAGGGCAACAAAGTTGGTATGGGCAACAATAACCTTCGCTGTGGTGGCAGATTCATCCAAAGAAGAGATATGGGCATAAACTTCTTCGTAAGAACACTTCTAAACCTTAACTTGTGGCTGTGTAATATTTTCATTCTCAAAATGATCTAATGTGCATTACACACAAATTATGTTAAAATTTTGTTAGAAATAATTAAGATGGTTGGTTGTAAGGAAAAATCTACAACATAGAGATTGACTTGAAGTTATTAACCACATCTTACTCTAAACTAACAAATGAATGTTTGTATAAACAATTGATGTGGATTTTGATTTATCTCACAACCATTAAATAGGATTCTAGTAAATCAAATTTCTAGATTTATTACAACTACCAAGGTTGATCGTTGAGTGAAAATGAAGAAATTTTTGATATATGTGAAGGGTACTCTAGAGTATAGAATCAATCACACTATATGGTAGATGAGAGGCTTTCTAACTTACAAGGTATATATTTTTGGTCACTGAGTAAGGTATTTTATCCTATCATCAACAACCAATTAAAGTATTTATTTCCTCTACTAAAACAAAAGATAAGGTAAAAATCATTATAGCTTGTAATATAGTTTGGCTGAGGAGGATACTTGCAAGTCACACAAAAGTGTAGTACTACACTTCACAAGGTAAGGAAGTGCATTTCCATTGTATTCAAACATTTTAGAAATATTCCATATTCTGGGAATATTTCAAACTCTAACAAACAGGAACGAGGTCAAACAATTAATTTTGCTCTCGTTTGTCAGATTCCTAGAATTTGCAACCAATTTAAGTTAATCTATTATATTTGATAGTTGGTGGAGGATTAAGAAACACAACTACAATATATTTTAATTATTGTAATAAAATCGATTTTAATTAGTTATTTTACAATTTTTGGGAATATGAATCTTTCCATAAGACTTTTCAAACTTGAATCAATCAGTTAGAATTGTTTGATTTGCTCATTTGTAATGTTTGCTGCAATTATCGGAAAATAATATAGTATATATCTTTTATATAAGATTTAGTAACTATCAAAATATATACTGAAGTGTACATGTTGCAGTGTTGAGGTCCTTGATTCCGAACTTAGCATACCTCTATTGGGCATTATGCACTTGCAATGTGAATACATATGCATGTGTACACATAGAAGCATGAATACCTAGATGCCTAAATGAGTTGTATTGTTTTTTACTCTTTAAATAAAAGCCATGTTTGCTTGTCATGGAAGGGAGGAGTTCAGAAAAAATACAAAGAGGATAATGTTGATGCCAAATGGGTATACTAGATTCAAACCCCATAGTTATAACTTATATTTTTGTCATGTGATATGTCATTTATATACTGAGAAACTATGGTAAACTTGGTCTTGTTGGCCATTAGATATGTTTTGCATGTGTGAAGTGAATTTGTAGGAATTGAAGTATGAACTATTTCATGCTGGATAATAGACAAAGAGATTGTAAAGGGAAGTCAATGATAGAAGAGGTAAGGGTACACTTTGAAAGAATGGTTGCAGAATTTTTATTTTTAATAGTTTGATTTTGGTTTGGATGTTGTTTGGTTCCCTTTTAATTCTCTTTTAAAATAATTTGCGAGTAATTTTCTATATTATACAAAACCAATTTGTGACATTCAACGCCTATTAGAATGATGTCCAAGGTTAAAGACATCTAACAAAAATTATTGATTGCTTTTATTCGCAATCATAATATAAACATCAAGTAAAACAGTGTCATGGATAACTTTCACATATAAAGTCTTTATCATTGTGTGGATTTTGATTAATAACCTTCAACTGAATAAAATTCAAGGTTCTTTCCAACCAATATAGGGCTTCCTTACTCAGGTTCAAACTTAGTTTAGCTATTTAGATAGGCTCGTGGGCAGTGGCTCTAGGGTCAAGAGTTTAGTGGGAGTCTCATTGACTTGATCCAATGCTTCTTAGTGACCAGTGGTAGGTCTACCAATTCTCCCGATTAGAAAAAAACCACTTTCACTTGAATAAAGTTTGATTTTATTTTTTTATTTTTTTGGGTGGATGTTGGTGTATTATTTCAACATTTAAGATTTAAAGAGATAAGTGCCTTTTGGTAAATCATATGTCTCATTTTATTATCCAATTTTGGCATGGTTTGATGGGAATAGCCTTTTGGAACATCATAGGTCTCATTTTATTTCCCAATTTTGGCATGATTTGATGGGATTCTCTAATGCTTTCATTGGTTTCTGATGATAGGATAAAAAACCTTACTTTACGAAGGCTAATACATTAAAGATGGAATATAAGATTTCCATGGCTAAATATCTTGAAGAAGTTCAACTACTTTGCTTATATTATGTTTGAATGTGAAGATTATACAATTTCATGCGCAATGATCTCTTTTTTGTTGATCTTTTGGAACCATAGACAATTCATTTGTATTCTATCTATTTTGTAGGCTAATGAAGAGGTTGACTCTGCAGAAGTTGGAAAAATTGACATGGTTGGTTTAACATCTTTTAAAGCTTCTACATTCACTTTTTATGACCATCTTATTCTTATGATAACTTGTAAGTTGATTATGAAATAGTTGTACTTTAGGCTATTGAATTCTCATATGAGGACTACTTGTATGAACTAGAATAATACCAATAATTATACCTTCGAGGATTACACATCTAAGTACTAGTCAACAATAGTTTTTTCAACAAACTACCCAATTCCACCAGGCTTCTTAGTAAAAATTTTGTTGGGTTCTTTTCCTTGATGATGACTCATGATCATTGCACATGTGCTTAACTATAGTACATTGAACATGATGAACCATTAAGATATATCTATTTGAGATAGATAGGTGCAACATGTGCTACTCGAAAAACTTTCACGTTTGTTGTTACATTTTTGGGGATGTCAGGGCCATGAAATATCCTCACTAGATGGAAATATGGTATTCTCAATGAAACAATATCATAGCGTACATTGTTAATGTTTTCTAATGCTAAAGTTATACTTACATGCAAAGATCAAAGTTTCACTTTGATATAAAGTTTGGAAAACATGGAGGTTCTTTTGCATATATATATATATATATATATATATATATGTGTGTGTGTGTGCGTGTGTGTGTGTGTGTGTGTGTGTGTGTGTGTGTGTGTGTGTGTGTGTGTGTGTAGATATATATATATATCTGTTTGTGTCAAGAGGTATTACAAAAACTCATTCTTTCAAGTTGTTTTCTTCCTAATCACAATTTTCAGTGTATAGAATAATGTTGTGTTTATATCTACATTGTATTGTGAATTTCCAGTGTATAGAATAATGTCATGTCTATATTTAATTTATATTGTATTGTGAATTATGTGTTGTATAAGGTAATATTATTAGTCTCTACATTTAATTTTTATCGCCAACTTGATATAGTTTTTAGGTGGCCCATCTAGGAAGAAAATAACATATGTATTAATCTTATGTAGTCTTGTAAAGTTAGTCTTTCAAAGAGAATAGAAAACCTAAACGACTTGATGAGTTTGAAATAATTAAAATATTTAACATGATAATAATTTTTAATATTCTATGTTTCCATAAGAGTCGCAAGAACCACAAAAGACATTGCAATCATGTGGCTCTTGTTTAGTAAAAAAAATTGGCAAGACTTACAAAGTTTTATAATTTATTGAAAGTTGTAGAATTTACAATTTATAATGTTTCAAGGTCTAATTTTTTAAAGTCATTCTTTAAAGGGTGCTAGCTCAATGGAATAACACCTTCTTTACAAGTAGGAGGTTGGCTGTTCGATTCCATCGTGCGTTGATTTTATATAGAATGGTTACAATCGCTTTTTGTTCACGAAGACTCTTTTGACCATCACCAATGAGCTTATGGTGACATTTTTTTGACCCTCACAAAAATATGAAATGGTCACGGTCACTATTTTTCATTATAATCATTATTCATGATGGACCTTGAACATCACCACATCACCTATACTTACGGTGACATGTTTTTTACCCTCACCAAAATATGAAATGGTGATGGTTGCTATTTGTCATTATAATCATTATTCATGACGGACCTTGAACATCACCACAACACCTATAATTTTGGTGACATAGGCTCTTTTGACCGTCACTAATGAGCTTATGGTGACATTTTTTGACACTCGCCAAAATATGAAATGGTGATGGTCAACGAACATCACCATATATATGCATCAATAATGACGACTATGAAAGGCCCATCACAAGAAATCATTGTTCAAATGAAATACTAACGGTCACTATCCATCATTAAAATCATTATTCATGACAGACCTTGAATGTCACCACAACACCTATAGTTTTCATAACGCCACCTTTGGTGACGTTCAGTTTTTTGGTGACAGAGGCTAAGGTTCGTCATCATTGCTCATCTTAAATTGTAACGGTCACTATCCGTCATTATAAATCATTATTGGTGATAGACCTTGAATGTCACCACAACACCTATACTTTTGGTGACACTACCTTTGGTGATGTTCAATTTTTGGTGACAGAAGCTCTTTTGACCATCACCAAAGAGCTTATCGTGACATGCTTTTACCCTCACTCATGTCCTTTTTTCTTGTAGTGAAGGTCTCTAGAAAACAAAGCAGGTCTAGGATATTTGAGACCATAGGAATCTTCTATGAGGAAGATGACCTTCAAGCTGACAGGATTTGAGGAAACTCAAAGCTATGTAAGGGTGCATTAATAAATAATCAATGAAGATAGAAAGGTAGCAAGAAACTGAGGATCCCATCACTGGAATAAAAAATACAACTTCTAAAAGGAGTCATACCAATGAAGAATGAATCGATAAGCAAGAAAATAGAGGTACCTTCATGTACAAAGTCACGAACTTTCCAAATTCAGGTACTCTAATTTATTTTATGGTTACTGTTATAAATTTAATATCTTTGGACATAAGTCTATTGATTCTAGAATGGTCAAAGTTGAAACAGATAAAAAATTCAGATACAATAAGTATTAGAACTATAGACCTCAAAAATATCCTCCTAGAGATAGAAATCCCTTCTCTCCCATAATGGATGATGTTGAGTGATTCAAATGTAATAATTTTGGGCACAAGGCAAGTGAATGCAGAAGAAAGTTTGAGTATTCATCTAAATCCCAAAATGCTTAGAAATCTTCTTTTAAAAAGGATAAGAAGAATTCGAAACATAAGTGTGGAAAGAACATGGAGTGTGGACTTGCTCTACCAACACGTGATCAAGAAAACATATGGTATTTGGATAGTGGTTGTTCCAAGCATATAACTAGGGATTAAATTAAATTCTTCTCTCTAAAATAAAAGGACATGGGGAACAATGTCATGTTCCGAATCTATGTTGTAGAAAAAATTAAGGGCAAGTGCATACTTAGTCTTGTTGAATAGACTAAAGTTGAAAACATAATGTATGTAGAGGGTATCAAGAACAACTTGATTAATGTAAGAAAAATGGGTGATAAAGGATATATGTGACCCTTTGATCCAAATATTATGAGATTCAACATGAAAATAATGGAAATATGGTGGGAAAGGAAATAAGAATTCACAATAATGTATATGTGTTTAATTATTCGAGAGTAACTTTTATTTGAGCAAGAAAAAATGAAACCCTATTATGGCATATGAGACTTGGTCATATGAATTTTGACAGTCTGATAAAATTTAACAAGATAGGAGGTATTAGACAATTTCCAAGACTGTCAAGGCTTAATAATTAAATTTATAAGCTTTCCAATTTGGTAGGAAAACCATAAATCATTTCTAGACATAGGAATTCTCTTAATCTAGAACATTGTAGCTAATTAACACAAATATTTGCAGCCCAACTAGTACAAAAAACAAAAGAGGAGAGAGGTGTTTTAGGTTTCTTATTGATATTTTTATGGAGCCACATGGATCATTCTCTTAAAAGAGATATTATAAGTTATTAAACATTTAAAGACATTTAAAGCTGAGGTAGAAAATGACAAAAATCTAAAGATCAAATTCTTAAGATCGTTTAAAGGAGGAGAATACATGTTAAGAGACTTTGAATAACTCTGTGAAGAGCATGGCATAAGGTGGCACTATTCTACAGCCAAAATTCCAATACAAAATGGAGTACCTAAGAGAAATAATAGAAAAATATAGGAGATGTTCAAAGCTATGTTGGATGAAGTGTATGTACCTCATTTTGTCACCATTAGGCAAACCTCAATTCCCTTGAAGGCTCCTCAACAACGTCAATCTGGGGTTTATCTTTCAAGTGACTCCAAGCACCTTTCAACATCATTTGTAATGCATGAAAATCACACTACCATAACCAATGAAGCATGGTCAATCACTTTACTAGGTCTAATATGATCTTGTGCTTAACTCCCTTGTAAGAGGAGCTTCACAGAGTCAAACTGTAATAGATGCATTTACTCCCTACCGCAACATTCTATGGTTTGACTGCAACTTTAGAAGGTTAACTCACTTTCCTATTCCATATCCCTACAATATAATCTAACGTATATGTAACTAGCCCTAGAAATATAAAATCTCTAATTTATTAAATTAACGTTGTTTTTTAAGATGTCATTTTACTCAGTGGGTTAATGGATATGAAACTGGTGGTGTTATAACTTGACTCAAAATTGAATGCAATCAAATATGATAATGTAATATTTTCACTTCGATGAATCCTAACTAAAGTAAGGAGATAGGTTTCATTCACTTTTCAATAGTGCAAGAATCAATGAATCATTTTCAACTCAAAGAGAATGTAGAACACACAATTCTTGGCAATCTAATTTCCTTAAAATCGAAGCTATAAAACGTAAAATTTTAATCTCAAAAAAGTCTTGCATTCCCAAAACCAAACAATTAGTTCCTCCAAAATACACAAGCCATAATTTCAACTTGGTGTAATGAATTACGAATCAATAAGCATAATTTTGTGTTGTCTTATAAAAAGGAATAATCACTATTCACTTCAAAAAGCAATTATAAATCGAAAGTGTTGACCTTGGAAAGCACTAAGTTTTCACCAATACTAATGATTCGTTGCTATAAAGTAAATAAAGTAATTAATGTGATTTTTTGACAGAAGAAGGATAGACTCAAGCTATCTTAGGAATGACAAATATTTCTTTTCATAAATAAGAAATTCACCATATCAAACCTTTAAACCTATTTTTCAAAGATGAGTATTTTTTCATGAAGGAAACTAAAAACATCAAATTAAAAAATGAGTGAACTTTTTCATAATGTAAAATAGACCGAAGAAATTATAGCAATAAAAAATGTCTGGACCCAGCAAATGAAAACCCTAATTTTTCAAAAAAATTAGAGACTTGCGTAGTTAACCAGTTAGGTTCAGTTCAGAGACACACTATTTCTAAAGGAAAAGTGCAAACAAATTTCGCATTGTTACCAAATAAAAGTTCGTAAACTAGAGAAAAAATAAATAAATAAATAAAATTAAAAAACAAAATATATATATATATATATATATATATATATATATATATATATATATATATATATATATATATATATATATTAAAATTAAAATTAAAAATTATAAATAATAATAATAATAATAATAATAATAATAATAAAATAAAAAAAAATAAAAAAATTAAAAATAAATAAATAAAAAATAAAAAATAATATATATATATATATATATATATATATATATATATAGATAATAAATATAAATAAAATAATAGTAATAATAAAATAAAATAAATAAATAAAATAAAATAAAGAAGAAAAAAATCAAAGCCTAAATATCTAGAACTTTTAATTTTCAGGGTTCAAAACAAAGTCAGACAAGGATACATAAAGAAATAAGAGATCATATGTGTACATACTGAAGACTAAATCATTCCCCAATATGGTCGCCAATTTGTTATGGTGAACTAACCACTCTTGTGAACAAGAGCGATATCCCTAGATTAAAAAGAGATCTAGTAACAAATGGACAAGTGACTGCTACCTTTCCTTTATTCATAACTCAAGAATGAAGTGTGATGTATGCAAGATCCTATTACCTTTTCTACAAAATGGCTGTGGAAGTCCTTTTGATGCTTTCAAAATTCTTTCCTCGTTGCTTAAAAGCACGATATCCATGAAAAAAAGGCGTAAAAACATAACATGAATGCAAATTGTAATATAACATCAATCAAACGATCAAACTAATATTTAGCTATGAATCATGCAAAGGATCAAGGAGCTTTGCAAAGAGAATTAGAACAAGTGCAAGTCAGAAATAAGAGTGTTTGTATTAATATTGAACAAGAATAAGCATTACAACCTTGGCCTTGATGATGTCTGCCTCCTCCCAATGGTCTCTAATCCTCCCCTTAGGTGACAAGCTTTCTAGCCCTATTCCAATAACATAATTTTACCTTCAAAAACCCATCTTCATCCTTTAGTCTATGTTGAATATATAGACCAAGAGTATGAGGCTTGAGATCCTTAAAAGGAGGGATTAGGGTTCCACAAAGGGAGGGAATTTTCTCCTTAATCATAGGGATGAGGCACAAGTATGTAGGGCTTGAGGTCTTCAGATGGGAAATATTCCTCCAAAAAATATTCTAGAAATCACTTTTTATTTTTACTCTCATTAAGATATTTGTGCATCTCAGAGTGGAAGACAATTCAGAAACTTGCACAAGCCACAATGGTTCAAACTGTGCAAGTGCTTAAAAATAGGTTTTTGAGGAATTCAATCTAGAACTATTGTATCCTTTGGGAATGTTTTACTTCTAACATTTTAGGGGAATGCTTGGAACATTACATTGGATAGTGAGAGATCTATATTGGTGGTCATTTTCCTAGTGGTGATAAAATGGTGTGTACCAAAGTAGCGAAAGAAATAATGTACCTATCAAATTGAACACAACTCGGGGCAAATAGTGATAAAACTCCCTACGATTTGTGGAAGGGGACACCTGTCTCAGTAAAATATCTATAATGTGTCTGGGAGAAAATGTTTTATCAAGAAGAATGATAAAAATAATGGAAAATTTGATTATCATGATGATGAGGGTATATTTCTTGGGTACTCAACCCAAAGTAAAGGATATAGGCGCTACAACAAAAGAACAGAAAGAGTTGAGGACTGCTTTGATATAGTAGTTGACGAAGTAATGCCAAAATCCAAGTCTTCCAAAGGAGACATGAACTCAGATGGAGAAGAAAGCTCAGCCACCAGACTCTCAGATCAAGCAGAAACAGGGGCAGATGATGAAGATGAAGAAACAAGTAAAACACCAAAGTCCAAAACTCCCTTAAGTTATGTACAAAAACAACATCTAGATAGTCAAGTTATTGGTGATAAAAGACCATGGGTCCAGACAAGGAGAAGGTTCCTTGGTATCCCAAGCTACACAAACTGATCTCTTCTATCTTAGATTGAGCCCAAGGATTGGAGTCAGACAAGTGAGGATAAATCCTAGATAAAGGAAATGAATGAAGAGTTGGATCAAATCTAGAAAAATAACACTTGGGAGCTTGTTCCTAGACCCAAAAAGAAAAATGTTGCAGGCACGAAATGGGTCTTCAAAAATAGGCTAAATGAGCAAGGTCACATGGTTAGGAACAAGGCTTGCTTAGTCTACAAATGTTATGCCCAAATAGAGGTAGTAGGTTTTGAAGAAAATTTTACACCTGTAACAAGAATATAAGATATCAGCATGCTTATTGCTTTTGCTAATCATTAAAACATCAAGGTGTATCATATGGATGTTAGGTCAACATTTATTAATGGATATTTGGAAGAATAATTTTATATTGAGCAGCTAGAGGGGTTCATACTCACCAAAAATGAAGGGTTTGTGTGCAAAATAAAAAAGGCCCTCTATGGACGCAAACAAGAACCCAAAGCCTAGTATGCAAGACTAGATAGATACCTTCAACAAAAAGGCTTTAAGAGGGACACTATATACAACAATTTGTATATATAGCATGAAGATTACCACTTACTCATTGTTGTAGTGTATGTAGATGACATAATCTTTTCCAACGATCTAGAGAGGTTTGGAAATCAATTTGCATATTGTATGCAGACAAAGTTTGAGATGTCCTTGACAAGAGAACTATCCTTTTTCTTAGGATTGAAAATGTTTCAAGAAAAATATGGGGTATTTATTTACTAATCCAAATATGGGCGAGAAACTCTGAAGAAATTTGGATTGGAATATTGCAAGTAGGTTAGCACCCCCATGGTTATAGGTTGTAAGTTTTGCAAAGAAGATGAGACATCATTGGTTAACCAGACTGTCTACATATTAATGATAGGAAAATTTTTATATCTCGCAACATCTAGACCAGATATCATGCAAGTAGTATGCGTAGTGGCCATATTTCAAGCCTACCCCACGATAAATTCATGTCATTATTGTCAAAAGGATCTTCAAGTATCTGCAAGGCATAATAGACTATGGGCTATGGTATTCTAGGAGAACAAAGTTTAGATTAAATTCCTACACTGATGTTGATTGGGCAAGAGATATTGATGACTAGAAGAGAACCTCTAATGCATCATTTTTTTTTTGGGTTACAAAGAAAAACAATCCATTTCTTTATCAACTATTGAAGCAGAGTATATTACAGCGAGCACTTGTTGCTCACAGATTATCTAGATGAAACATACCTTGAATAACATTAAGGTACAATTGACTGATCTAATTCCAATCATGTGTGACAACACTAGTGATCTAAACATCTATAAGAATCCTATCATGCATTCAAATACTAATAACATTCCTATCAAGTTTCACTTCTTTAGAGAACAAGTTTTTTTTAATGTTCTTCAAATTGAATATGTGGCCACTATGTTGGGTAGTGGATCCCCCCATAGCGGGTTTTTGGGGCTTGAAACCCGAAGTTTTGTGAAGTATAATGGAAAGACCCCGCGAAATGCGGTCGCGAAGTGCTAGAGCCTATGGTTGGCCGTCGTAAAATAATGTAATTTAACGTATGATATGTCAGCCTCGGATTGTATAAATAGAGCGAGGCTCTAAGTGTAAAGTCAATTTTTGAGTGATATGGGTTTTAGATGACAAATTAGCTATAAGTCTGTAAGTCCGAGTCTTAGGTTCTAGTAGTAGGAAGAGGCTCTGCAGCTGAGTGTACAGAGGCCTGGTAGAGTCCTGTTATAGACATTTTTGTGCCTTACAGCTATAAGCATGAAATGTCCATAATTCAAGGGATCCAAAGTCCCTAAAGATGTTGTTACAGCTCCTAAAAGAACAAGGTCATCCAATGACAGCTTCTCCCAGAAGTTCTCCACCAAAAACCACTCAGAAACAGTCAATTCAGGATCAATTCAGAAGCTCCACTAGCTGCCTGCGTTGAAATGCAGAAGTTACATTGGCTAGGTGCACTGCAACGTAGGTGCAAGCACTACCAGGGTGCGCTGAGTTGGAAGTGACAAATGGCAAGCTCATTCAACGAGGTGGAAAGACCCTGGAAGCTTCCAGAATCTTCTCCAATGACACTTGCCTCAATGAATTCGACTAGTGATGAGTAAGAGGTTCTCAACCTCCAAGTGGAAGTAAGAACTGACAGAGAGAAGCCACAAGTCAAAATATAAGCTGACTCATCCTCTCTGCTTACATCTATATATGGATCTCTCACCCAGAGGTTCAGGAGGCTGGAATTTTGTACTTTGCAGAGAATTGTTGTTGGTTTGAGATTGAGATTAGTACATTGGGTGATTTATGCTTTGTTGGAGGAGAGGAAGGGATTCCTTTGCTGGGAGGTAGATGCTGGATCGGAACTCACTTGGTTGTATTTCCTCTTGGACTTTATTATCATATCAATAAACTATTTGAGTTTCTCCTACATGTCATATACCAATGATGTTTTGTTATGCTTACATGTTTAGCTTAATCTGATCTTGAGCTTTTTATGAATGTATATCTGTATCTTTGTGTAGTTTCTCTCTCTTGTGATCTTGCAGGAATTCGGTGAAGCTGGGCCGGTGAAGGAGCAAGAAGCTAGGAGCTACTGAAGAGAGGAGTGATTTGGATCGACAAACTAGTGGAAGATACAGGTTAGTTAGATCCTTCTTCCTCATTTGCATTTCATAAAGAAGAATACTCGAATAAGTTTCCTTGTTTGTTGCTAAGGCACTATCACCTCTTAGAGTGGGATAGGGGCATTCCGAATTGGATACTTTTCCCAACAACAAATTGGCGACTCCACTGGGGAGAGTATCTTGTTAGTTTATTTGTGTTTCTATTGTTGTTCTTCTCATAAACTCAGGGGTGCCGAATCGAAATGCATTTGCCATTTTCAAATGCAAAGTAGAGATCTACCACTCTAGTCCACTCATTGGGCCTGTTTTTATGATCTGAACAAACTGATCCACAAGTGCTCTAACAGCCCTTTGTGATAGATCTTAGTCCTCCTTTAAATCATCCTCCTAATTGTACCTAACTGATAGCTTTGATCCAACCAAAAAATGTAGATTAAACTGCAAACCGTAACCCAGAACCTAGAAACAACTCTTGTTTCTGCTTCAGCGCAGACTCCGTGAAGAGGTTCTTCATTTCAACGCAGGTCCCGTGAAGGATACCTATGCTGAAGTTAAGTTTCTCTGTGCTGAGGGTGCGCTGATCAGCCTTTGCCTTGTGCAGCTGTGGTTCCCTGCTTCCTTTTGCTCAGTTTTATCTCTGTTTTTTGCAGCCTATTATCAGTCAGTGTACCTATCTGAAACCCCTTTTCTTTGCCTCAATTCCGCCTCAGTTGTATAAAGAAACTGTATTTTTTCTTTGTGTATTTGTTACATCATTTGCAGTTTCCCATTACAAAAGTAAACTAGTCATACTATCGCCCTTAGATCTAGACCTGTCGTAAGTGTCGTTTTGATCTTAGGAGTGAGTTTGTTTGGTGTTCACAGTTGATTGAGCTTTTACTTTTGTCGTTTGGTTTGAATTTATGCATTTCTAGTGTCGAAACAAGTAAATCATAAGGTGTCGTAATCGTCTTTTGATTTCGAAAAAGGAACTTGTTTATGTTTTCACTTGAAATCGAATTCAAATTTGTACAATAGCTTTCTTTTTAGGCATCAATATTAAGGAAGCGAAAACAAATACATGCATATGTGCATTTGCATTTTGATAGTTTGCATGCTTTGATTTAGGGAAAAGTGCATTACAGTGTGCTCTATGCTCTTTGAGAAAAGTTTGTGTCTTCCTTTTCCCCTTGTAGCTAGGATTTTCATTGTTGAAAAGATATAAAATCTTGCTTATCATCTTTAGACTGCATTTAGGAATTGTATGATACATCTCGTGGTGATCCAAAAAGGAAAACTTCTAAGAAAGATCAACCTAAAATAAATTGAATTAACTTAACAACGCTTTGTAACTTAACGCACAACATAGAGGTCTAGGCTAGAGACGTGTTCCGGCGTCGTAAAACCTGGTGACTGTCGATCTCGCTGATGGTTGGGTGATTCCTCCTGAGGGACGATAGCGCCAGTATGGATTGTGCTCCCACGTACCGTCGAGTATATATTGGGAGACCCCTATAGGCATAAAACCTTTATCCATAGGAAGCCGTGTCGGCCGCCCTACTGATCGCAATATACTGAACACAGCATTCGGGAAGATTGACCGCCCGTACCTTAAAAAGTATTCTGCGGTTTTGCGAAAAGTTTGGCACACCCTCTACCTAGAACTCCAGAGCAGTTCCTTTTGGCCTTTTTCAGACTCTATAACGGAAAAATTCCATCCGAGCATTTGTCACTTCGGGCTCGTTAAAACATCGAAGGAGACTAGAGTCATATTTAGCTTTTTCTCGACTCTTTAAAATTGAAAAAGCAAGTTGTGTCTAAGCGTCGTTAAAATTTATTTTAAATGGAGCAATCACCCCTTTTTTCCTGTGTTGATCTTTAGGTTGAGAAAATGGAGCCCACCAACCAAGGAATTCCCCTTGGTGGAAATCCTAGTCCCTTCTCCTCTTGGGGAGATGTTGGTGCGCCCCATATGGCCACATTGTCGCTTCCCAGACTGACAATTGGCTTGCCGGTCTGGCTCTTCTCAACCAATGTCGTTCGGAACACCGCTATTCTTGAACAGTCGAATCAACAGTTAGACCAGTCCAGAATTGCCCACCAGCCTTCTACTTCCTCTAATTCTTTCTCTCCTCCTTCCTCTTCGCTTGACGGAACTGGTAAAACAAAAAACCAAGTTCCTAAGGAGAAGAAGGAAAAGAAGAAGAAAGACAAGAAGAAGAAGGAGCCAAAAGCGACTGGGGGCAAACAAGTGTCGTCTAACAAAAATCCACACACAGCACTGACTAGGCCTAAATCGCCATGTGTCATATGCAAGGGAGACCACTTCCACAGAGATTGTCCCTGTATCCCTCGGATACTAAGGGACTGGTCTCCCCGTTTGCACAATCCGGTGGCATCAACCTCTGATAGCCATGTTGAATGCATACCGTCAACTAGCGAAAGTGAAGTCCTTGGACAAAAAGGGAGAGCTAGATCTCCCTGTAGACTGTGTGAAGGCAACCACGCCATCCACCGTTGTCCCTTCTTAGACGAAGCGAAAAGAGTTTTGGATGATCGTCCGGTTTCACCGTTACGACTCCCTCCTGGATATAAAAAACTCTTGCCGAGTCCTTCGTTAGTTGAAAATCCAGCTGGCCCGCTCAAGTGGTCAGCTGAAGCGCCGGTCATTGAAGATGAACCAGCTGAATCCATACTCGACGAAAGTCAAAAGGTCGAGGCGGCAGTTGACCCGGTCTTGCCTTCAGAGTTTTTGTCTTCAAATGATACAGTCACTGAAGAGGATAAAGATGACACCATCCAAATTCTCTTCATCAACACAGACTCCGACGAGCACGGGGGCAACCCCCCCATTCCTTTATCGCAGGAAGGAAGTTCGTCAGAGTGATACCCGGCCGTTTACTCGGTCCCACCACCAAGCAACCTAGTTGTCCCCTTCGACTGGAACCAACTAGGCAGACCCCGTTTTCCAGCAAGCATACCATTCAGAATTATCGTCCAAATATACAGAATGGTCATGGCTGGCACCATCATTGATGAAGGGGTTTCTCTGAGTATCCTTTCCTCCACTGCTTGGAAAGCGCTTGGTACACCAGCGCTTTTGCCTGAAATGAGAAATCTGACGGGCTTTGATAAAGGAACCAGTCGACCTTTAGGGATCCTCCCCAATGTGCCCATAACATTGAAAGGGAAGACCGTTCAAATGAACGTGATGGTCGTTCAAGGACCCTTGGATTATAACCTACTCCTTGGACGAGACTATATATATTGCATGGGAGCCATCGTCTCCTCACTCTTTAGAGTAATGTGTTTTCCGCACGAAGGAAGAGTGGTCAAGCTCGTGGACCAGCTTTCATTTCCTGGATCACGCATCGCAAATAGTCATATACCTTCCCTAAATGGTCTCTTCACGCAAGAAATGTCTCAACCCACGGTTCTTCCTCCCGATGAGCGCGAGTAATTCGGAGGGATATGACTGGAACCCAGGGGGCATGCGTCCTGGTCTGCTTTGGCAGGAAAACTTTAGGTATAGGGCAGGTTTCCGCGGGAGAATATGACTAGTCTGTACCCCGTCCGTCTTGGAAGATGGGTTATTCTAGAATAAGATTCTTTTGTCAAAGTTATGTGTTTGGCGCTCGTTGTCACTCACCTTTGTCTATGTCGGTAGACATCGCCGAAGAAATGTTTTGTTAGATGCCTAAATGAGACAATCTTTGGTAACCTGAAAGAGGTAGGTCTTTCCTGGTAGAACAAATGTTTTATCTGCAAATTGAGAGGTAACCTTGAAACTCTGCTTTATGCCTGGGGGCATGCAAACCTTTTGGAGTGCAAACAAGGGGCGGCTATTTATTTTTTAAATTTTTAGGACCTCTAACCCTTTAAACTCGTAGGATTAGTCATTTCCGAACTTGCATAAAGAAAGGATTCCGGAGCAAGGCTTTGTAAGGCGCAAGCTCCATAAAAAATGGCATCTTACATGAGACATTCTTATCATATGACTGGATAATCGAGCAGTTTTAGCACATAGTTCATGCTCGTTAAAAAATAAACATAAGATCGAGCAGTTTTAGCACATAGTTCATGCTCGTTAAAAAATAAACATAAGACTGAGCAGTGTTTTTCCGCGTTTAAGCTCGTTAAAAAATGAACTACCCTCCGGTAAATAACCACCATGAATGTAACATTATCAGCCATTAAAGCCTTGGTCGTGTTTGCACCGTCACCTCGACTTTTCCATTGGCCGATCGTTCATCTCCATATGATTGTTTACCCATTTTGAGGAACAACTGCGAAGAGTGATTTCACTAGCCATCCTTGTGACACTGCCGTGATTGGAAAATTCCAACCCTTACCTGGAATCAGTTGCTAACCTGTTTTATCACTCGTTCCTCAAAAGACGAGTCTTCTTTAAGCTCTTTTCGTCTGACTCGTAAAATATGAAAAGATTGCCGAGTTTTGGCCTTCCAGCTCGTTAAAGCGACTGGAAGTGCTATCCCTCCTCTAGATTTTAATCTTTTTGGACCTGAGGGATTATTGCACAAAAAGATCGAGCGCTTGTTTTGTTCGGCTCGTTAAAACTATCGAAAACTCATCCCTTCTGTATTGTTTTATACTTTTTCGGACTTAAGGGATTAGATGATGAAAAAGGACTTTCGGAGTTGAATTTACGTACCTTTTCAGACTCTCTAAAAATGAAAAGGACCGAGTTATCTTTGTCGTTAGACTCGTTAAAAACATTAAATAGCGACAAACTTGTCTTTAGACGAGGACGAGTTTCACTATCGCTAGGCTCGTTAAAACGTAGCGATGGGTTTGCCCGAAGGGAAAATTATAGAACAAGCATATGTTATCCTCCTCAAGCTTGACAAAAATAAAGAGGTACTGGTCAGCAATGGTTGGGGAAAAATTGGGAAGAAACTCAAAGAACTTTATTGGTAGCAAGTCGCTCTTGAACATGACACTTCCACTCCGTGCCTGAGTCGGGTTGGGTTGTTTCATTCACCGGTCACATCGCCATGGTCTCGCCATACCATCCACCTTTGGGGTAAATGCTACCAATCCATCACACAAGTGTCGCCGATATGTTCAAGATAATTCATCCAGAGAAGTCAACCGTGTTCCATCCACTACCATACATTATCCTTCATTCTTTCATGACCGCCACCCTGAATCATATATCATCAGATCGTTTTCACCTCCATCAAAATCATTTGCTCCGTTCCGTGTCACTGATGTGGGATACATTAAGGCCCTCCTTTGACGGATCGCTTCTTGTCGACATCAGCTCATTATCCAAGAAGTTGATCTAGGAACAACCCCTTCAGTACTTTGAAGCTTGCATGCCTCAATGGCAAGTTTCTCACTTCCGGCAACAGGTATACATTAATGACCTTCGACCGAAAGATTTTGCATGGTGTTCGACGCCAAGTCCTTTATTCAAACCACGTGAATTGTACTACAGTACCTTGAGGGTCATTATCATTATCGGTGATTCCTCTCGCGCTTGTTAACGGTTTACATCATTGACCGATAATCAAGCGATGTCTTTCCATGTTCGACTTCAGAACATTTATCACATGGATCGACTTGTACTTAGAGTGAAGATCGAACGAGTTTGAAGACCCCGGATCTAGTTTCATCCATCCGGGCTGCGATATATATTCAGGAAAAATAAAGACATTGGCATGTACAGCATTGCAGCACAGACAATCATCCTACCAAAGGATGATGATTTCAGCAAAGATCATCAGTCTATCATCAAACAATTGTTTGTCCTATGTACACAAAAATGAATTTATAAAGCTGAGCATGGGAATGCCCGCCTCAGCTAGATCATGAAAACAGTATGAAAAATAATGTATTGTATTGTATCTTATTACAGGTCTCCTCCCAGCATTGAATGAACTTCGGATCCTCCTATTAAAGCATTTCACCCGATAAATGGCCTCATACTTTAGGGGGCAACTGTTATAGACATTTTTGTGCCTTACAGCTATAAGCATGAAATGTCCATAATTCAAGGGATGCAAAGTCCCTAAAGATGTTGTTACAGCTCCTAAAAGAATAAGGTCATCCAATGACAGATTCTCCCAGAAGTTCTCCACCAAAAACCACTCAGAAACAGTTAATTCAGGATCAATTCAGAAGCTCCACTAGCTGCCTACGTTGAAATGCAAAAGTTACACTGGCTAGGTGCACTGCAACGTAGGTGGAAGCACTACCAGGGTGCGCTGAGCGGGAAGTGACAAATGGCAAGCTCATTCAACGAGGTGGAAGGACCCTGGAAGCTTCCAGAATCTTCTCCAATGACACTTGCCTTAATGAATTCGACTAGTGATGAGTAAGAGGTTCTCAACCTCCAAGTGGAAGTAAGAACTGACAGAGAGAAGCCACAAGTCAAAATATAAGCTGACTCATCCTCTCTGCTTACATCTATATATGGATCTCTCACCCAGATGTTCAGGAGGCTGGAATTTTGTACTTTGCAGAGAATTGCTGTTGGTTTGAGATTGAGATTAGTACATTGGGTGATTTATGCTTTGTTGGAGGAGAGGAAGGGATTCCTTTGCTGGGAGGTAGATGCTGGATCGGAACTCACTTGGTTGTATCTCCTCTTGGACTTTATTATCATATCAATAAACTATTTGAGTTTCTCCTACATGTCGTATAACAATGATGTTTTGTTATGCTTACATGTTTAGCTTAATCTGATCTTGAGCTTTTTATGAATGTATATCTGTATCTTTGTGTAGTTTCTCTCTCTTGTGATCTTGCAGGAATTCGGTGAAGCTGGGCCGGTGAAGGAGCAAGAAGCTGGGAGCTACTGAAGAGAGGAGTGATTTGGATCGACAAACTACCGGAAGATACATGTTAGTTAGATCCTTCTTCCTCATTTACATTTCATAAAGAATAATACTCGAATAAGTTTCCTTGTTTGTTGCTAAGGCACTATCACCTCTTAGAGTGGGATAGGGGCATTCCGAATTGGATACTTTTCCCAACAACAAGTCCGCAGTTGTGTGCGCGGACCCCTACAGCTGAGTGGACAGGGTGAAGTTGGGATTGTACTTGGAGAGAGAATTAATAAAAGATAAATTGATTATGAAACATTGTGTGTCTATGCTTCTGTTATATTTATGCATCTCTTTACAGTTTTATGATTGTGCACACTGGTTACAAATGTTGAATGATTAATGAGAATATTGGGCCCACACACTTAAGTAAGATCTGTAATAATGGCACAGTAAGGAATAAGGATCTAGGCAGCAGCTCTTCACGCTCTTTATAGAGCTACGTGGAAATAATTGCACAAGTTGTGAAGAACAGACCGCTGCACGGAGTAGTGCAAGCACAGAGGTTCGGTTCGTGAACTTCCTATACATCATCAAGACATCCCTAGGGTGTAGAAACCTAGTTCCAGCACTCTCACATACTACCTCGGGTGAGACCTCAGTCCACGCACTCCGGACTGTTGCCGAAAGGACTAGTAGTTTCATGATTTGTTTGGCTAAATCACTTCTGAACCTGGGTCAAGCCCCAACAAGCCAACAAATGGTTCCGTTGCCGGCACCGAGATCTGCCTAAGGGATGTCTAATGTTGTGCCACTAGAACCCAACAAAGAAGGAAATTGAAGAGTGGTTGGACAAGAAGATTCACGAGTTCGTGACACAGGAAAACAGAACTCCACAGGTATCTAAGAAAAGGTGGATGGATCGCTACGTGTATATGGAAATCCATGCGATCTTCTTTGCATCCTTTCCTTCTAAACTGTATGAGTGGATCGCGAGGTTAGCTAAAAGCCAAGGAAGGTGTAATCTCGACCAACCGATAGTGTGGACTCCAGAATTAGTGCGTAGAATAGAGGCATTGGAAGATAAGATCGTGCGAGCTGTGGACCATTCGCTTGACCAGATAATAGGGGGATTTATCACTGAGTTCGAGGTAAACACAACTGTGAGCTACAACAAAGTAGAACGATGTTTTTTCAAGGGACCTCGAGGTAAGTACATTAAATATTTTAATACCTGGATTAAGATACTGTTATGTGAAAAACGGGTTATGTGAATACATTAATGTTTGGAACGACGCGAAGTGGAAAGATCTAAAAAGATAGAAGGGAATTAGGAAACAACCCCTTAATTTCACCTTCGCGAGAGAGTGAGGAAGAGCTCACTCGAGTCTCTCGGAGAAGTGCAGTCAGTTTTATAAGGCAGTGCATTCCGCAGTTACCACCTCCACTTATGCCATCACCCACTTCACCTCCTTCACGTCCACCTTCACCCACTCCACCTCCACCAAACCCGCAGTTTAACATGGCGAGCGTGATCAAGCTACCCATATTCAGAGTAGGGAATGAGGATCAGGACCAGTTTTGGTTCATGGTAAGAGTAGTATGGGAAGCACAAGGAGTCACGGACAACAACATTAAGAAGGCTACATTAGTGAGCGCACTGCAGGATCGCGCGTTGACATGGTATATCAAGCACTCCAATGATCAGCCAAATGCAGGAATAATAGAGATCTATAATGTGCTAAACAAAGAGTTTAGCTGGCCGAAATCAGAGACACAGTCAATCATCGGATTTAAAGAGATCGCGATGCTTCCAGGCAAGACGCCCTAGGATCTAGATCAGTGGCTGAAGAGTATGATCCGCGAGGCTAATATGACGCTCACGTATGCGCAACATCATGTATGGTTTATGGCATCTCTGACTCCATACCTGAGAACAACGTTGTCGCAACAGAAACTTTCTACCCAGGCCGAAGCATTGGAAATGGTGATAAGGTTGCATGAGACACCGATACAGGATCCGGGGCTAGGTGTTCAACAAATCCATGTGCAATTATAGAATCTCTACCTAGAAATGTAGAGCTTGAAGCAGGATAGGGCACAATGGCTAGAAGCGCGCGAGGAAGTATGGTGCGTAAAATCCAAAGGCTAGGGCCATGAAAAGGATCATTGTACAGTATTCGTGAACTACTTGGCAGGAGGGGGGCCAATGCCATTGAGACCAAAGGTGCAGGCAGGGCCGAGTGCGACACTTGCATTATGGTGTGCGATCTGTCAGATAGGAGGAAAGCACACGACGAGTAATTTTCATTTGTTGCAGAAGTATACAATGGCACGCCAGCAACTGTTTTTTCATTTCTATAGGTCGGTGGGCCACGACGATCATACTTGTCGTAGCTACAAGTTAATGATGGATCGGACACTAGCCTACCAGATGCAGACAAAAACATGAGCCGTCGACCCACTGGTAGGGATGGCGTGTGCAGGATTTCAAGGGCGAGGTCGAGGATGAGGAGGAATGGGACTAGGAAGGGGCCGCAGAGTGTTAATTTGTTACAATTGTGGAGGACTAGGGCACTATGCCTACAATTGTACCAACCCAATGAGAGTATCTTGTTCATAGTGTGCTTAGTTTGATCATGAAATGGTAGATTGTCCTACGTTGATCGCACAGATGAGTGAGAAAGGGGTACTCCAGCCTACTCTGACTCAAAATATTCAAATGATGAGGTCTGAACCATGCAAAGAGGACCCAAATGTCAACATACTGCTCAGAAGTAGTGCAACCATAGGGGAAGACAAGGGGAAGTAGCCTGGGGAAGATACATGGGTTCATAAGGCTCCTACAAGGGAACCTAAGTTTGACTTAGAACACGCAAAGGAGACATTCATGGAAGCTAAGAAGAGCTTCGAGAGGCCTCCAATTCAAGTAGTAAGGATCAACCAGAGACAAGCATGGATCCTTCTATGCTTACTACCTTTTTGAAGACATGCATGAAAATGTTGCATGACAATAAGGTAGTTAAGGAACTACAGGAGTTGATCACTAGGTGCGTAGGGTCAGGGGAACCGTGTTTAGTCCAAAAACTAGGAAAGCATGAATTTCACACTAGGAGGGAAATGAGACTAACGACGCGGATTGGTGAATATGAAATGGATTAGGTAATCCTAGACTTGGGTTCGGACATGAATGTGTTACCAAAGCAGACATGGGAACACATGGGCAAGCCCGCATTACAATGGTCCCCTATTCAATTATGGATGGAGAATCAACAAAAGATTTTTCCCATGGCGAGGTTGCAAGGGGTAATAGTTGATATCGAAGGCGCGAGCACACAGACGAACTTTGAAGTAATAGAGATTGTCGATGACAGCAATCCTTATCCCACGTTGCTAGGAATAGACTGCGCCATTGATATGAATGGAGTCATCAACTTGAAGAAGCAAAAGATGATATTAGAGAAAAAATGCCTTCGCATAGTAGTTCCGCTAGACCCAGCCGAGAGAGCACGCTACACTGAACCAGTGTAGGATGATCAAAGTGATGATGAGCTCGATTGTATTTACCAGACAACAACAAAAGACCAGGATTGGGTGAACCCGACTGGAGATGGGAGAATCTCATGGGAGCGCAACAGTTCTTGTACTTCGTATTTAGACGAAGTAGTAGAACGATGGCAGAACCCGCTGCACGAAGTGACAACGCTGAATTGCAACATGATGATTAGATCACTACATTGCATGATGATAGAGGCAAGGGAACTACCAACATATGATGGAGTAATAGTTGTGGATGAATTCCTGGACAAATTTGAATGTACCAGAATGGCAGCGGTACGGTGCGCTGGAATGGGCGCTGCGAGAAACACCCACACAATGGTGGGGTACATATTAGAAGACCATTGGAAACTAGCGCGAATGTAGAAGATGGATGCGCTTGTAGCTTGGAAGCGCCTAGTGTCGAATGAGAGCTGAGCAACCATGATGAAGCAGCTTGCGCACCCAGCTGTGTCGATGGGTGTAGACTTGTGTTGAGCAAGCACATCCCAGACTAAGGAACAAAAATCAGAACCAGACGAGGTAGCAGGAAAAGTGACGTACACCACAAATATTCCACGACAGAGCATTCCAAAGGCTATGCGGAATCATGAACAGAGTTCATGAGGTGAAACAAACTGATTGGGACCTGCGCATACCAGTGGTTTGATGGGCCTATATGGCCATAAGCAACAACCGGAGCATGGAAATGACCCCAAAACTAAGGAGACAAGATGAAACCATGAGAGTGGAGAAGAATCCCCATACCATAGCTTTCGTAGTTGGGACAGTACGCGAGGACCCGGGTAAAGGAATTATGTAATTACATGAAGCCATTCGGTGAGGGAGCTTGAAACTTCGCAAACGCGACGAAGATTGGGTACGGTTGAGAAAGAAGTACATGACATTGGACGAAGAAATCAGCAAACTAGAAATCAAAATCATGCAAGAAATACACATCGACAGAAGTATAGGACAACACATGGGCAGTCATACACTGCACTAAAAGATTCTTGCTAATAATTTCTGGCTCTGGTACCATGGGTGCGACCACATCTTAGAATACAAAGTAACTAGGGAAGCGCACCGCATGAGGAAGAACGTGAGGCACTGACTGGCACGAGTATAACTAAGGAAGGCCCGCAGACTAGGTTGGAAGGTGACTTGAAGCCTCGCACCAGTGGTGCGACCACCTAACTATCCATAGGAAGCACAGTCTCACTGCTCCAAGCAATTGAAAGAAAGGGTATGACTATAAAAGAGTCTATATGGGAGATACGCGAGACAAAGGTTACTTGTAGGATCATGACATCACAGGGGTTGTAGCCACGCATAAGGGTTTGCACTGCTGCACGGGTAGGCTAGAAGGTAACCGTTTCTGTCACTGTTCATGACAAAACGCACAATTTAAGACAAAAAGGAGTGGGCGGTGGGCAATTAAGACAAGAATTAAGAACGATATTTGGGACGATCTGCCGCCAAGAAGGCATTAATGATGCAGAAGTGGGGGGAAGGGTCAAATTCAAATTCAAAGGTCACTATAAAAAACCCAGGGCCAGCTCCAAGGCAGCACTTGGTTGTTTGAGAATTCAGCAAGTACAAAGCATTGAGCACCATGTACCATTACCATCCTCAACTGTAGACACAATGACAACTACTAGAATAAGAGTGCGATTCGCTAAAAGTACCGTGGAGCCCTGTATGGTCCATGAGGAGCATGGATAGGCAACAACTGCACCAGAAGTTCCAAAATCACCACGCACGCCGCGGACACAAAAAGATAAGCAAACAATGGGGCCAGTCCGTGTATCCCCAAGAAACTCACGGTTTGGCAAATTGTTAATGGCAGAGAAGGGAAAAGTCATCACCATTGAAACAATGGAGGAGGAGGAAGACTTGCAGCCCTTGATCACCCAAATTTAAGCACAAGATGATGGGATGGAGGATGTCTCCCAAAAGCATTCCACGACAAAGTTAACTCCTTACATTCCCCCGTGGAAAGGGAAAGCCAAGGTACCGAAGGATCTAGAGGCCACAAAGAGTGCGCTCTAGACCCCACTCCTCCCCGATGATATAATGTTTGAAGGTCCACTGTTGGGACGAGTACCGACTATGAAGTTTGAAGATCAGGACCTCGCGACAGTGAGAAGTTCACACAGTTGGTCATGAAGAAGTTAGTAAAGCATAAATGGTTTTGCAGTGTGGAGAAGGCTGGGTTACTCCATCTGCAATGGATACCCCACTACCACCGCATGCCCATCACCATTTTTTTCATCAGGTAGTTGTTGTGCATGGTACATGATGGGTATCTCTGGCTGGAAGAGCTGATTCCCATCACAGCCAATCTAATTCACCGAATTTCTCGACTGCCGGTCAAAGGAAATGACCTCGTAGCCATAACAGGAAAAAGAAGCGACTTGGGCCTCGTAGAAGCTATGAAGACCAAGTATAAACTAGAAAAGAGAAAGTGGGGGTACGCAATAGCTAGTATTAAAAACCAAGGGGTGCACGTAGCAACCCAATTGTTGGTTGGCAAGCTAATGAGGAAATGTTGCGCCGACGAAGTACCAACATTTGTGATTGCGTTGGCAGAGCAATGCGTAGAGGGGATTTAGTTCAACTGGGTGCAGTTCCTATGTGACGAATTTTTGATGAACTACAGGGAGGCCTAGGAGCATGGTAAGACCTTCCACTATGTGTGGTTGCTCTTATCCATCCTGTTGGTTGCAGGGGAGCTGCCGACGGACAGTCAGTTTCTCGCTACAGAGGGTGACCTGCCTAAAGCCGCGAGGTACACCTCGATGTGGGCTACAAAAGATGTGAACAGGATTGGTGAGATAAAGGTGTTCATGGAGGTGAGCACCTGAACATGGATCAACCACAGACTGCACTTGTCCCCTATAGTTCATAACAGCTTGCAAAGCATAACAAAATTCAAGGCAGATATGCATAACCTGTATATTTGGGCACGCAGGGATCCAGCCCGAACATGGGTGAAGCTTCCAATCATTGCAATGGACGATGTGATCTTAGTAGTGATGGCGTCATGGCCTCTAGAGTGTCATGTCCCAGACTTGGCAAAAATGGAGAAGATCGCAGTGCAACAACAAAAGAAGGACACCAAGCTGTCCCTTGCGCAGCTGGCTGAGAGGATGCACCAGGAAAAAGAAGCAGCCACACTGTAGAATACGGCCAATGCAACAGCAGCAACACAGGCGACAGAAACCACAACCACGCCCACTATAGAGAATGAGTAAGGCCAAGAGATGTCCTCGGAGCAGCAAACTGGGGCAGTGGACAGGGACGAGGATCGCACAGACCCTAGTACGACATCAACACAACTCCAGCGGCCGTGCGACCTAGAGAAAACAGCCCACAGGAAGAAAGGGAAAGCCACGAAGATGTCCATCGACTCGATCATGCTCACAGAAGGTGATCTATTGGATATCAGCAAAATGATTCGGTAAGTCGCAGAGGATGCGCTCCAGGGATAACAGATGGAGCAGAGCACTGTGTTGGGAGTGCTCAGTGCACATCTATAGGGATTACAGGTACAACACCCCCAAATAGGCATACTGGCCCATCATGTTGTCGCAGGAACCAAGGAGGTTGAACAACCGCTGCGTGCCCGTATGGGTAACACCTTCATCTTTTCCGAAGGCACATTAATAGCAGCAAGCAAGGATAACCTGGCTGTGATCAGCAACATGACAGGCGTCGGTTTGAACTTGGCCGCCCAGCCACGTGAAATATTGTACCAGCTCTAAGATGGGATCATCGCTGAACTCCGTGCCTAGGAAGGCTGAGCGATCCAGGTCCTACATGAGCAGAAAATCAACATGGACCAGCTCAGCATCCAGAGGGATGAGTTGATGGCACAGGCTAGCGGATTGGAGCAGGCTGTAGAGGATGCATGGAGGAGCTTTACAGAGTTGGCTGTGCCGGCAGAGCTACTAGTAGTAGAACAGGTCCATAGATTAGCGGCTGGAGTCCGTGAGGCCCGAGAGGAAACAACAAAGGTTCAGTTGGAGCTAAACCTAGAAATCGATGAGCTGCGATTGAAGGCACAACCCTCCACACCCTCAGAAGTCAGAGAGCAATGCGCCCATGCTATCCAGATGGGGTTGGAACAAATTGGCGAGGTGACACACGGGTGCACCGGGATGTTGGAGCAAGCACTCACCATACTTACACATCTGTAGGAATACCTGAACCTAGAGTGCCTAAAGACAGAGGTAAACGAGTTGCAGTAGGAGTACGATAGTGTGTGGGGCACCGTGCAGATGGTTGCCCTTACTCAACAACTCACCAGACTACAGCAGGTAAGGGAACTTAAGGACCGATTAGATGTCGTGCACCAAAAGGAAGCCCTGCTTAAAGCACGCATCCAGTCATGGATCAATGAAGCGTTCACAGTCACAGCTACCATTGAAGGGAAGCTAGAAAAGATACAGGAACTGTATACGGTAGGACAGGAATGTGATCCTACTCACGAAAGTTAAGAGATACGTGTGCAACACATACAATGGGTAGCAGAGCAGTGTGTTGCGGACCTTTGTGTAGCATAGACACAGTTGGAAGAACTTCGTGCAAAGATTGTCATACCAGTAGAGTGACTTGGGACGAGTCACGTTGATTGTGTTGGGGGCCTGTTGGGTAGGGGATTCCCCCATAGTGGGTTTTTGGGGCTTGAAGCTTGAAGTTTGATCAAGTGTAATGGAAGGACCCCACGAAATGCGGGCACGGAGCGCAAGAGTCTATGATTTTCCGCCCTAGAATAATGTAATTTAATGTATGGTATGTCAGCCTACCCATGCTCCACAGACCATGGGATTATATAAATAGAGCAAGGCTTTAAGTGTAAAGTCAGTTTTTGGAGTGATATGGGTTTTGGATGATGAATTAGCTCTGAGTTTGTAATTCAAAGTCTTGGGTTGTAGTAGTAGGAAGAGGCTCTACAGTTGAGTACGCAGAGGCCTGGTAGAGTTCGCAGCAGTGTGCTCGAACCCCTATAGTTGAGTTCTCGGGGCGTTGTTGGGATTGTACTTGGACATAGAATTAATAAAAGATAAGTTGATTATAAAACATTGTGTGTCTATGCTTCTATTATATTTATTCATCTCTTTACGGTTTTATTATTACGCACACTGGTTATGAATGTTGAATGATTAATGAGACTATTGGGCCCACACACTTAAGTAAGATCTATAATAATGGCACAGTAAGGAATAAGAATCTAGGCAGCACCTCTTCACGCTCTTTACAGAGCTACGTGAAAGAAATTGCACAGGTTGTGAAGGACAGACTGCTGCATAGAGCAGTGCAAGTTCGGTTCGCAAACTTCCTATACTTTATCAAGACATCCCTAGGGTGCAGAAACCTGGTTCCAGCACCCTCCCATACTACCTCTGGTGAGACCTCAGTCCACTCACCACAAACTGTTGCTGAAAGGGCCAGTAGTTTCAGGATTTGTTTGGCTAAATCACTTCTGAACCTGGGTCAAGCCCCAACAAACCAACACACTAAACAAAAACTTGCTTACATATTTATTAAGCCACTTCCAAGAGAGCCCTTTATGTATATCTGATAGTAGATACGAGTTGTGACTCCTCCTCCAAAATGACTCAATTTCAATGATTATTGGATTCTAATCAAATTGAAGGCTCAGTTAAACAGTGGGTTAGAGTGTTTCATGGGGATACTTAGAAGGATCCTTTTACATTGATGACAAAAGGGGAGAATATTACTAGTGCAAAGGAGAAGGACAATGATGGAGAAAACCATGTATAGTTTTAGGGGAAGCTTAGTTAGTTGTCATCATTTCCAAACGGGGGTATTGTTGGACAACTGGTATTGTCTAAATGGTTGGTGGCATATGGTATGTTGACATTGATGTCAACCGGACTAGCATTAAGGATAAAGACAACAAATGTTGGCATTGCTGAGAATGTTGTTGAGAGGGAGTCTCATGGTTGTTGCAGTATTATATAGAGAATCATGACAGTTGTAGGCTTAGTAGAGAAGCAATAAAAATATTACTAGGATGGATAGGGAGTCCTAGATTTTGGAGGAGATTATGTTTGAAGAGATTAACATAGTTTCTCCTAAAAGTGGCATAGTTGGAAAGTGCCTAGAAAGATCTTTCCAATAGTATCATGATTTTTGCAAATTTCCCTCTAGATCAAAATTCATTCCATCAAAGTAAGGACATTAAAGTCCTTAGTAGTAGTGCTCGGAAGCCCTAAGGTTTATTTAAAATTATTATGGGATTGCAATGAGTCAGGGTTGTGAGAAGCTCAGATCCCCGGAATCCCGGAAGCTTGGAATCTTGAGATCTATTTAAAAAGGAGGTTATATGATGGCATCAACCGAAGGTAGTGCTGAAAGTACCAGGGAACCCAAAATCCTGGAAACTCAAAAGCCTACAAGAAAAGTCAAGGGAAGAGCATTGAGTCATGGGAGCATGTGAGAAAAAGAGAGGTTGACCATGTGAGGAAAAGAGAGTTAAGTGTTGACAACTAATTGTGTATACAATGAAGTAGAGGGATGAGACAAGATCTAGTAGAGAAGGGGAGTTGTAAAGATGAAGGGAAGGAGATGGTATTGCAGAAGATCAGATTTATATTTATGTTTATATGTATTATACTCTATTTTTAGTTTGGAAATTGTACGGAAACTACAAAAATGGCTAGAGTGGGTAGTGGCTTGCATTCATAAGAGTTTGGTGACTCTTAGTAAGTGGTGGTTTGCTATCTAAAGGGGTTTGGGGCCTCCTGTTAGTGGGCTCTCAAAAGTAACTTGATGTAATTAAGTAGGTGCTTAGTTTACATCATAAGAACAAGCAAATTGGTGGTTTTATCGCTTTGGGTTTCCATGTAAAAATATTTGTGCTAATATGTGTCAGTTTCCCCACTGATGAACTGTGTGCTAATGTGAATGGTTTACCTTACTACACATTTATATTCTAGTTTGAATGTTCTTGCACATAATTAGTAGAAGTCAAAGGAAATATAAGAAGTGGGCATAAATCTTAATAACATCACCATTATTGATTCACCCCCCTCTCATAATTCCTTAGTCCAACCAATACAAGCCTCCTTAAAGAAGTGAGATTGACCTTCATCAGTTACAAAAATATAATTTCAGGGTGGCTAACTTTGTAAGGGATTATAAGGCCTAGTAGACCTGTGAACCAGTTGCAGTTGTGTTTATTTCTAGTTGGATCTTTGTTAATGGTTGCTTCAAGGTTTTTTCTTCCTATTGTTAATCACTTTCCACTTATTTTCCATCATTTTCTTGAATTCCTTGCCCATTTTATTACATTGTTGACATAGTTTCTTTTTTTTTCTAAAAACATGTCAACAATTTTCTTGACCTCCATATCACCTATAGATATTTGACACATCTTTCACTCATTAAATATGGAACCCTTTCTTCTAGTAATTTTGTGTTTAACTAGATCAAAGAAAAAATAAAAATAAAAATCACTATCTACATATTCTATAGAAAACGTTTCATTGATTTATCATCTAACTTGGTTCTAAGTTTTTTCTCAATGTGCATAAATTCTTCACATCAATTATTTTTTAGGTTAGAATAGTTTAGCCCCTTACCATTCCAACTTCTTCAATAATGCCATGATTCATGGTTGTAGTAGGTGATTGATTAAAGAGGTAACACGTTTTCCTCACTAATTCCTCCCAAACTTGATTTCTGAACATAGAGTTTGAGAAATTACTCCTCACCTTGTCCATAATAGTGTGATTTGTCCCTTCTACAATGACATTCTATTGAGGACTCTCTTCTCATGTTCTATGTCAATTTTTTTCCTAATTTTTTCTCAACAGAAATGGTACTATTCTCTTATATATCTTTCCTCAAGCTCGCTAAGATCAAGGGTAGATGATAAAGTCAAACTCCCTAAATATATATTGGAAAAAATCCATTTTATAACATACCAAAGACAAAGAAGGAAACAAACATGGCTATCCTTGCCTATTAGTGTAGATTATGGATATGATATAGTAGTTCAATACCTTTATTCTCACCCAAATATCCTTCTTCTGATATCTTTTTACCCACACACATTCATACACATATAAATATCATTCTGAGCCTCCAAAGAAGGAAAAAAAAATACCATAAGATCTAACCCTAACACAAGCATCATGATATCATGTAAGGCAACATATAGAGAAGGAAAAAATCAATCATCTATATAAAGTAATTGTATGATATTCATCTCTGAAGTGGATTCAAGTCTTCACTCTCATTACAATTATAGCTCTAACTACTCTATAATACTACTTAGGAATACTAAGACCACGGTGAATTCACTTAACAAACCAATGACATATCACATGCGTTCGTGGCATACTAAAAAATACCCTTAATTTGACCACATAATGGAAAATACCTATACGAGTCACATTATCTAACCCCCTACCAATATGATCCTTTTGTTGCTACGACAATGACACTCCAAATTTTTTCCCTAATTTAATTCTGGAGCCTACATTAACTCTTGTTTCAAGCCCCTTAGTGTCGTCATGTTGTTTATTTTGTTATTATTATGTTTTCCCCTAGAGTCGCATCTTCCTAGGTAATTGTTTCCTAAATGTCATCACCTTACCTTTCAAATCTCTTGTCTTATATTGTCCATGGTTAGGTGAAATTATTACTTTTCTTTACTTAGAAGCTATCCTTGTTCAACATGCACACACAAAGAAAACAAAATCAAGAAAAATCCCTTTTAAAGGCAAAAGTGCACGTTAAGTTGACAAAGACTTTCTCTTTTGTTGAGTGCATTCCTTCAAGCTGAAGAAGTGTGCCCTTATTGAGTGCACTCCTTCATGCTTAGCAAGTGAACCCTCAAGTGCACAACTTCACGATGAAGACATGTGCCTTTCTAGACTGCATGCATGATATTTCAAGTTACATGTGGGCACACTCCTAGAAAATTAGTGCCCACTTAACTTCCCTTAAATAATTAATTGACTCGTAGACAAGTGGAAATCATGCATGAGATAATTTTTCCTGTAATATATTTTAAATTAACCTAATTAATGATTCATTCTCATAATCATTCCCATTTAGGTTGCACACACATCTTTGGATCTTCTTTATAGGTAAGTGTTGCATGTTGAATTTATCGATTTCCTTTCATGATTTTGTTGTGAATCTTACGTTCCTTGTCTTTGTTTCTTTTCCTTTTAGTTTATTTACTGGTGTTTTTGTTCAATCTTGCCTCTACAAGTTTTAATTTGTTGTCACAGAATGAAAATATGCATGTTCCTTGAGTCTTCACATTCTAATCATGATTGTGACAACATCCATAAAATCGTGTAGATATTTCTTCTTGTCATTTATATCATGAAATATTGTTGCTAGATTTGTCCTTCATCCATTATTTGATGGAGCGCACTTCTAGAACTTGAAGCCCAATCAAATAAGAAAATTGTGCCAAGAATAGACAAGTTTACCTTTTGAGTTTGTTCCTTTGTCACGAAGAACTATGCCCTCCTTGAATGCATGAGCACACCCCAAAGGATTCAATGTTTTCCTTCATCCCTTTCTCCATGTGCCAGTGTGCCCTCCTTCCCCTTGAGCACATGAGTGCACCTTGAAGGCCTAAATTCCTAAAACTTCTTTCCTTCATCTCTTCAGAATACGCCAGTGTTCCCTCTTTGTTCCTTTGAGTGCATAAGTGTGCCATGAAGTCTTGAAGGCCTGAAGACTGGTTGCTTCTTCTCTTCGGAGTGTGCCCTTATTCCCTTGAGGTTTTCATTCTCTTTCTTGAGCACATGAGTGCACTCCAAAGCCTTGCATGAATCTTGAACCACTTCCGTGCTTTGAAAGTGTTCCCTCCTTGTTTGCATGTATATTTTGTTCCCATGAAAGAAACTATATGTTTGCATTGATAGATTCATATTTCCAATTACATTTAATGGCTCTTTGAATATGATTGCAACATGAAAGCTTGTAATTATTAGGGTACTTGATAAAGCTAATATTGTCAGGATGAGTGTGCTTCAACAAACAAGTGTCTGATCTACAAGTATTGTCACCCTCTCATCATATGTCGGAGCCATACCTCCTGCTACACATATAGTGGCCTCCAAAGAAGCTTCATAAGAAAGCACCGAGGAAGTAGTTCAAATGACAAAACCAACAATTCCCATTTATGCATACAAATGGTGTTTCATTTATTTTTCCACAAAGGTCACATGGAGTGGCATAAAATACACATTCATGTAGAAATAGTTTGCTGAGAACTTGGAGGACTTGGAACTATACATCAATATCAATCAGTCCATCACACATAGGCTCGCATTTACATTCCCAGTCATCCCCTAGGTGGAAGTGATTGAGTAGATTATTACACAAATGAATGACTCTCATCTTGTGCTTCATAGCAAAAGTGACAGTGAGAATGCCACCAATTATGAATAATACATGTAGACTTACTGCAAGATGCTTACGACCAAAAAATATGAAAATAATGTCTTCTACATCAAATGGGATGGTCTCGACACCAGTGACATCATTAAATCTTTCTATCTAGAGCCTAATAAATTTTTCCATCGCCCATCCACACTTTATCTGACCAATATGGTCATAGATGTATATCAGTATCTTATTTCCATTTGTTTTTAGTTGCATGTGTTGAATAATGTTGAGGTGTTCAAGGAAAGCTCATTTTAGTGGTCACCCATGGTAAGATATTAAATTGGGAAAATATATTGTCATTTAAGTTGTAGCTTCATGTGTGGAATGAAAAACCATCTTTGAGGAAAAATAAGGCATCATATTTCTATATGTAGCCATTTCCTTTTGATGGAATCTGAGCATGATATGATTTTCCAAGAATGTACTAGAACTAGACCCCTCAAAACAAGTTTCCAACTTACTTCCATTGAAAATTGTTCTCAAAATAAAGTTTCATAGGAAAATACAATAGATTGGGTAAGCACTCCTTTGCATTTATATTCCATATGATATACACGATCGATCCTCCTTGCATGACCGACCTTGTGAAGGATTCACTATGTAATATCACAGATAGGTTTGTTGTTCCCGAAGGTACATACATTCATTGCTTCGGATGTAATATTTTTCCACATCTCATGCCATGATATGTAATGAGCAAGGTGGTCCTACATTAAATGGCACATCGATTGAACAAAGGGTTTTCAAAAGTACTTCACATACAAAAGAAAGCCCCATGGCCCACTTTACCTTTGAGGATCAAATTATATGAGTTAAAGAGCCATAGGGTGACATAAGAATAAATACAGGAGTTGGAATTCTTGCACTTTGCAATTAAATAAATTTATGGATATGATCCCAGGAGAGTGTGCAGACAGCATTGTGAAAGTTTCGATTTCAATTAGGGATATTCATCAATGTCTACGACAAAAGATGAGAAGGTGAAGAATTGGTACAATATAGTTAGAAAGAGTCATTCAGGATTGGAAGCCATTTCACTCCAAGACCCACTAGCTCTAGATATGTAGGTATAGGAGGTAGAGAATATAAGTGCTTAAGCAAGAAGTGTAGCTCTTAGGAATACGATCAAGTATGATTTGTTAGGAGATCAACAAGAAATGGAAATTTGATCCTTTAAACATAAGAGTTATTCAAGAAGAACAAGAGAGGAGAGGAGTAAAGTAAGAGGAAGAAAGATGAATTTCTTAGGAAGCAACAAGAAGAATAATAGTTTAGGAGAAGAATAGAATAAGAATAACAAAGGCAGTCCTAGGAGGAAGAGGTAGCACAAAGGCTGGAAGAAGAACTGTTGAATCAAGAGATAAAGGAAAAGTTGGAGGAGGAGGATACCATCGAACCCATTGAAAATGAGTCTAGTTCTCCAGAATAACCTCCTCTCACATGTGGTCATCTTCTATTTGGAGAAATAGGAATCACACCTCCTCCCAAGGATAGAGTGATGGATATTTCCAATGTCACGTTTTAGCAATACAACAAGAGGATCATGCAATAGAGATCAATATAATTCTCTAATGATGCTGAAAACTCATTCACCATATCTGCAAATAAGGTGATAACCTCCAATACTAGAATGAATCCAAAGGAAATCATGGCGGAAAATGTTTTTTTTGCTATAACAACAAAGGACATCTCTGAGCATCTATTGAATGAGAATGCACAATTAAGGATACAACTAGTTATAGTGAAGCAATAGGAGGAACACATTGTGGAAGAGAATCAATGGTTATATTCACATAGCTTCAATACTACATAATGGAAGTCATCCATGCAAGAGGAATTGTGGCCAATGGAGGACACAATGGCACGATTATTTGATGGGATGATACTTCTACAACATGTGCTGGCTCATCTTTTTGGCATTCATAAGAAAGAAAAAGAAGTGGTAAAACTCCTGAAATTGGAAAACAGAGTGATTGTCCAACTTTAAGAATGGGCTGCCAAATATCCATATGGTCCGTAACATTTGGAAATAAAAGGCAGGATTATCATCGAGATAGACAAACTTCGCCTAATATTCCACCATCAAAACTACATGTGTCTTGGAGAACATTATGTTAACACTATTGTCACTTATATTTGATTGCACAATGGTTTCAAGTCTCTAGAATGGAAACATGGGATTCCCTTAATAGGATCACTTGAAGAAATGAGAGGTAGGGAAATCATCTTCTAGGAGATCAAGCAATACATAGAATAGATCAAACAAGCATCAGAAGAGGAAGGATTGGAGATCACCAAAGACATTATTCTACAATATGCCATCGCACCAATCAAATATCATATGAAACTATGATGGCTATGGAGTAATGTACATCAAGATACAATCCCATATTGATGGAGGCACTGGAGGTGATGATAAGTTATGCAGGGGACTAGCCAATTCGTGTAAAATCCATCTCAACATGTACATCACTAATGAGCTCTATGAGGAGGAAAACGATTTTTCAAATTGACAAGAATTTGTCCTATTATTATTTTTGTCTTATATAGCCACCAGATCATATGTAATCTATCATTTGTAATAAATGGTATGTAATATAACCTAATAGACAATTGTGGAATGTGAATAGCCACATATGTAATGTAAAGAGTCATGTATAGAATATGAAAAGTTGTAGGAGTTCAAGAGCCATGAGGAAGCTCAAAGTTCATTTCCATTAGTTATAAATAGCTCCTCATAACTCAAGCTAAGGGCTTGGATTCTTAGATTATTGCCTTGGCTTCTCTTGTAGTGAATAGGAGATAGATCATTCTTTCGAGAAGTAAGTTCCACTAGTGGATATAGTGCTTTATCTATGTAACAATGTACTTGGGATATTAGTTATGGTTATCATTGAATAGGTATTTCTATCCTTTCATGATTGTTTTTTATTATGTTGACTAATATGCTGGTAATCAACAAGTCTTCCCTTTCATTCTCAGGTTCCCCTTTAGGATAGTAGTATTACTTTTCTAACCAGAGGCTTGTTTTCCTTTTCCAGTCATGGAAGTTCCGCCGTGCACCTTACGTTGGGTGTCTGACAAATCTTATATACGTGTTGCTCAAAGAGGTGCTCCAATCCCTTTAGTGTCATTGTAACCAAGGCATATCTTTGAAACCTTTCCAATAGTGCTCGAACCCTATAGCCAGATGGGGCTCCTACATAAAACAGTGTGATTTATAATTAGGAATTCACATCGAGGAGATCCATTTACATGTTTAAGGCATCCAACACCATCAACATTTTGGCACTAAAAGGAGGGCCAAATCACATGATGTTCCTGTGAAGTCTATTTGAATCTCTTACCTTTAATGGATTCATCCTAGATCATAATCTCGAGGTGTTTTTCCAAAGATTTGGATCTTTCAATCCCCGCAGAATTTTTACGTGACTTGTCACATTTGAAATTCAATGGCAAGGGTACAAAACCCATCATTTATTACATACTTGAGTTTGTTCAATTATGTTTTTCAAGTGGTGTTTATTATAAGGAAATCCTCTCAAGGTTGTTTGCCCTTACATTGGATGAAAATGAAAATAGTTATATTATTTACCCAATGCTTCTATCTCATCTTTTAAGCATCTCATTAATGAGATTCATCGTGTTTTTGACAAATATGAATATGAATATTTTAATGCCCCTCCTCCCACATTTACCCTAGTAACCAACCAATCAGGGTAAACATGTGATGAGAAGTTGCTATGATATGATTTCACTCCCTATGTGTCATTTAAGGAACTGGAATCGATAGAAACACACCATACTAGACCTTCTGCACCTACTACAGGGCTCTGAGATGCATCCCAATCATTCCCCTGACTAGCTCTTGGGTTGCACTAAGCTATTAGACAACTAAACCCCTATGCGCTCTCTTGATATGGACAAATGTGCATCTAAAAACATCCAAACACACGTACAACATGGTTATGCATGCATATGGGGACTTTCCTCCTAAAACTTAAGCATGTGACTCCGGGATTTGTGCCACTTTTTAAGCCCAGAATTTAGATCGTTTCCTAGAAACCTCTATAGATTTTAGAATCCATAATTTGTAGAAAATCCCATAGATTCACATGCTAATGCAAATTTCTAAGGCAAGAGACAAGAATCTACTTATACTCTTTACAATGGAAGCCCATAAACATCGAACAAACAGTAATCAATATAGGAAGAGAATCGAAGGCACATAACACAATAAATATATGGGGAAAGCCACAACTCAAAACCCCACTATTTGTTTTGTATTAATCTAGAATATCAAGATAAAATTACAATCCTTGTTATCTCTACAACAACTTCAGTAGTCAACAAGTTCAATCTCGAACTCATAAGCAAGCTCAAGGCCAAAGTTTAGCCTATTCAAAAGCTCTCCAAGTCTCTATTCCAATGTGTAATTCTTATGGAGGATATATTGTATTTAAAGGGAAATAAAACCTCTAAAAATTACACAATCCCTTAAGTATTAGTTCATGAATGCATGCACTATCAGTGCAACTCAGAAAAATCTAAAACAAATGGTACAATGTCCCTGCACTCTAGTCTCAACTGGGTCCTTCTCAAAATCGACATGCATGAGTTTCTAATGAGTAAATATTGAGTTAACTAGAGTAGCACTGGTGGAGTTCATTAGTGTCACCAATTACTATTAACTCACTATTAGTTCTCTCAATCAGTTTGAGAACTACTTTAACTAAATTGACTCATGAAACTGAGTCTTCTATTTTACAACTCACAATTAACTGACAATGGACTTCTAAAAACTAGGGAGAATATATACATGACTTCCAAAAGACTTCCAACTCGAATTTCCTAAGTTAAGTAAGTTTAATAAACTTAATTTAACTATTTTAAGTTGCTATGAGAATAGAATTCGAATATAATTCACAGTTCAATTCAAGGACAAATTAAACTAGAATTTTTTGTTTCCATTTCTCATCATAATTTACATGATGACAAAACTTAAGAATAAAAAAATGAATCCAAGGCTAGGCTTGACCATCCCCAACTAGCATTGACATTCTTTCAAACACTTGGCATCAATGCAATATATAGGAAATTAATACAACGCATAGCATAAATGACTGATAACTCATATGAGACTTGACAAGAAGGCTCCCCACCCTCTTCCCTTAACTCTTTTGACACCAATTAGGTCTTGCATCCATTATCCTATCAGTTACAAGTAAATACATGAAATTACCATGACTATAACTAGTCACATAACCATGCTTATAAGTATCATTAAACCATGTAAATGAAAATGGGATAGCATCTATTAAGGCTACATAATAACAAGTAGAAAAGAAGTAGAACTTAGCTTTCATTAAACATAGACAAGAGTCTTCCAGGTTCAGGACTTCCTCGTACCACCTGACCATAGACATGGATGAACCAAATATTTTTTTCATCGACTGACCCCCATGCCATATTCCAAGCGTGAATATGGGATCTCATGGATAAACCAATCCAAAAAAAACCAAGGGAATCTAGAGGTTAAACCACCTCCACCTTCACCAAACCATGATCTCACCAAAACTGACACCAAGATCACGAAACCAAACTGAGATTGGAATGCCTCCAGACTCCATCGATATCCTTGAGGAATTTTATGTCTCCTTCTCTTGCAGACTTTAGTGTAATCAACACCATATGACTAGGCCCTAAATCAAGATTCCTCCATTAGGCTTACCGTGTATCCCGCCAAAATCGGTCAAGGGATTCCTACGCCTTTGGTAATTTTCCAGAGACAACCTCCACCCCATATTCTGAAACTATCTGGGACCTTGAAAGCTCAAAACCGAGAAAACAATCCCATCACACCATGGATATTCAGAAAAATTGAGGCCAAGGTTGAAAACCATTGTCATAACCCGGCAAAACCCTTCCATCGACAATAAGAGAACCATATACCAACATGCAAATCCATTCATGCCAAAATCAGCTAGGAAATCACACATGAAATATGTTACCTACAAGTATTCCTGCTAAAGTTGTTGGATCTCACTCTTCCTTGATTGATATTTGATTTCCTTTTCTTTCCTTTTCCTTCCTTTGCTTGTTTTTCCCTTCCTTGCTCCAAAGTTATAATTCTCAAAGAAAACTCTAAGTGTTCAAGAGTGTGAGTGAGAGAGAATAATGAGAGGGCTCCAAAATTGGATTGATTAGAAGCCATGAACTGATCCTGAGAAGCCTTTTTATCAATAGGGCCTCTATTTTATCCGAATTTCCATTATTTTCATCAATAAATGTGCCCAAAATACCTTTTTTCCTTTTTTGTGCCTTAGCGATTTCCTTTGCCAATTTCCCTTAGCCATAAACACATCCAATCATGCCCACTAGGATATTTTTTCCAAAGATTCATCTTCGAATAAGTTTCCCTTAACTGTTGTTGTATTTTGCCTTTATTAACTTTTATTACAAGAAATTTTAACCAAGGGATGTTACAGACCCCTTCCGCTTGGGGAACACCTTCCTTAGTCTTAAACCACACAAATACCTTAGCAAAACATCTAAAAAGAAAACATATTATCCATGGGGCTCTATAACTTAGCTTGTTGCAGTATTTACAATGAATTACCAACTCAAAAACAAAAAATCATGAAAACCTAACAACCATACCGCTTATTGGAGCTTTATAACTCTACTTGTGGCAATACTTACATCCATATATATGTACATATACCAAAACAGCAACAAAACATATGCCAAACATATACCAAGCATCATACCAAAACTACTTTTCCTCCACCGACAAACAAAGAAGGATACATGGCTCACATTTGATCCGCCATTTCCCATGTAGCTTCTTTGGGCCCAAAGTTATTCTACTGCGCTTTAACCTACTCTATGGCTCTATTCTTGAGCATGAACTTCTTCCACTGTAATATGCACCGAGGATCTACATGCAGATATCCTTCTTTCTCCACCTGCAATAGAAACCAATCAATAACATGATCAACATCCTTTATATACCTTTTAAGCAATGAAACATGGAAAACATCATGGATTTTCACTGTTGGATGTTGTGAAAGTCCATAGGCCACAGATCCAATCCTCTCAACAATATCAAAAGGCCCAAAATATCATGGTGCTAACTTGGCACATGATCCAATCGTCAAACGACTCTTCTTGGGCTTGATGCACAAATATAGATTCTCCCCAACCTAAAACTTGTTGATTGCCCTGTGCTGGCCCACATAAATCTTCTGTCTATCATGTGTTTCCTTTAAATTATTATTTATAACTTTCACTTTCTATTCCATATTTGCCAACATATACAGTCCAATAAGTACCCTGATCACTCTAGCTGATTTGAGTATTACAACTTCCCCCATATAGTGCCTCGAAAGGACTCATCCTCAATGAATCCTAATAATTTTTTTTGTATGAAAACTCAACTAATGGAATATACTCTTCCCATCTTCTCTATTGGTACATCATGCACGTCCAAAACATATCCTCCGATATCATGTTGACCATCTTTGTTTATCCATCTATTTGCAGATGATAGGTTATGGTGAAGGCCAACTCTGTACCCAAAAAAGCAAATAGCTCCTTCCAAAACTTGGAAGTGAACTTCACATACCTATCTGACACAGTATTCATTGAAACACTATGTAATCTCATGATCTCCCTGATGAAAAATTGTGCCACCTCATTAGTTGAATATGCAGTCTTCAGTGGAAAGAAGTGAGATACATTGCTCAACCTATCAACCATGGCCATAATACAATCATAATGTCTCACTCTCCTTAGAAGACCTATAATGAAATCAATGGAAATGACCTCCCATTTCCATTCGAGGATCGGAATAGGTGGTAGTATACCACCTGGATGTTGACACTCTACCTTTACCTGCTGAAAATCCAAACATATAGCCACAAACTCTGCCACTTCCTTATTTAGATTAGCCCAATAGTAGAACTTCTTCACTATTTTAAATGTCTTTTGATATCCTTATTGAGTTCATTGCAATTCGACACATAGATCATGTCCCCGAATCTCACCAAACCATCTGTCATGAGACTATAGTATGCATCTTGATCACATGTACCTATACATGTACCTATAACTATGCCTGCACTGTATTGTAACATGTGCATCATATCCACATACCTATCATGCCATTGTCCTGCCTGCAATATCCTATCATGTAAGTATGTCCCATAAGAGCTCATAGATGATTGAGTTGTGCCTTCCTGTTAAGAGCACCTGCAACTCAATTCTCCTTTCCCTTAATGTATCATACATCAAAGTCAAACTCAATAAAGGTATCCAACCATCTAACTCGCCTGAAATTTAGAGTTTCTTGGTCAAACACGTATCCCAACCCATTGTGATCACTCATCAATACAAATATCAAGAACATACCACCTCCACATATTCAGGACATGAATAATAACTTCCAACTCAATATCATGAGTTAGTAGTTCTACTCATTCTCATTTAACTTCCTAGAATCATAGCACACCACCTGTCCCTCCTACATAAGGACTCCACCAAGTCTTCTTTTACATGCATCTATAAACACTACAAAATATTTATCTGAATCAGCAATGTTAAGGATTGGAGCATTGGTGAAAAACTACTTCAGCTACTCAAAACTAGTTGCACATTCCTCTGTCCATTCAAATTTCTTACCTTTCCTCTAAAAGGATATCATAGGATATGCAATGTGTGAGAAGTTCTTGATGACCCTCCTGTAGTAGCTTGCCAATCTATTGTGGCCAGAAACATCCCCCCTTCTTATTTAGTTTTATCACTAATACTAAATAAGTGGGGACCCTTATTCAAAAAATTAAAAAAACGATTAATGCTTGTATTTCCTTTTTCAATAAAACTTACTATCATAAACTTAGGAGAATACCCTTGAAAAGTCTAAAAAGACTTAAGTTTTATGATAAGTTAGAATAAAATCACACCTTAAAGTGCGTTGCATCGTAAAAAGGGTAATGGATACCTTCCTCCAAGCAAAATTCTAAAAGTGCGAAACCGTGATGCGAAAGCACCCATCAAAATACCCTCATCGCATCGCATGCCTCAAACATCACTTACGCTGAAATGCCTTAAACCACCGATATGAGATGGTGAATCTTGCAAATCGCATTTCTTAGAAAACACATTTACAGATGATTACCACACACAATGGATTTGTGATATTGCAATCTGCAATACTGTGATCTACGATATTGCGAAGCAAATCACAAATTCGCCTTATCGCAAATCTTCACGGCTCGTTGTTCGAAAAAGATTTTTCCATAACCTGATGCCTAGTTATGCACATTAACATTAATTAATGAGTTAGTTGGCAATCATTAATGAAATATGGTTTTGATCTGATCGAGGAGCCATTTCATGTAAGGTGATATATTTTGTATGTTTTCTGCATTTAAATCTTTCCCGTCACCTTTTTCTTATCATTATTCTCATCTCATTTGTAAACTGCAAGAACGAAGAGCAGAGAAGTATACATAGCAGTGTTCAGGATATCATGGGAAAGCAGGGTAAAGCTTCGAGTTCTGAAGATAAAGAAATGACACCCTTGTACACAGACACCACCTATAACCAAAATGTCGGTATTACTACTTGGGAAGGCATGTATAGTTTACTTGAGGAAGAAGATCCCAAGGTAATGGAGGTTACATCTATTGCAGGCTCACACAGGTGTTCTGAGGCATCTATTACAAAACTAGCATGTTCATTCTTGCACAGGATAGCGGAGAGGCCTAAAATTCTTTTGTACACGGACATGGTCAAATGGATACTAGTAGTGCTGATATAAAAAACAGACAATTCAAGACTCAGGGTCAAGGACTCATTGGCTCATTCACTCCACAAGATTTAAGGCTCATGTATCATCTACTAGAGCCACAGGCGACTTATAACAAATAGTTCATGGAGAAGTTCGCTAAAGAAAATGAAGATTTAGCAGAATGCACCAAGGACTGGTCAAGAAGGGATGAACCACTAAAAAAGGATAAGCATTGTATGTATAGTACTGATTCTCTCAGCTCCACATATTTCTTTGCTACTGCTATTCTCTGTACACTTTTTGGAAAGCCAGACGTTAACAAATTTTCATCTGAATGGCTACCATTATTGGATGCCACCACTAATGCTACTATTGTGGATTGGGCCAAGATCTTGTTTGACAATTTAACCACATCCATTTTGAATTACCGGTCTAAAAGAACTATTTCTCAGAGAATTTATCTCCCTTTCTACTTATATGCATATGTGATGGATACAATCTGTTATATTTCCAAGTTTCCTCTAATGGGTTGGAAATGAACTACTCAAGATCCCTTACCCATTCATATTTATCACAAAGAATTGTGGGATTCCAAGTTCACTCCATATTTTTACAAGATTTTTTAGGGTATTCAGAGAAGAACTTTTCACATATGTTAGGGTATTCGGAAGTCTCGGTTCCACTCATGTCTTACCTTTATATGTTCCTGATAAACTATTGGCACGAGAGATTTCTTATCAGACCTATGGAGAAGGAGGTATGAGTAAAGAGTTGAAGGACAAGAAAAAGGCAATTTGGCCATAGTTTCCTGTGGCTTGTGTGGCCTTTTCACTATTTGATGTAGGCCATGCATTCAAAGAAGTAAACAACATGTTATGTCTACAATTGTTCAAATTTCCAGGAAGACCGTTCGACCCTTCTAATATTGTTAAGAATTTCACTACTACGGTCAAAATAAAGGTGTTTTCTAAAGAAGATGATCTTTTTGATGATATGTTCCAACAAAAAAGTACACTTAAAGAAGTTCTGCATTCGACCCAAATGCGATTTCCTCCAGCAGAATTTCAAGAATTCAAAATATACAGAGAAAGGAGGTTAGCTAATATCCCTTTGGATAAATTACGCTTAGAACCCGTGAGGGAACCAACTCCTAGTATCAGTCTTAGTGGAAGTTCAGAAACAGACATGGCCAAATCTAAGTTTGGGAGAGAAACGTCAGAACACTCCAAGAGGTCCAAAAGTGACCATAATAAAAGCGAAGAGTCAGTAAGGGATACTGCCCAGTCTAAGGAGCTCCCAAAGCAACATGTTTTGACCTCTCCACAGGTATATCCTCCCCCTCTCATCGTCCAACCACCATCAGTCAGAACTGAGCTGGATAAAGAATGGGAGACATTCAATGACTTAATCAATATTGAGTGACAAAGCACAAAAATACCTGAGAGTAATGTACAGACGATGAGTGATATAGTCACAGGAATAGTCAGCAATGTCCCAGAAATGGAACATATTCCCATTACCCCATCCTATGAACTTATCCTCAAATAGAGGAAATTCCCTCTGTCAATGTATTTTACAGCCCGCAACATAAGGCTATGGTGAGAAGACAAAGAAAGAAAAGGAAATTGGAAAGCATGCTTTCTCATGATGCAAAACAATTAGACATCCTTTGGCAAGATCCTACCACTGATCCTACTGAAAATCTCACTAAATTCTCTCAGATCGCAGGAGCATATGCTTCTGCGACCATTGTTAAAGCATCTGAGTTACAGCAAATACTGAAAGAAAAAGAAGATCAAATACAGGTTTTGCAGCAACATCTACAACAAGCCAACGCCAACAATGAAGCACAGAAACAGCTTGAAGGATTGGAGTATGACTTTCAAAAAATGCAGATAGGGTACCAGAACAGTTTGGCCGAAAGAGAAAAACAGTTACAGGTTATGCAAGAGATGCACAAGGATGATCCTAAGCTTACATAATTCGTCACATAATCCATTTCCTTAGATGATCAACAACTACAACAACTAGAAACATTGTGACAAAGAATATCACAATGGAGCTCTTATTGCGAAACAAGTGACAAAATTACTAATCAAGTTGTGGACTTGCGACATGATTACGATTTAATTGATAAAAGAGTTACTGAATATTTGGCTTGGCAGGAAACAGAGGAAGGAAAAAAGGCAGGCGCACTGTTATGAAACCAGCTCAAGAAAAGATAGAAAAGATAGATCAATGCCTTAGAATTCAGCCTCTTTGAGGGGGAAACCTCCTTTACATTACATAAATGAAAAATTCTTAGATGATACAAATGAAAAGAACTCCTTTCTATATATAGGAGTCTAAGGGGTCATAACATAATCAGAGCCGACATAACAATAATAATGTAAGGGCACAATAATAACAATAGTGGGCTTCTATGGGGCACAATAGTAACAATATGGGCACTACATGGGTACATCAATATAATAAGTGGGTTATACTAATAACAATAAGGGGTTACACTAGTAGTATAGGGGCCTAACATGCCACTCTCCTTCAAAAAGCGTTGTCCTCAATGCTTGAGTAGTTCTTGATGCTTCTGTATAAAATTCTTGTCCTCCCATGTGGAATCTTCAGCAGGTAAGTTCTTCCACTTGATGAGATACTCTGAAATTGATCGATTTCGTAGCTGTCGGGTTCTTGTTTCTATGACTGCTCCAGGTTCCAATATGATTTTTCCTTCCTCTTCAATTTCTGGCAATATTGTTTGGATTGGGATCTTTTGCAACTTTTGAATAAGTGGCCATACTTCTTCGTCCTTCTTCCATTCATCCCTTGTTTCGTTTATCCAATCTAGTTGGATAATATAAATAGCACAAAACAATGCTTCCACATCCTCATCCTTGAAGAGTCTTCCCATTCGGTAAGGTCGCCATTTTTTAAGTGCATGTAGTATTGCCAACATTTCCTTCTCATAAATAGCTTGCTTGAGATGTAGCAGTAAAAATACCCAATCACCTACATCAAAACATTTTTCACTACGAAATTTATCTACCTATTGTTTCATTTGATTTTGCACCGAAGTGGCGTTATCCTTTAAAAGTTGGAGAACTTGTTGTTGATGCTCGATGTGATCTTTCACTACTTGAACCTTTTTCTTCTTGATATGTCCTTCTATCTCTAGAGTTTGAGTGGTAATTTCTTCCAATCCTTTACAAGATATGGTTGGATTCATTTCTTGATACTCGATGTGATCTTTCACTTCTTGAAAAATTTTCTTCTTGATATGTCCTTCTATCTTGATAGTTTTAGGAGTGGTAATTTCGAACAATGAATTACAAGATATGGTTGGATTCATTTCTTCTTTCTCGATGTGATCTTTCACTTCTTGCACATTTTTCTTCTTGATATGTCCTTCTATCTTGAGAGTTTGAGGAGTGGTAATTCTTGCCCATACTTTACAAGATATGGTCTGATTCATTTCTTCTTTCTCTAGGGTGGGGTCCTGGCGTATATCTTCTTCTTTTGATGTTTCTTGATCCTTTTCTTTCTCCTCTTCATATTCTATGTAAAATAATTTCTTCTCAGCACACTTATGACCTTTAGTGCATTTGCTATCACAATTTTAACAAAGCCCTTTTTCTCTTTTTTCTTCTAATTGTCGTGGTGTAACCCTTGTAGGTTATGGAAGGCTAGGAGAGACAACACTTCCATCTTTATAGTTGTGAGGGGTATGCTTCCTGGTTTCCATAATTTTTCTTTCCACTATGTCACAAAGCCCTTTTACTCTTTCCAATTGTTGTGGTGTTGCTCTAAAGAAGGTGTTTCTCTTTGTATCCTCATAATGTGCTATCATTTCCTCTGTGAAAATTGACCACGTAACAAGTTGTTTACGAGAACAAAGCCCTTCGTACCATAAAAATTGATCTGGTTCTAAATACGAAGATGCAATACATACCTTTTGTAACAGTTGTACACCATGTATATCAAAATATTGCTCCATCTGAAGTATCCAATTTACCGGATCCTTGCCATCAAACTTCCTGATCTTGCTTTTTCTTTATTTTAGGAGCTCGAACTTGAAACGACTGTAACTCTGTACTTTCAGAACCTTAAGTTCTAAAATTATGAGCTATAGTAGCCCTCTGTGTCCTCTTTCGAATGTCACCAGTCTGATCCAAATTGGATTCTCTAAGAAAGACTTATGCACAATCTCCCAAGATGACCTGATTATAGACCTTTCCAGAAGAGCGAACTTGTATGAAGTTCCAGGTGTCACTACTTCGACCTTTGGATCTGAAAATGATATAAAAAAAACTACAGTCCATCCTCTTTCTATACCTTCTTACGAAATTTCAATTCGATCCCGAGAGAGAAAGTTATGACGATTTTCCCCAGGGCACCTGTTTGGAATGTAATTCAGGAGTCTGCAAAAAGACCAACTTCCTCAGATCATATCTCCGCAAATATAGAGCAAAAAGCTCTGAAATTTGGACCCGAGGTTCAATGCGATTTCTTCTCAAATGGGTTTTTTTTTGCAACTTCTGAAACTTCACAGAAAAAAAGTTATAGCGAAAATGCCACAATGACCTATTTGGAGCAGTGAAACCCTAGAATCCAAAGCTCTAATACCAAATGTTATGAAACCAGCTCAAGAAAAGATAGAAAAGATAGATCAACTGTTATAGACATTTTTGTACCTTACAGCATTGAGCATGAAATGTCCATAATCTAAGGGATCCAAAGTCCCTAAACATGTTGTTCCTACCCCTAGAGGAACAAGGCTAACAAACCACAGCAATTCACGGAAGTTCTCCACCAGAAACTGCTCAAAAACAAGTCAATTCAGGATCAATTCAGTGGCTCCACTAGCTGTCTGTGCTAAATGTCAAAGCCAACACTGGCTACCTGCACTGCAATGCAGGTAGAAGCACTACCAGGGTGCGTTGAGCGAGAGTTGCCCAATGGCAAGTTCATTCCAAGAGGTGTCAAGGCCCAGGAAGCTTCCAGAATCTTCCTCAATGACACTTGCCTCAGAGAATTCGACTAGTGATGAGTAAGAGGTTCCAAATCTCCAAGTGGAAGCAAGAACCTCCAAGTGGAATCAAGAACTGACAAAGGGAGAGGACACTAGTCAGATCTCAAGCTGACTCATCCTCTCTCCAAACATCTATATATGGATCTCTCCTCCATGAGATCTAGAGGCTGGAATTTTGTTATTGCAAAGAATTGTTGTTGGTTTGAGATTGGAATCATTGGGTGCTTAATGCTTTGAAGGGGGTGAAGATAGGAATTCCATTTGCTGGGAAGGAGATGCTGGATTGGAGCCCTCTGGGTTGTATCTCTTCCTGAACCTTGTTATTCATCAATAAAGCTATCTTGGTTTCTCCTACATACTGATGTATCTTTGATGTATGATTGCATTAGTATGTTTAGTTTATTTCTAATCCTGAACTAGTTATGAATATGAATCCATGTCTTGTGTAGTGTTCTCTTCTTGTGATCTTGCAGAAACCTCTTGAAGCTGGGCGAGCGAGAAGGCAAGTAGCTGGGAACCCTCAAAGAGAAGGGAGACCGGATCGAGGGACAAACAGAAGACACCGGTTAGTCCATCTATCTCTCTTCATTCTTAATTCATAAAGGAAGAATACTAGAATAGCTGTCTATGTTTGTTGCTAAGGCACTGTCACACCTTAGGTGGATAGGATCGTCCTACATAGGCATTTTTCCCCACAACAAATTGGCGACTCCACTGGGGAAATCTGTTTAGCCATTTTATTTGTGTTTCCATCATTGTTTGTTTCATAGACTCAACAGCAACAATCGAACTGCATCTGCTATTCCCAGATGCAAAGTAGATAGTTGCTGCTTTGATCCAGTCACTGGATTTGTCTATGATCTGAACAATGGACTCACAAATGATTTGATGATCCTTTGTGATAGATCTTAGTACTCCCTCAAAGCATCCCTTTGATTGTACCTTGCTTGTTGCTTTTATTTGGCCTGAAACAGTAGATTAATCAGCAATATGTAACCCAGAACCCAGTGAGAAACTCTCGTTTCTCCTTCAGCGCGACCCCTCTGAAGAGGTTCTGCATTTCAACGCAGGTCCCGTGAAGGCTACCTGCGCTGAATGTCAAAACCCCTGTGTTGAGGTTGCGCTGATCCAGTTAGGCCTTGTGCAGCTGGGGTTCTCCGCTCTATTTTTCCTTGTTTTGATCTCTGATTTTTGCAGCCTGTAACCAGCATAGGTACCAGTCTGATAACTCCTTTTCTCTGCTTAAATTCCACCTCCTTTTGTACAAAAAGACTGTGAGTGTTTTTATGTGTTTGTGGCGTCATTTACAGTTTTCCTTTCCATGAGTGAAATAATCATCCTGTAGCCCTTGATTCAGATCTGTTGATTGTGATCTTAGGAGAGAGTTCATTGGCTGTTTGCAGTTGATTATACATTTACTTTTGCTTTTGGTTTGAGTTTGTCTCTTTTAAGTGTCGAAACAAGTATTCATTTCGAAAATCATTAAGTGTTGTAATCTCTTCTACCCTTTCTGATTTGGAAAAAGTAAACTTGTTTGTATTTGTCATTTAAAAGCAAATTCAAAGTTGTACAAAAAGCTTTCTATGTAGGCATCAATACTAAGAAAGCAGAAAACAAACACCTGCATTGTGCATTTGCATCTTGATAGTTTGCATGTTTGATTTAGGAAAAGTGCATTAGAGTGTGTTGATTGCTCTTTGAGAAAAGATGGTGTCTTTCTTTTCCCTTAGTAGCTAGGATTTTCATAAGTTGAAAAGATATAAAGCTTGCTTATCATCTTTAGACTACATTTAGGAATTGTATCATACATCTCGTGGTGATCCAGAAAGGCAAACTTTTAAAAAAGATCAACCTTAAATAAATTGAATGAACTTAACAACGCTTTGCAACATAACGCACAACATAGAGGTCTAGGCTAGAGACGTGTTCCGGCGTCGTAAAGTCTGGTGACTGTCGATCTCGTTGATGGTGGGTGATTCCTCTTGAGGGACGATAGCGCCAGTACGGATTGTGCTCCCACGTACCGTCGCGTATATATTGGGAGACCCCTATAGGCATAAAACCTTTATCCTTAGGAAGCTGTGTCTGCCGCCCTACTGATCGCAATGCACTGAACACAGCATTCAGGAAGATTGACCGCCCGTACCCTAAAAAGTATTCTGCGCTTTTGCGAAAAGTTTGGCACACCCTCTACCTAGAACTCTAGAGTAGTTCCTTTTGGCCTTTTTCAGAATCTATAACGGAAAAAGTCCATCCGAGCATTTGTCACTTCTGGCTCGTTAAAACATCGAAGGAGACTAGAGTCATCTTTAGCTTTTTCTCGACTCTTTAAAATTGAAAAAGCAAGTTGTGTCTAAAGCGTCGTTAAAATTTATTTTAAACGGAACAATCACCCCTTTTTCCTGCGTTGATCTTTAGGTTGAGAAAATGGAGCACACCAACCAAGGAATTCCCCTTGGTGGAAATCCTAGTCCCTTCTCCTCTTGGGGAGATGTTGGTGCGCCCCATATGGCCACATTGTCGCTTCCAGGACTGACAATTGGCCTACTGGTCTGGCTCTTCTCAACCAATGTCGTTCAAAACACCACTATTCCTGAATAGTCGAATCAACAGTCAGACCAGACCAGAGTTACCCACCAGCCTTCTACTTCATCTAATTCTCCCTCTCCTCCTTCCTCTTCGCTTGACGGAACTGGTAAAACAAAAAACCAAGTTCCTAAGGAGAAGAAGAAAGAGAAGAAGAAGAAGGAGCCAAAAGCGACCGGGGGCAAACAAGTGGCGTCTGACAAAAATTCACACACAGCACTGACTAGGCCTAATTCGCCATGTGTCATATGCAAGGGAGACCACTTCCACAGAGATTGTCCCTGCATCCCTCAGATACTAAGGGACTGGTCTCCCCGTTTGCACAATTCGGTGGCGTCAACCTCTGATAGCCATGTTGACAGCTCACCGTCAACTAGTGAATGTGAAGTCACAGGACAGAGAGGGAAAGCTAGATTTCCCTGCAAACTGTGTGAAGGCGACCATGCCATCCACCGTTGTCCCTTCTTAGACGAGGCTAAAAGAGTTTTGAAAGATCGCCCGATTTTACGAGCGCAACTTCCTCCTGGATATCAAAAACTCCTACCAAGTCCTTCACTAGTTGAGAACCCGACTGGCCCGCCCAGGTGGTCAACCGAAGCACCTATCATTGAGGATGAACCGTCTGAATCCATACCTGACGAAAATCAAAAGGTTGAGGCGGCAGTTGACCCGGTTTTGCCTTCAGAGGCTCTATCGTCGAATGATACCATCACAGAAGAGAATAAAGATGACACCGTCCAAATTCTCTTCATCAACATAGACTCCGACGAACAAGGGGGAAATTTGCCCATTCCTTTATCGCAGGAAGGAACTTCACCAGAGTCATACTCGGCCGTCTATTCGGTCCCACCACCAAGCAACCTAGTTGTGTCCTTCGACTAGAACCAACTAGGCAGACCCCGTTTGCTAGCAAGCATACCATTCAGAATTATCGTTCAAATATACAGAATGGTAATGGCTGGCACTATCATTGATGAGGAGGCATCTGTGAGTATCCTTTCCTCTATTGCTTGGAAAGTGCTTGGTTCGCTAGCGCTTTTGCCTGAAATGAGAAATCTATCAGGCTTTGATAAAGGAACCAGTCGACCTTTAGGGATCCTCCCCAATGTGCCCATAACATTGAAAGGGAAGACCATTCAAATGAACGTGATGGTCGTTCAAGGACCCTTGGATTATAACCTACTCCTTGGACGAGACTATATATATTGCATGGGAGCCATCGTCTCCTCACTCTTTAGAGTAATGTGTTTTCCGCATGAAGGAAGAGTGGTCAAGCTCGTGGACCAACTTTCATTTCCCAGATCACGCATCGCAAATAGTCATATACCATCCCTAAATGGTCTCTTCACGCAAGAAATGTCTCAACCCACGGTCCGTCCTCCTGATGAGCGCGAGTAATCCAGGAGGATATGACTGGAACCCAGGGGGCATGCATCCTGGTCTGCTTCGGCAGGAAAACTTTGGGTATATGGTAGGTTTCCACGATAGAATATGACTAGTCTATACCCCGCCCATGCTGGAAGAGGGTTATTCTAGAATAAGATTCTTTTGTCAAAGTTATGTGAGTTGACAGACGGAGTCTCTCACCTTTGTCTATTTCGGTAGATATCGCCGAAGAAGTGTTTTGTTTGAAAGATTAACGAGACAATCTTTGGGTAACCTGAAAGAGGTAGGCCTCTCTCGGTAAAACAATTGTTTTGCCGGACTAAAGTAGGGGTAACCTTGAAACTCTGTTTTATACCTGGGGGCATGCAAACCTTTCGGAGTGCAAGCAAGGGGCGGCTATTTATTTTTTAAAATTTTTAGGTCCTCCCTTTAAACCTGTAGGTCTAACCCTTTAAACTCGTAGGATTAGTCGTTTCCGAACTTGCATAATGAAAGGATGCGGGGCATAGCTTTGTAAGATGAAGCTCCATAAAAAATATAATCTTAATGAGACATTCTTATCATATGACTGGGTAATCGAGCAATTTTAGCACACAGTTCATGCTCGTTAAAAAATAAATGCAAGATCCGAGCAGTTTTATCGTATAGTTCATGCTCGTTAAAAAATAAACATAAAATCGAGCAAATGTTTCCACCCGCGTTTAAGCTCGTTAAAAAATGAACTATCCCGGTAAATAACCACAGTGAATGTAATATTATCAGCCATTAAAGCCTTGGTCGTGTTTGCACCGTCACCTCCACTTTTCCATTGGCCGATCGTTCACCTCCATATGTTTGTTTACCCATTTTGAGGAACAACTGCGAAGAGTGATTTCACTAGCCATCCTTGTGACACTGCCGTGATTGGAAAATTCCAACCTGAACCTGGAATCAGCCGCTAACCCATTTTATCACTCGTTCCTCAAAAGACGAGTCTTCTTTAAGCTCTTTTCATCTGACTCGTAAAATATGAAAAGATTGCCGAGTCCTTGGCCTTCCAGCTCGTTAAAGGGACAGGAAGTGCTATCCCTCCTCTAGATTTTAATCTTTTTGGACCTGAGGGATTATTACACAAAAAGATCGAGCGCTTGTTTTATTCGGCTCGTTAAAACTATCGAAAACTCATCCCTTCTATATTGTTTTATACTTTTTCGGACCTAAGGGATTAGATGATGAAAAAGGACTTTTGGAGTTAACTTTATGTACCTTTTCAGACTCTCTAAAAATGAAAAGGACCGAGTTATCTTTGTCGTTAGACTCGTTAAAATCACTAAATAACGACAGACTTGTCTTTAGACGAGAACGAGTTTCACTATCGCTAGGCTCGTTAAAACATAGCGATGGGCTTGCCCGAAGGGCAAGTTATAGAACAAGCATATGTTATCCTCCTCAAGCTTGACAAAAATAAAGAGGTACTGGTTAGCAATGACTGGGGAAAAATTGGGAGAAACTCAAGAAAACTTTGATGGTAGCAAGTCGCTCTTGAACATGACACTTTTCCTCCGTACCACAATCGGGTTGGGTTGTTTCATTCACCGGTCACATCCATGGTCTCGCCATACCATCCATATTTGGGGTAATGCTACCAATCCATCGCATCAGTGTCACCATATGTTCAAGAGAAGTCGTTCAGAAAAGTCAACCGTGTCTCATCCACTGTCGTACATTATCCTTCATCCTTTCATGACCGCCACCCTGAATCATATGTCACAAATTGTTTTCACCTCCATCAAAATCATTAGCTCCGTTCCGTGTCACTGATGTGGGATTCATTAAGGCCCTCCTTTGACAGACCGCTTCTTGTCGACATCAGCTCATTATCCAAGAAGTTGATCCAGGAACAACCCCTTCAGTACTTTGAAGCTTGCATGCCTCAATGGCAAGTTTCTCACTTCCGGCGACAGGTATACATCAATGACCTTCGACCGAAAGATTTTGCGTGGTGTTCGACGCCAAGTCCTTTATTCACACCACGTGAATTGTACTGCAGTACCTTGAGGGTCATTATCATTATCGGTGATTCCTCTCTCGCTTGTTAACGGTTTACCTCATTGACCGGTAATCAAGCGATGTCTTTCCATGTTCGACTTCAGAACATTTCTCACATGGATCGACTTGTACTTAGAGTGAAGATCGAACGAGTTTGAAGACCTCGGATCTAGTTTCATCCATCCGGGCTGCGATATATATTCAGAAAGATAAAGACATTGACATGTACATCATTGCAGCAGATAATCATCCTACCCAAAGGATGATAATTTCATCAAAATTATCAGTCTACCATCAAACGATTGTCTGTTCTATGTACATAAAAATGAATTTATAAAGCTGAGCATGGGAATGCCTGCCTCAGCTAGATCATGAAAGCAGTATGAAAAATAATGTATTGTATTTTATCTTATTACAGGTCTCCTCCCAGCATTGGATGAACTTCGGATCCCCCTGATAAAGCATTTCACCCGATAAACGGCCTCATACTTTTGGGGGCAACTGTTATAGACATTTTTGTGCCTTACAGCATTGAGCATGAAATGTCCATAATCTAAGGGATCCAAAGTCCCTAAACATGTTGTTCCTACCCCTAGAGGAACAAGGCTAACAAACCACAGCAATTCACAGAAGTTCTCCACCAGAAACTGCTCAAAAACAAATCAATTCAGGATCAATTCAGTGGCTCCACTAGCTGTCTGCGTTGAATGTCAAAGCCAACAATGGCTACCTGCACTGCAACGCAGGTAGAAGCACTACCAGGGTGCATTGAGCGAGAGTTGCCAAATGGCAAGTTCATTCCAAGAGGTGTCAAGGCCCAGGAAGCTTCCAGAATCTTCCTCAATGACACTTGCCTCAGTGAATTCGACTAGTGATGAGTAAGAGGTTCCAAATCTCCAAGTGGAAGCAAGAACCTCCAAGTGGAATCAAGAACGGACAGAGGGAGAGGACACTAGTCAGATCTCAAGCTGACTCATCCTCTCTCCAAACATCTATATGTGGATCTCTCCTCCATGAGATCTAGAGGCTGGAATTTTGTTATTGCAAAGAATTGTTGTTGGTTTGAGATTGGAATCATTAGGTGCTTAATGCTTTGAAGGGGGTGAAGATAGGAATTCCATTTGCTGGGAAGGAGATGCTGGATTGGAGCCCTCTGGGTTGTATGTCTTCCTGAACCTTGTTATTCATCAATAAATCTATCTTGGTTTCTCCTACATACTGATGTATCTTTGATGTATGATTGCATTAGTATGTTTAGTTTATTTCTAATCCTGAACTAGTTATGAATATGAATCCATGTCTTGTGTAGTGTTCTCTTCTTGTGATCTTGCAGAAACCTCTTGAAGCTGGGCGAGCGAGAAGGCAAGTAGCTGGGAACCCTCAAAGAGAAGAGAGACCGGATCGAGGGACAAACGGAAGACACCGGTTAGTCCATCTATCTCTCTTCATTCTTAATTCATAAAGGAAGAATACTAGAATAGCTGTCTCTGTTTGTTGCTAAGGCACTGTCACACCTTAGGTGGATAGGATCGTCCTGCATAGGCATTTTTCCCCACAACATCAACGCCTCAGAATTCAACCTCTTCGAGGGGGCAACCTCCTTTACATTACATAAATGAACAAATCTTGGATGATACAAATGAAAATACCTCCTTTCTATATATAGGAGTCTAAGGGGTCATAACATAATCAGAGCTGACATAACAATAATAATGTAAGGGCACAATAATAACAATAGTGGGCTTCTATGGGGCACAATAGTAACAATATGGGCACTACATGGGTACATCAATATAATAAGTGGGTTATACTAATAACAATAAGTGGTTACACTAGTAGTATAGGGGCCTAACACGCACCAATAATCAATGACACCCACAAAGAAATGCTCTTTAATAAGTGGGATGCACAAATCAGGAAAGCATAACAAGCGGCGGAAGAAGCAGCCACAGTAGAAAATAATGTCATTGACTGCATCAATAAAAATTTACACAGGGCAAATCTGATCTCAGATACCACTCTAGGATATCTACCAAATGTACAACATCTACAGACAAACTGGAGACAGAAGGCTCAAGAAAGGGCAGAATCCATTAAAAGATTAACCAAGTTGAATTAGGATTCTTACTAGACGTACTTGGTAAAACCACGCAGCCAGTGCATGACTCTCAAATGTATCATCAATTCTGCCGAAAAGATGGCGCCAGCTCTTACCGATTCTATTTTTGCAGGAAAAATAAATTCGGAAGTCAGCCAGCCAAATCTCCTCAAGCAAATGTTGAACGCTTGCGATTACCAGAAACAGATACATAGATAATTATTTATTAGTTTTAGTTTTAGATTCAGTTTTAGTTTTAATTTTGCTTTATTTTTTCCTGAAATGAGGACGGTCATTTAAACCGCATCCTACATTTTTGTAATAAATTATTTTTAGATTTAGTTAGTAGTATTTAAACCCTTCTCATGTGTCCAGAAATTTATCAAAAACTTGTCCTCAAAACATGCACTTTTGCACCCTCCGAGGAGGTTTTGATGAATGAATGGAACAAGATTTATTGATATCTAAGTTTAATATCTACTACTGATTTTTCACTTATGTACTCTTAGTGTATGTTCGATTAAGAAGAGATAGATCATTATTGCTGGAGCTCATGAGTAGAACTAGTTATAAATGGTACTTTCATCTCTTAACTATTTCTGCTTATGTGTTAAGGTGATATTCATGTTCAGTTATTTATATATGAATGCGTGAATACTTGAGTTATCATTTGGCACTTCTATATGGCGATAGCTATTTATTTATGTTTAATATATGAGTAGTTTATTATGCGATATGTTTTTCACAACTGTTTTGTCTAACTTTTTATATGAAATAGTTTATCTTTATTGAATTCTTTTCTCATAGCAGTTGAATGATCTTTATTAACAACTGTTATTTGAAATCATTTTAGATCGCCTAATGGAAAGATTACATCCCGGTTTAGTTTAGAATTAGATATTTCTGTTTATTAGAATACAACTGCATGTCATTAGATTAGATTTAGAATAAAAAGAATTTTACTTAGGAACTATTAGAAAAGAAATATCAATTCTCAACACACACACACATATATTGGGAAACTGGTCCCATATCCCGAGTCACACCCACTATACCAAATGGAAAAGGAGCTGTGAACCAAGGTCCAGACCGGGTGGGTATCCCCCTTGTTGTAGACCCGATTTTCGGGGCTTCAACATATTTGGCGCTAGAAGGAGGGCCCTGAACTGTTAATGGCAAGTAAGTCTAAATCTAAATACCATTCTGAGAGTAAATCGCCCTCACCATATCCCCTGACTTCTCCATCACACTTAGAATATTTAAATCTTGAGCAAGAAGTCAAAAGAACAACAACCACTGCGACAAACCCTGAAATTTCAGACAAATCTACTATTGAACCTCCTGAAGCTGAATCTTTGATTCATAAGCTTCAGCGATTTTCTATATCACCTCAAAGATTTGAAAAATCTCAAGGCAGTGTGACTTCGCAATATAACCCTACTCATCCTCTCACCAGATTAAAGAGCGAAAATTTTGGTATTGAGCTAACCGAGTTACCTCTACCTACAAGGAAGAGAGCAAGGAAATCACTTAAAGGGTCTGATAGCGGGACTCTTTTGTCATCATCATCCATCTCAACCTCTCCACTGCAAAGTCAACCATCCACTCCTTCACTTCAAATCATCGTCCACCAGACCGCTGGAACTTTGACATCTCCTTCTCAATCATCTAGAACTGTAATATCCTCATCTTCCCAACCACAGGGATCATATTCTGTGCTTTCCTCTGTTAGCAGTTCAACGATGGCCCAAATGCCATGGAACAACCTAGAATGCCATGGAATAACCTAGGGGCAGTCTTAATGCCTATGCCCTTGAGTCAATTACCGGCCCATCCTGAAAAATGGCTGCCTAAGTTTAATCCTAAAGCAGGCATGCTAACAGAAGAACACGTAAACAACTTTATGTTATCTATAAATCTCAATCGGGCTACTAATGAAGACGCTGTCATTCGGCTCTTTCCTTACACTTTGCAAGGAGTAGCCAGATCATGGTATTTCTCATTATCATCTAGATATAGCACTAGTTGGGATATTGGTGATGACAGGTCTACTACGACATTGATCAATGACCTGTCTAACCTTAGGGTTGAGTCAAAGGAACCTATCAAAGATTTTAACTCACGTTTCAATAAATTGTTGAACAAAATTCTTACTACTTCTAAGCCTAGTGAAGAAGTGCGAAGTGAATGGTACATCTCCACTTTACCATCAAACATAGCAATCTTCGTTGATAGGGCTAATAAAAGAACTTTAGCTGACAATATGAAGGAAGCAATAGCGGTAGACAAACGTATCATAGCCTTAGAAAAGAAAAACACCGTTGAAGAACTGTTACACTAAAATTTGTCACCATGACTATTTGCAGTCAGTATGGCTCCATCAACAACCATACTGTCCTCCTTGGCAAGTCTTATACCTCTGCTCCTCATGTCAAACTCCAAAAAAGAGAGAAAGTCTTTAAAAGTCAATATAACTCTGGTTACGCAGTTTCTCTTACTCTTACCTGCGTGTACGCACCTCAAGTTCATAATACCTGCGTACTTGTACGCTCTGTCTCTAAAGGGGTGGGCGCGTACTCCTGTAAAGGTCAAAAGGAGCAAGTTTTACTTCAAAAAACTTACTTGTGGAAGATTCTAGAGCATTCTAGAAGATGGTTTGACGTGGATTGAGTGCCTCCAGATGGTTCATGCATCCCAATGAAAGAGGAACTTATCCCATGAAGAGGGGAGCTATCCCATTGAAAGAGGGGCTTATCCCATTGATGGTGGACCTGATTAACTTCCTCCAAAGCATTATAAATACAGGCATTGGGCTAGAGGGAGGGGAGGTTGAAAGCGGAACATTCCTAAGGGTAGATGCTGCTGAAATTAGGACTCCCTTATAGAGCTTGAGAGGAGAGATTCCAATCCTTTCTTAACTTCATTTGGAAGTGGGTGAGCTGATCAAAGTAGAGGAGAACTCTTGCTGGACCCTGGTAGGGACCTGCATAACACCAAGGCACTGGTTGTAATGGTTTCTTTTGTTTCCAATTAATACAATTAAGTTCATTTTTCTCAACAAGTTGTTATATATAATTTGTTTCATAAACTCCTTGGTCTTTATGATGACTATGTTTTATTATATGAGTTATTCAGGTGCTATGTAATCGTTTGCTTGTTAGTGAATGCAGGCTTCAAGGAGAAGGAGCTCATCTGGATCGGAGAGGCTTGCCTGCTACAAACAGCGTTGGACTAGAGGTAAGCCTTAAACACCTGGTTGCTTTTATTTTAAATGCATATTTAGGGAAAGATAGTGCTTGATTGTTTTGTTTGTCACTAGAAATGCCTTAGTTTCTAGGAGGTCGGTTTTTTCCACAAAGTTGACTCTTTCCGCATGACAAGAACGTAAATCTAAGAAGGTTTCTTTCAAAGAAGATCCAAAGAAAAAATAGCCCAAAGACCCATTTGATTTAGAGGGATTGCAGAAAGTTTTGAAAACCATGTCTAACGAAATGGTTGACATAAAGAAACAAGTAGCATAGACTTCTTCTAAAAAGCCTTACAAGCCTTATAGAGGAAATCCTTCGACTGATTCAAAGCCTCCTAATGCTATTACAAATGCTAAATCGGAAGAAGAAGAAGAGGAAATTGCTACCGAAGAGCCTACTGATGAACAAGAAGTTGTAGAGGTACAAGGTATGTGGGATTTCATCCTCCCAGATGAAGAGGATCAAGAGGCATCGCTGGTTAATACTCAAAGTAGAAATCAAATCGATCCTCCTCAACCTACTCCTAAGCCAAAGAGTGCAAGCTCAGTGACTAAGGATAAAGTCATAGCCAAGAAAACGACATCCAAAGCGACTCAAACAAGCCTAGTCCAAACAGATTCACCAACCCCATCTAAAACATTGATTATTTCTGATGAGATGGAGTATAATATCATAAAAGACATGAACAATACTAGGGCTAACATCACTTTTTATGAATTCAGCAAGTTAAAACATCAACAAAAGCTCCTTTTGAAAGAATTACATGCAATACCAGTTTCACTTTTGCCTGCCGCTGTAATCTCACAAGCTTCCCACAAGATGGGAAGACCTCCAAATACTATGATAAGTAAAGTTGATCCTAATGACATCGCTCTAATTGGAGGAAGTTCAATATCTCATACTCCGCCATTTCTTCTTACTTATGAAGTTTTCAATAAAAATTTGCATAATTATTTAGTTGATTCAGGAGCTTCATCCAATACCTTACCTAAATAGATATGTGCAAAGTTGAATGTTCAACCTCAAAAATCTGTTGTGTGCATAGTGCAGCTGGATTGGTCGCAAGTTGAAGTGATCAGCGAATTAAATCAGGTTACCATAAGGCTGTCATCTAATCCTAAGGTATGTCAAGTTATCGACATTTTAGTTGCAGACATCCCAAAACTTTATGGCTTCATTCTTAGCAGAGATTGGTCAGAAAAACTTCATGGGTACTTTGCAACCGATTGGTCGCACATGTGGCTCGCTCACAATTGTAAACCAAATCAGATAGAGGTTGAGCGAGAAAGACATAAGAAATAAATAGTAATAGAATTGGACGGAGAAAATGAACCAGTAGCATACAAAAATAATATTATTGTCAATTATTCTGTTGATTCTTTCTTAGGAAATTTTAATGCTCACACTTCACCTTACTTAGAACATTCTGTTTTATCTCAAGTAGAAATTTTTTCTCAAATGGATAGTTTTAAATGTATTCATTTTATAGATAATCCTGTAAATAAATCTTTATTTTGGAAGTTATTTTTTGACAGTTCAAAGTCTTACGAAGGAGCAGGAGCAGGATGCGTATTAATCAGTCCAGAGGGAAACAAAACTATGCTAACTTGTAGACTCGAGTTCAATTGCACCAATAATACTGCAGAATATGAGGCTTTAGTCCAAGGATTATACAAAGCAATCGGATTAGACATCAAATATCTACAAGTCTTCGGAGATTCTGAAATTGTTATCAGACAGGTAAGAAAAACTATACATTATCTATCAGGTCATTTAAAGCATTACCAATCTTTAGTAAAAGATCTAACTGAACATTTTATAGCATTTAATATTTCATCAATACCTAGACTCCAGAATGCTAGTGCCGACCTCTTGGAAAACATAGCTTCCAAGCGAATTCCCTCAGAAGACTATAGCCTTGATAGATTTTCAATCGAATTAATCTTTAGACCCTCAATTCCTAATAACATTACCAATTGGAGAATTTTCAACGATGATCCTGATATTGTAAGCTTCCTCACATCTGAGGGATCTTACACCAATCAGATAATTGATGAGGACCAACATGACAAACAATTGCAACAAGATAGCACTAATAATGCTATGCCAAAGTCAGTAGTCAAATTAGAAGACCTATATGATTTAAAAGATTGATTCAAAAGATCTACCAATTCAAAACTTCAAAGTTCAACTCTGAACTATGAATTAGTAAATCTAGGAATTGATACCAAGCCACAGAATATCAACCTAGGCCTTGGCCTAGCTCCTGAAGAAAAATTAGCATATGTTCGTCTCTTGAAACAATACAAAAATGTCTTTGCTTGGAACTACGATGAACTTAAGACTTACAACACTTCTATCATTCAACATAAAATCCCAATGATAGATGATGAAAAACCTGTCCAGCAGAGGCTGAGAAAGATCCATCCTAACCTATAAAACCAAAGCAAATCTGAGCTCAATAAGTTATTGAAAGCCAAAATCATTTTCCTCGTGCGACATTCTAAATGGGTTTCCAACATGGTTCCCGTTAGAAATAAGAACAGAGACATTAGAATTTGCTTGGACTTTTGAAATCTTAACAAAGCCTGCCAAAAGGATAACTTTCCTTTGCCTCCTATGGAGAAAATATTGCAGGCAGTTGCGGGATCAGAATTAATGTCCTTCTTGGATGGTTTCTCCGATAATATAATCAATGGCCCATTTTGCAAAAGGGCCAATGGTAACAATAGGGTACAATGGAGCGAGAGGTGCACGGATCTTCCGCTGGTAGATTTGGCACTCGTGACAGGATCAGATGGAAAGAATGCAATCCTTGAAGATGGAGGGCCAAAAGTACCTAGCATGGAGGATCTTTTTAGCAGTAGCATATCCATACATGTGACCACCATAGGCGCCAGAATGGCAGTCATTTAAAACTTGCTCAGCTTCCTCAAATGTTAAGCATCGACGGAGAACGGAGTCGGCAGCGAGACGGTATAGGGTGTCCCCAATAATACGATAGGGCTGAGATTGATGACAAATCCGTCGCTAAGCATCATTAGATACATCGGGATGAAAAGAGGACGTCTGCAGATAGACAATGATATCCCTGTACCAGGGATCGAGGGTGCTGATTAAGAACAAGGTTTCGTCCGGAATATGGTCCTCTAACCAAGAGGGCGCAGTAAGAGATGGTAGAGAGAAAAGCAACTCAACAAAGACAAGGGTCTTCTTGGACTTGATAGTGGTGAATTCCAAGTCGAAATCTTGGAGGATAACGATCCACTTCAAGTACTTGCCCCCCAGCAACTGACGTGACCGGATGTATGTCATCGGGCTGCAATCAGAAATCATTGTCATCGTACACAACAAGATATAATGGCAGAAACGTTGGACGGCACAAATGGCGGCCAATGCCAACATCTCGATGTAAGCGTATCGAGTTTCCGTATCTAATAGATTGTGGCTAAGATAATAAATGACATGCTCAGTGTCATCATGATCATCTTGAATGAGAACCATGCCAATAGTGGTATCGATAGTGGCCAAATACAGAGTGTAGTCCTGATGATAATTCGAAGGGCACAACAATGGAACAGAAATAAGGAGAACCTTGAGACGCTCAAAGGACTCTTGAGCAGCAGCATCCCAGAGAAAAGGGGTATCCCGCTTCAGTAACCGCGTATATCCTTTGGCCACTTCGGCATAGTTTGGAATGAATCATCGTAAAAAGTTCGCTTTGCCCTGCAAACTCTGCAATTGCTGCAAAGATGCAGGGGGAGGGAGATTCAGGATAGCCTCGACTTTAAGGGGATCCAAACAGATACCCTCTCGGGAGACGATGAACTTGAGAAGTCTACCTGACTTGACGCAGAAGACACACTTATGAGGATTAAACCTGATGCGGTAGTGTCGACAGCGGAGAAAAATTTCGTGAAGATGAGCAGGTTGGTCTTGGCATTTTGTTGAATGAGCTAGTAGATCATCCAGGTACGGTTGAAAAATGTGTTGAATATCATGGAATGCATAAGACATTGCGCGTTGGAAGGTAGCACGGGCATTTTTCAAACTGAAAGGGAGATTTTTGTAGGCGAAAGTGCCCCATGGATAGATAAAGGCAGCCTTGTGCTGATCATCGGGTGCAATATAAATCTGGTTATACCCAGAAAAACCGTCCATGAATGAATAAATTTCATTCCCGGCACACTCATCAATGAGCTGGTCAATGAAGGGTGTGGGAAAATTATCTTTGGGACAGGCCCGGTTAATATCACGGTAATCAACACAGACTCTGATAGTGCCCTGTTTTTTAGTCATAGGGACGATATTGGAGACGCAATCTGTGAGTGGGATGGGGTAAATAAAACCCGCCTTAAGAAGCTTTTCAACTTCCGCTTTTATAGCCACAGCCTTTCGGGGGTGCATGAGGCATAGACGCTGGTGAACAGGTTTAGCACCTAGATACGTAGGTATATCATGCACCACGATACTAGGATCGATGCCAGGACATCACGGAATTCGTGAAAAAGATTAATATAGAGCCGAATCTCCTCTGGAGTACAAGTTACTCCGACATGGATATGCTCGACAATCCCTGGTTTAACAGAGATGTCTATGGTCTAGGTTTGTGTGATGTTTCCCATGTTCCCTTCAAAAGACACTTGATAAACTTGAACGGTTGTCTGAAGGGGCTGGGATGGGAGACAAGGAGCAAACTGCTCGAGATAGGTAAACATTTCCCGATGGGTAGGGAGAAACAAGGAACGGTGGTGATGATCGAACCAAGGGGGTTCCTCGAGAGACATGGTCTCGATAATGGCCTCATCATAAGGAAATATTTCCTTTAAGGGGTCTGAAGAAGCGTTGTCTCCAAGCCAAGGGGAATGAGCGTACGAGTCAAGAGCTCTGCTCGAAGGATTAGATTCAGAAGATCAAGCCGATGTAGTAACAATTTCGACATAGTTGAGCTCGACAAAACTCAACGGCATCTCATCGCCCCATGACTATATCTGATCAGCGGCGGGAAGAACCCAAGGATCAGAATGAATAGAAATCATGTTAATAAGAGCGACGTTGGGAGGTGGGAGTGAAAAAAAACCCATCAGGGCAGGATCTTTATAAAGTGTAGCTCCCACACTCTCACATGGGATGGAGGTATGCTCCATAAAGGGCACATTGCCTTCAGAAGAGGAGGCGAAGAAAGATAGCTAGTCTATTGTGACGATCTTCCCCTGATGAGGGATACAAATGACACGGAATAGAGATGAAGCCACGGCTCGCATGACATATGTCCAACTTCATCCCAGAAGGAGGTTGTAAGTAAGATTGGCATCAACAACTTCAACTTCAACTTCGACAGTCTTCCCTTCCAAAGTAATAGGCAAACATTGGAGTATACCATAAGGGCGAAACTCTCTCCCATCAAAGGCTTCCAAGGTCGTAGGAGACTGGCTCAGAGTCGGAGAACCAATAGCCTTCCAGCAAGCAACAGACATGATACAAGTTGAAGCGCCTTCATTAATGATAGTACGATGAATCATTTTGGAATTGATGATGACCTAGATAAGGAAGGAAATTTGGGAGGCAATCTCGGTATATGGCTCTCTAGGTAAAAAGTTATCAGATTCGAGTCGCCTCGGTTGATGCCAGCGATAGCCGATAGCAAGGACTTCCTCTGAGAGGGGTAGCTCTGGTGAACTTCTAGAGTGGACATAGCTGATGGAGCCTGGGCTAAGTCCTCAACAATGCTATAGTGCTAAGCAGCATGAGCATTAGGGTTGTAAGAAGATTTGGAGAGTACACCTTTAGGAGGGGGTCGGACGGGCGTATCAGTGCTAGGTCTCTCGATATGGAGTGGACCAGAACTAGACAGAGGAGCGCTAGAGGGGACCTCAGGCTCTTTCTCGGCAGGCGATGGATACTCTTTTGCCCGAGTACTAATGTGGACGGGAATCGTCCCAGCCATAAACACTTGAGAACCGAAGGGAGAAGAGGATTGGGATGGATCAACCACAATTTGCATTTGTTGCAAGGGAAAAGGCTCTTTAAGCACGATAGGAGTCCCGGGAGCACCTTTCAACAAACGACTAACTTCAGACCGCTATGGGCAGTCTTTTGTATAGTGTTCCTCATCATAGATAAGGCAAGGATACTTGGGCTTGCGTTTGGTGCCTACCTTGGGTGGAGGTTTAGGGGAATCCTGCTTGGGTTGATGAGCTTTATTCTTTCCTTTCCCGTCTTCTTTCCTTTCGAGGCTTTATACGTCGTGCTAGACTGGACGGCATTAACCTCAGAAGTATTACCAGAATTGGATACAGCCTAAGAAGTATTTTCATTCGGAGCATTCGACTTTTGCTTCCCAGGGTTCGCGGAAGATTTCTTAGAAGGCGGATTAAGAGACCCAATAATGTCGTCAACGGATGGTGTTGGCGAGGCTTTGGAAGTTCCGAGTCTCGAGGCATCAAGCAAATAATCATATAGCGTATCGGACTGGGAGTAAACCAAGTCAAGGTACCGAGCACGCGCAATAGCCTGCTCTTCAATTAGACATGCCCCCATAGCAATGTCCTGCGCTATTGGATCGACAAATGAGGTTGTAAACCAGTCAGTCAGAAGCTGATCGGGAATCCAAAACTTAATAAAATTGTGATGTCATCTCCATTCATGGATATTATCGGAGATATGTGTAGTCGTTGTTTGTTTCAAGGATGTCAGGAGGTGTGTGCCCATTTCATAATGAATTGGCAACTGAAAATGAGTTAAAAATGCCATAGCCAATGAGTTAAAATCCTGAAAAGATCCGCGAGCTAACTCAATATACCATTTAGCAATAGAGCCAGTGAGGGTCCTTTGAAAAAGGCAGAGCCAGATTGAATCATAAAGCCATGAATTTGACGAACACCATAGATGATAAGTCATAACGTGGGCTTGGGGATCCTCTCCAGCTTTACCATTGAATTTGGGACAATCACCGGGAATCTTAGTTGGAACCAACGGCCAGTACAGATTATGAAGGATAGGATCATTGGTCAGTTTGGACACATCCGGTAATTCCAACGTTGCTAGAAATGGTAATTGAGGGTTAAAGGACATCTGAGGCCACGGGTAGGAGGTAGTACCAGAGTTCCAGCCAGCCGCTTGTTGCCCCCATTGATTCTGTCCGGAGGGATTCGGCTCAGAAGGGTTTTGTCCGTAGGGATTTTGTCCATAGGGTTTATAGGATGGCTGACCCTGGATTTGCCCCCCAGCATTCCATTGATTACCAACTTGGTCTGCAGGAGAAACATACGGTTGCTGGCAATTCTAATAAGGACTCACCTACAGTTGTTGATAATTTTGGTACGGGGCAAATTGAGTTTTCCCTTGGGATTGCTGGAAACCATAAGGCGGCTGGGCTCCAAACTGAGCATGGGAAACAAGCTGTGTTTGATAGGCAGGTTGAGGTTGGGACCCAACTTGCATTTGAAGGCCAGATTGGGTCTGGAGCCCAGACTTGGGCTGAAAACCGGGTTGAGCTTGAGAGGCAACAATCATTTGAGTGCCTGGTTGAGCAGGCCTAGATGGATGTCCTTGAGAAAATTGAGACTGAGCCACCTAGCCAGAAGGTTGACCTAGTTGAGAGTGAGATTGGCCCATTTTCCCAGAAGGTTGAGCTTGTTGGGTATTGGTTTGTCCTTGAAAACCTGAGGGCTGTCCTCATGGATCGGATGGCTGCGCAGACTGGGCAGTTGGTTGACCTGATTGGATTTGAGGCTGACCAACTTGCCCAGACAGTTGACCAGACTAGACAGTGGATTGGCCTTGCTGAACGTAAGGTTGACCGACTTGCCCAGAAGGATAACCTTGCTGGACACCAGGTTGGCGTTGTTGCATATAAGGTTGTCCTGGATTACTAGGAGGTTGCCCGAAATAGGTAAAAGATGAACCACCAGAGGCTAAAGGGTGTACGTGAAAGGGTTGTCCTTGTGGGACTCCAGGTTGCCCTAGATAAGTTTGTCGGTAATACTGTTGCCCATAGGAGGGTTGTGTGTAAGACGGTTGACCTTGATAAGGTGGTCCTTGAAAATTCACAGGGGATACTTGGCCACTGCCATAACCAGTGGTACCCCAAGCAACAGATAATGGGATTGTGACCTCAACCGCAGGCTGAGATGGCAAAGGTCCGCAGTGATAGATATGAGCTCCTCGAGAATCATAATAATGAAATGGATTTTGAGGGTCCGGATTCTGAATATCATGTAAATATTGATCATATTCCCCCCTGCTGGAATGGAACCAGAAGAATGTGGGGCACCTAGTGCAGGATCAACAACTCCCGGTGTAGATGCCGATGGGCCACTATTCGCCGATCTTGATGGAGGTCCAGCAACAATGGTCATAACTGAGGATGCAGTAATGGCACCAACAACAGGGGCTGAAGAAGCCACACAGACAGCTGGAATAGTCGAGACGGAAGTGACAGACACATTGTGAATTTGAGGAATAAAGGACTCCGAAGTCGGAGTGACGGTGTGAAACCACATAGAACTCGTAAGGGAGGTCCTAGAACCCATAACATCCCTCAAAGCCTTATAGCGTAAAGGCAACGTGACACCGAGAGGGGTGATACGAAAAGGTGTAGTTTCCGTTGAGATGGGAATTTCACCGCTTGTCGCAACGGATTCTTCACTCGTGACGGGGGATGTGTCCTCCATGTCAAAAGAAGACATTGGGACTGAAAGACTGGGAGGAGTACCAGGAATATCTTCTTCGGAAGGCTCCCAAATGGGGTTCCAGTGAATATTGTAAGTCACGTCTTCTAGAGCGCGATTGTTAATGGGTTGGATACTCAAAATAACAGGGAGAGTATCACTCACAATTGGTATCTCAGGAGCAACAGAAGAGGGAGACCCTTGGTCACCTGGAACGGGAGACGGGATCGATAATTCCGCCAGGATGATTATTCAAAAACCCTAGGAAAGCTAACGAGAAAGGACCCTACTCAAGCTAATGCAAACAAGATCTAACCGGGTAAATGTGAACGTGGCCGAATAAATTTTAAGACACAGGAACAAAACTTGACCTTTTCATCTTTAAAGAATCGAGAAAAATGCAAAAAGATGACTCTAGTCGCCTTCGAATGTTTAATGAGCCTGAATTGACAAGTGCTCAGATGGACCTTTTCTTTTAGGGAGTCTGAAAAGGAATGAAAGTGACTACTCTGGAGAACTAGGCAAAAGGTTTACCAGACAAATCTGTAAAACTGCATATACACCTTGGCAGTCATATGAAAACCGAGGACTTTCCGTATGGCAGTCAATCTTCCCGAATGCTATTTTCAGTGCGTTACAGTTTGTAAGGCGGCAGACATGGCTTCCTAAGGATAAAGGATGATAACCTAGTGGGGTCTCCCAGCATATACTCAACGGTACATGGGAGCACAATTCTGTGCTAGACCACTATTGAGTCACAGAAGGAGGAATCACCCAACCTTGAGTGGAAACAGAAGTGACTAGGTTTAACGACGCGAGAGCACGTCTCTAGACTACACCTCTAAATAGTGTGCGTTATGTTCTAATGCGTTGTTAGATTTATTCAGTTCACTTTAGAGTTGATCTTGGATTATGTTTCAGTTTTCAGGGCTTACCGTATGTATATAACAAATCCTAGGATGTAGCTAGAATGAATGAAAAATCCTTTTTCTTCAATGGAAACCTACCTACGAGAGGGTAGAGAGATCATTCCCAAACCAAGAAAACCAAGACAACAAGGCAGTCACTCAATGCATACAGACATCAATTCCTAAAGTGCACATATACTACTAATGAGAGATTTAAACATTCACTTTACAATATGCAAATTTGAAATGCAAATTTACTTTCACTTTCGTATACTAAATGAATGCAATCTTTTTTATTTCGATGTCTTTAAACCTAGAAGAAACAAATAAGCAACAAGCAAGTGTGGAAAAATGGTTGATCCAAACAATTGTGATCTATGTTTGGTAGTGAAAAGAAATCGAATCAATGCCAAAGATTGGTTCAATAACAGTCACTAAACAATCATCCAAAAACAAGCAAAGGGGAAGGCTCAATCAAACCAACAAGAAGTTGCAAATGAACCTTGAGCAAACAAGCAACCAAGCCAAACTGATCCAAGAGACTTGAAACAATGAACTAGGTCACATACGCAAAAAAGCAAGATTCATTCAACAAAGCTCACAAGAGAGTGCCTTAACCTATAAAAAGTGAAAAACAAGTTATCAAGCAAGTGAGAAAAGCAAGGGACTAGCAGGATTGATGGATTCAGGAGGCAGAATTTAGAAAATCAATTCTACAGCAATCAGCGCAGGTAATACACAAGCAACAAGCGCTGATAAAGAACACGCCACAACAACAGAGCGATGTTAGCGCGGAAGTACACGACTTTTCTGCAATGGTCTGATTTTCAGAACCGTCGCAACTGTTAGTCGTAATTATGCAATGAACAGGATATTACAAAAGGGTGAGTGCGATGACAGCGTGACTGTTAAAATTAAATCCGTGATGACTTTCAAAACAATTAAAGGTGAACCAAAACTCCCAAATCAAATGCAGGCAATCCTTCAGTCAAATAGGCGCATTTCCCAGATCAACCCAGGAAACTTGGGAAACTGATAACTAATCCCCAAACTTCAAAAGAGACCAAATCAAAAAATCAAGACAAGAGTAAATGAGAAAAGAACAAGGGCCAACTCTCTTTAGCGGAGTCGCCAATTTGTGATGCAGGAAAGTGTTCCCTCTGCGAACAGAGGCAACCCCTTGAGCCCTAGAGTGGGTCTAGTCACAAACAACCATAGATCAACAATAGCTTTCCCTAAACAGTCATAGTTGGAGGCCTACCTCAACCGGTGGTCGATGGAGTTCCGTTGCACTGCTCCAACTTCCGCTTCCTTCTCCTAATGAGTGATCAACCTGAAACAATGAAAAGGAAATACAACAAAGCACGTAATTGGAAAACAACAATGATCTATTTACTCACAAAGTCAAGAAGTCATGAGCTATCAAGTAAATTGCATACAAGACATAGGAAAACATAATTGATTGTATTAATAATGAAATAAGAGTAAGCTTACAACCAAAGTCTTGACGTCACAAGCCTTCTCAGAAGGATCCAACCAGCATGTTCCTCAAGCATTCACTCTTTGAAGATGGATCTCCCAACATGCAAGTCTCTCTCTCACTCACAAGTTTTACACAAGATTAAGGGCACTTCACAACCTTCCACAAGCTATCAACAATCCCACACTTGTCACACTCACACCAGCTATCTAGCAAACTCACAAGCACTAACAGCACTGCTCAACTAGCCAACTAAAAAAACTAGCAATGCATAGCAATGGTGAGAGTTTAAATAGGAGAAGGAGTCTCCATGAAAGGTGGAAGAATGATCTTATCTCTAGGAAAGGTAGCACAAATGACGGAACAGCCATGCCAGAGAAAGGAGGGCGATACAAACTATGCCAACAACCAGGTCTAGACTCATCTGGAAGGCCGACTGTTGGAACAAATTCGCCCAATCTGGATCATCGTGGGGGCATAACTAATCTTTAGCGCTGACATCACTATTGAGTAACGCAGACAGTCAGGTCATCGCAAAATACTACAAACAACCTCGTGTTGGGTCATGAAATCAGACCATCGCGGGAATCAGGTGTACTTTCACGCTGACAGTGCATCAGGATTGTTAAGGAGTACCCTTCAGCGCGTTTATTTGGCCTATAGCCATGATGAGGCAGATAACATAGGAGAAGTGGGTCATTTGGCAACATCAAAGAGCATTTGTCTAATATAAGCATGTTTGACTTGGACACATGACACAGCAGAAGGACTAGAAAGAAGACAGTGACAAATTACTATGTAACAGATGCCCCCTAAAGTATAAAGCCTGAGAGAGTGGGAGGGGTGAAATGCTTTACGAAACTGACTGAGCTAGAGCACCATCTGGAAGAACTTGTACGCAAGTACGACTGATATCTCTGATAATTAAGTACATGTAATCTAGGCATGGGCGCAGCCATCCAAAAGACATACGAAATAGGTATGTGGTATGGACGCAGCCATCCAGCTAATAAGACCATGATGATGATAAAGGTACGTTCACAGCCATTCGTGAAGACTCAGGTATGGTCGCAGCCATCCATCATCGGGTCATGTAATCATAAACCAATCCACGCAGCCCGAACATGTGTAATCTGAGTTCGGGGTCTTGAATCCATCCGAACATAGTACAAATTCTAGCATGCGAATAGATGTGTTGAGGTCGAGCATGATAGAAAATCACCTGATTACCGGTCAATGATGAAAACCATTAACAAGCGCAAGACAAACCACCAATAATGCCAATGGTTCTCAAGGTACTATCTAGCACAATCCACGAAGTGTGAAGGAGGTGAAGTCGAACACTAGTGGAATCACCCAATCGACGACCAGTGATGAAAGTCGATCGTCAGGTGCGAAGAACTTGCCATTGAGGCATGCAAGCTCTAAGGTACCACAAGGGATCTCTAGTTCAATCTCCTGGATAATGAGCTAATGTCGACAGGAGACGACCCGTTGTAGAAGGGCCATAATGTTTCCCCCATCAATGACACGAGATAAGGAACAAGCGGTAGATGGTGAAACAGAGTATCAGAGGAGAAGGCGAGGGTGTAAACTGCAGAAGGATTATACTCTTGAACATGTCAGTGACACGACTCCGAAGGGTGGCAAAATTTAGGAACTAAGGGATCAGAGGCTTGATGGAAATGGCATGAATTAGATGGAATGAGGCTGAATGATAACTCAAACCCATGGAAGGCCAAATGACGATTCGTGGATATCCCAACCCGAGAAGAAGCAAAAGTGTCGATGTTCAAGAGTGACTAGCTGCCATAGACAATCAATGATAAACCTGTTGTTGAATCCAACCTAGTAATAGTTTAACGAGCCCTAGGAAGGAGAAGCTCGAGTCTCGTCATGGTGACGAGTCCAATGTCATCAGGGTTTAACGAGTCCGACATAGGTAAAACTCAGAGTCTTTTTCATATTTAGGGAGTTTGAAAAAGACATGGAAAAGAAAACTCCAAGGGGGTCCTTTTTCATATATTTGTGTCTCTCGAGCCCGAAAAAGTATAAAACAATACTCGAGAGAACCGCACGATCATTATGATTGAGGAGTACTTTTGATAACTAGTGACTTCAACCCGAAAAAGTAGAAAAGCGGTCAGAATCACGTCGCTTCGTAACCGATAACGAGCTTGAAATGACAAAGGCCCGACAATCCTTTTGTGTTTAAACGGTCGGAAAAGAGCTTAAAGGTGACCGCCTCTTATTTATTTTAACGATTCAAGAGGAACAACTCGGCTATCTTTTCATTTTTCATGTCAGAAAAGAGCTTAAAGACGACTTTCAGATCAAGTGCACACAAAGCTGCCATAATTCCACTACCTGTAGCACTGCACAAAGCACGTCAAACATAAACCCATTCGATACAAAATGAACAATAAACATAAAAACATAGTTAAAAAACCAAATTTGACTAACCATCTGACAAAAAGTTAGAAAAAGCCCACATTTATAAAATATCATTTTTTAATTTGCAAAAATTACTATAAACAGGGGTTTAATCCATCCATTTTTACCATGTTACTGTTCATTTCACTGTGGAGCATTTTGGAGCACCAAAGTTGGCAAGCTAAATTCGGTTTCGTTCGTCCACCATTTACTCTGAAACCTGTTCCAAGTAAACAAACCTCACCTTACGCTTCCATTCCATACCTTTTTCATGCATTTTGAACGTTAAATGTGTTAGTTTAGGCAGTTTTTGGACCGAGCTCCACCGTTCAATCATCACGGGTATAACCCTCGGGTCCGTGATGACCGAAGAAAATTGACACATAACGCACTCCGATCATCATGGAAAAGTGGTGTACTTCCACGATGACCGCGAAAAATATGAACTAGAGACCTCACGTCATCGCGTCTATTTTAAAAACAAACGCGATGACGATGCGAACTTATTTCTTTTTAATGAAAATTACGCGTTGAATTTGGTGAGCAAACTGCTAATTCGATTTTTCTCGTCATGCAGGCCATAATGGTGTTCGTCTGGCAAGAATGAGCGCATGATGACAATGATGTAGAAGCTTTTGCCGATATGGGGTGCCGAAATGCATTGCGGGCATGCGGATTTCTCAAATTCTTCCTGACTCCACACCTTCGGTCACAACCTGACTTGCTGGAGCTACTGATCCGGGCCTGGAATCCCACAGATGGGAAATTTATCATACGAGGCCAAGATATCGAGTTTGACGCTACAGACATTTAATTTTTGACCGGGCTGTCCCGTCGTGGTGAGAGGCCCATCCTAAAGGGGCAACGACCTGGGGGTGATTCATTAGAGATGCTGATGGCTCAAGTTTGCCCAGGGGTACGCAAATCGAGGAGTGGGAAGGTGGCAATCCCAACAGTGGAGGATGTAGTCCTTCATGCTATGCTTTTCATGGTGACACAGGTAGCAGGCTCCCAAGCCCAACATGAGGCTTCAAAGACCCATGTCCGACTGGCTCTCGAATGTCTCAATCAACCATGTTTAACTGGGCAGAAACAGTGACAACGAACATGAAGAGTCAACTCACCAACTGCCATCGAGGAGAGACGAAGCAGTTTGGTTATGGATCCATCTTAGTCTCGCTCATGCTGGAGCGGGTGTCGGCACTACAGTTACAAGACATGGATCTCGATTTACCCAAACCACGTGAGCCCAGGGCTACACAGTGGGCACAAGTCATGCCACGAGGAGGTGGTGGACGACCAATGCCGTGGGGGACACTGTTTGGAGAGTGGCTGGAGTGCCAGACGATCTTCGTGGAGGATTGGCCATACATAGGCATGGATTTATGCGGAGATCCGGACATGCAGCTGCCCGCTGGAGAGCAGTGGGATGGTGGTGGTAAGACACTTGATCACATTTTTTTGCTTTTCTATTTGCTTTTGATGTTTTTTATTTTTCATGTATATGTCCTGATGACAAATGCTATGGTATGCAGATGTAGTACCAGTGAGACCTGTCGAGCTAGCTCCAGAGGCGCAGAGGGATGTGCAGGGCATCACAACACTAGCCTTGGCTCCCCTAGCTGATGATACGGTGGAGACAGTGACCCAGAACCTGGAGGGCCTAACAGCAGGGATCCCATATTACATGGGGATCGAGGAGATCCCCATAGCGTTGCAGATCCACACAATAGGAGTGGAACCCAGGGTGCACCACCTGTTGAGGCGGGTGGCACGAGCGGTAGTGTGCTACAGAGAGCACAACCCACCTCAGTAGTCACCTAAGTTTTATTTCCTGCTGTTGATTTTTTTTGAGAGACGTGTCTCGGATGTATGGAGAAAATAGACTCTATTTGGACATGTACACTTATTTTTGAGCGCCTTGGTGCGCCACATGAGATATATATATATTCCTATGGTTTTATTATTGTGTTTTACATGCTTCCTATATGTTGTTTTGTTTGCATGTTACGCAAATTTCTATCTAATACATGATTAGCTAATGCATCAGTTAACGTGTTTAATCTTCTTGGAATATGCTGATATGTGATAAAATCAAAATTCCTTTCTAACAATTTAACACGTAAATACAACCTTAAAATCCGATGGTCTCTTACGGAATATTGCCCATTGAGCTGGTGGACGACAAGCTGAGAGTCCAGCTTCACAACCAATGTACGAATACCGAGATTGATCACCTCGGCCAGTAACTCAATAACAACACTATATTCAGCGACATTGTTCGTGGTACAACCTAGACAAACACCTTGAAGGTTTATCAACTCACCATGAGGATCGTAGATCACCCATGCCGTAGAAGACAAGTCACGGGTACTGCGGCAGGAACCATCAGTGAAACCAACATAAGGTGCACCAGACATCTGCACAAGAAGAAAAAGACACAATAAGCAGCAGTACGCCTACACACCAAGCCAAAACATGAAAACACACACACAACACACCTGCTAAAAACACATGTATGTACAAAAAGGGTGCATGGAATTCACGCATAATATGTTTTCAAGTAAAGCCCATTTCGAGGCTTATCCAGAGGATTCCCTTCATAGTCAATTAGCTCGTAGGCCCCTTTTTGCAAAACTCATTTACAATATAAGGCCCGTGTCACATGGGCTTGAATTTGCCTGACCCTAGCTTATCATTTGCTTGATCCTAGAGCAGGACTAAATCTCCCTCAACAAAAGAATGAGGGTGGACAGTATGATCGAAGTGAGTTTTCACTCGCTTCTTCTGTGCTTCAATAGCCAGGGAGGCTAGTCGACGAGTCTCGTCCAGCCATCCCAGGTAAAGAAGAAGCTCTTCTACCGGAGTATTGTTAGGGAGTAATTCGACAGCTAATTTCAAAGAAGGGATCTCGCACTCGATGGGAAGGGTAGCCTCCAGTCCGTACACTAATTGGAATGGATTAAAACCGATGGCGTCCTTCACAGAAGTTCGGTAGGCCCATAAGTCAGAGAACAACATCAAGTGCCAGTTAGACTTGTGCATACCAATGGTACGTTGAAGCATCATAACTAGGACCTTGTTGATGGATTCTACTTGGCCATTGGCTTGAGGATAGTATGGAGTCGAGCTATCATCCCGCAAGCCTAACTGGGTTGTTAGCTTAGTCATCATATGATTACAGAAATGCTTGCCGTGATCAGTGACGATAGCTTGAGGGACTCTGAATCGTGAAATAACATGATTAAACAAAAATTGCGCGGCTGTGTGACCGTCTTCAAATAGTGTGGGCATCGCCTCGGCCCATTTTGTGAAGTAATCAATGGCAACGATGATATACCCATGCCCCCCAGCCGAGTGAGGATTACAGGTCATATAATCAATGCCCCATTTTGCAAAAGGGTCGATGGTAACAACAGGTTGCAATGGAGCGGGAGGCACACGCATCTTCCGCTGGTAGATTTGGAACTCATGACGGGATCGGACGGCAAGAATGAATTCCTTGAAGATGGAGGGCCAAAAGTACCCAGCACGGAGGATCTTTTGAGCAGTAGCATATCCGGACATGTGACCACCACAGGCACCAGAATGGCAGTCATTTAAAACTCGCTCAGCTTCCTCAAATGTTAAGCATCGACGGAGAACGGAGTTGGCGTCGAGACAGTATAAGGTGTCCCCAATAATACGATAGGGTTGAGATTGATGACGAATCTATCACTAAGCATCCTTAGATACATCGGGACAAAAAGAGGTCGTTTGCAGATAGACAATGATATCCCCGTACCAGGGATCGAGGGTGCTGATTAAGAACAGGGTTTCGTCCGGAATATGGTCCTCTAACCGAGAGGGCGCGGTAAGATATGGCAAAGAGCAAAGAAACTCAACAAAGACAAGGGATTTCTTGGACTTGGCAGTGGTGAATTCCAAGTTGAACTCTTGGAGGATAACGATCCACTTCGAGTACTTGCCCGCCAACAACTAACGTGACAGGATGTACGTCATCGGGTTGCAATCAGAAATCACTGTCGTAATACATAACAAGATATAATGGCGGAAACGTTGGACAGTACAAACGGCAGCCAATACCAACTTCTCAACGTAAGCGTATCGCGTTTCCGTATCTAATATATTGCGGCTGAGATAATAAATGACATGCTCAGTGTCATCATGATCATCTTGAATGAGAACCATGCCAATAGTGGTATTGGCAGCCGCCAAATACAGAGTGTAGTCCCGATGATAATTCAGAGGGCACAACAACAGAGCAGAAACAAGGAGAACCTTGAGACGCTCGAAGGACTCTTAAGCAGCGGCATCCCAGAGAAAAGGGGTATGCCGCTTCAGTAACCGTGTATAGCCTTTCGCCACTTCGGCATAGTTCAGAATGAGTCATCGTAAAAAGTTTGCTTTGCCCTGCAAACTCTGCATTTGCTGCAAAGATGCAGGGGGAGGTAGATTCAGGATAGCCTTGACTTTAAGGGGATCCAAAATAATACCCTCTCGAGAGACGATGAACCTGAGAAGTCTGCCTGACTCGACGCAAAAGACACACTTATGAGGATTAAGCCTCATGCGGTAGTGTCGACAGCGGAGAAAGATCTCGCGAAGATGAGCAGGATGGTCTTGGCATTTTGCTGAATGAGCTGGTAGATCATCCAGGTATGGTTGAACAATGTGTCAAATATCATGGAACGCATAAGACATTGCACGTTGGAAGGTAACACCGACGTTTTTCAAACCGAAAGGGAGATTTTTGTAGGCAAAAGTGCCCCATGGACAGATAAAGGCAATCTTGTGCTGATCGGCGGGTGCAATATTAATCGGGCTATACCTAGAAAAACCATCCATGAATGAATACATTTCACTCCGAGCACACTCATCAATGAGCTGGTCAATGAAGGGTGTGGGGAAGTTATCTTTGGGACAGGCACGGTTAATATCACGGTAATCAACACAGACTCTGATAGTGCCCTATTTTTTAGTCACAGGGACGATACTGGAGACCCAATCTGTGAGTGGGATGGGGTAAATAAAACCACCTTAAGAAGCTTTTCAACTTCCACTTTAATAGCTACAGCCTTTCGGGGTTGCATGGGGCGTAGACGTTGGCAAACAAGTTTAGCACCCAAATAAGTAGGTATCTCATGCACCACGATACTAGGATCGATGTCGGGCATTTCTTCGTAAGACCAAGCAAATACATCACGAAATTCACGAAAAACGATCAGTATAGAGCCGAATCTCCTCCGGAGTACAAGTTACTATGACATGGATATGCTCGACAATCCCTGGTTTAACAGAGATGTTGATGGGCTGGGTTTGTGTGATGTTTCCCATGTTCCCTTCAGAATACACTTGATAAACTTGAATGGGCATCTGAAGGGGTTGGGATGGGAGACAAGGAGCAAAATGCTCGAGACAGGTAAGCATTTCCTGGTCCGCAGGGAGAAACGAGGAACGGTGGTGATGATCGAACCAAGGGGGTTCCTCGAGAGACATGGTCTCGATAAATGGCTTCATTATAAGGAAATATTTCCTTTAAGGGGTCTGAAGAAGCATTGTCTCCAAGCCAAGGGGAATGAGCGTACGAGTCAAGAGCTCTGCTCGAAGGAGCAGATTCAGAAGATGGAGCCGATGCAGTAACAATTTCGACATAACTGAGCTCGACAGGACTCAACGGCATCTCATCGCCCCATGACTCTATCTGATCAGCGGGGGGTAGAACCCAAGGATCAGAATGAATAGAAATCATTTTAATAGGAGCGATGTTGGGAGGTGGGAGTGAAAAAACACCCATCAGGGCAGGATCTTTAAAAAGTCTAGCTCCCACACTCTCACATGGGATGGAGGTATGCTCCACAACGGGCACATTGCCTTCGGAAGAGGAGGCGAAGAAAGACAGATGGTCTACTGTGATGATCTTCCCCTGATGAGGGAAATGAATGAAATGAAATAGAGATGAAGCCAGGGCTCACATGGCATATGTCCAACTTCGTCCCAGAAGGAGGTTGTAATTAAGATTGGCATCAACAACCTCAACTTCAACTTCGACAATCTTCCCTTCTAGAGTAATAGGAAAATGTTGGAGTATACCATAAGGGTGAGACTGTCTCCCATCAAAGGCTTCCAAGGTCGTAGGAGACTGGCTCAGAGTCGGAGAACCAATAGCCTTCAAACAAGCAATAGACATGATACAAGTCGAAGTTCCTTCATCAATGACGGTACGATGAATCATTTTAGAATTAATGATGACCTGGATAAGGAAGGAAATTTGGTGAGGCAGTGTCAGTATATGGCTCTCTAGGTCAAAAGTTATCAGATCTGAGTCACCCGGGTCGATGCCACCGATAGCCGATAGCAAGGACTTCCTCTAAGAGGGGAAGCTATGGAGAACTTATAGAGTGGACATAGCTGACGGAGCCTGGGCTAAGTCCTCAACAATGATATAGTGTTGAGCAGCACGAGCATTAGGGTTGTAAGAAGATTTCCGGAGTACACCTTTAGGAGGGGGTCAGACGAGCGTATCAGTGCTAGGTCTCTCGATATGGAGTGGACCAGAACTGGATGGAAGAGCGCTAGAGGGGACCTCAGGCTCCTTCTTGGCAGGTGATGGATATTCTTTTGCCCGAGTACTAATTTGGACGGGAATCGTCCCAGCCATAAACACTTCAGAATTGAAGGGAGAAGAGGATTGGGATGGATCAACCACCATTTGTGTTTGCTGCGAGGGAAAAGGCTCTTTAAGCACAACAGGAGTCCCGGGAGCACCTTTCAACAAACGACTAACTTCAGATCGCCGTGGGCAGTCTTTGGTATAGTGATCCTCATCACAGATAAGGCAAGGATACTTGGGCTTGAATTTGGAGCCTTCCTCGGGTGGAGGTTTAGGGGATTCCTGCTTGGGTTGATCAGCTTTATTATTTCCTTTTCCCTTCTTCTTTCCTTTCGAGGCTTTATCTTTCATGGTGGAGCATTCGACTTTTGCTTCCTAGGTTCACGGAAGATTTCTTAGAAGGCAGATTAACAGACCCAACAATGCCGTAAATGGATGGTGTTGGCGAGGCTTTGGAAGTTCCAGGTCTCGAGGCATCAGGCAAATAATCATATAGCGTACCGGACTGGGAGTAAACCAAGTCAAGGTACTGAGCACACACAATAGCCTGCTCTTCAGTTACACATGCCCCCATAGCAATGTCCCGCGCTATCGGACCGACAAATGAGGTTGTAAACCAGTCGGTCAAAAGCTGATCGGGAATCCAAAACTTAATCAAATGGTGATTCCGTCTCCATTCATGGATATGATCAGAGATATGTGTAACCGTTGTTTGTTTCAAGGATGTTAGGAGGTGTGTGCCCGTTTCATAACGAATTGGCAACTAAAAATGAGTTTAAAATGCTATAGCAAATGAGTTAAAATCCCGAAAAAGATCTGCGAGTTAACTCAATCTACCATTTAGCAGCAAAGCCAGTGAGGGTCCTTTGAAAAAGGCGGAGCCGGATTGAATCATCAAGCCATGAATTTGACGAACACCATAGGTGATAAGTCATAATGTGGGCTTGGGGATCCTCTCCAGCTTTACCATCGAATTTGGGACAATCACCGGGAATCTTAGTTGGAACCAACAGCCAATACAGATTATGAAGGATAGGATCATTGGTCAGTTTGGACACATCCGGTAATTCCAACGTTGCTAAAAAGGGTAATTGATGGTTAAAGTACATCTGAGGCCACGGGTAGGAGGTAGTACCAGAGTTCCAACGAGTCGTTTGTTGCCCCCATTGATTTTGTCCGGACATATTCAGCCCAGAAGGGTTTTGTCCATAGGGTTTATAGGATGGCTAACCCTGAATTTTCCCCCAGCATTCCATTGATGACCAAATTGGACAGTAGGAGCAACATGCGGTTGCTGGTAATTCTGACAAGGACTCACCTACAGTTGTTGATAATTTTGATACGGGGAAAATTGAGTTTTCCCTTGGGATTGCTGGAAACCATAAGGCAGTTGGGCTTCAAAATGAGCCTGGGAAATAGGCTGTGTTTGATAGGCAGGTTGAGGTTGGGACCTAACTTGGATTTGAAGAATAGATTGGGTTTGGAGCCCAGACTTAGGCTGAAAACCGGGTTGAGCTTGAGAGGCAACAATCATTTGAGTGCCCAGTTGAGCAGGCCTAGATGGATGTCCTTGCGAGAACTGAGACTGAGCCACCTGGCCAAAAGGTTAACCTAGTTGAGATTCAGATTGGCCCATTTTCCTTGCTGGGTATTGGGTTGTCCGTGCTCAGCTGAGGGCTGTCTTGATGGACTAGATGGCTGATAAAACTGCATAGTTGGTTGACCTGATTGGATTTGTGGCTGACCAACTTGCCCAGACAGTTGACCAGATTGGACAGTGGATTGGCCTTCCTGAATGTAAGGTTGACCGACTTGCCCACAAGGGTAACCTTGCTGGACACCAGGTCGGCCTTGTTGCATATAAGGTTGTCCTGGATTACCAGGGGATTGCCTAAAATAGGTAAAAGATGAACCAACAGAGGCTGAAGGGTGTCCCTGAAAGGGTTGTCCATGTGGGCCTCTAGGTTGCCCTTGATAATTCTGTCTGTAATACTACTGCCCATAGGAGGGTTGTGTGTAAGACGGCTGACCTTGATAAGGTGGTCCTTGAAAATTCGCAGGGGATACTTGGTCACCGCCATAACTAGTGGTACCCCAAGCAACAAATAACGGGACCGTGACCTCATCCGCAGGCTGAGATGGCAAAGGTCAGCGGTGATTGATATGAACTCCTCGAGAATCATAATAATGAAATGGATTTTGAGGGTCTGGATTCTAAAGAGCATGTAAACATTGATCGTATGCCCCCCCTGCTGGAATGGAACTAGAAGAAGGTAGGGCACCTAGTGTAGGATCAACAACTCCCGGTGTAGATGTCGATGGGCCACTATTCGCCGATCCGAATGGAGGTCCAGCAAAAGTGGTCATAATTGAGGATGCAGTAACGGCACCAACAACAGGGGTTGAAGAAGCCACACAGATAGTTGGAATAGTTGGGATGGAAGTGACAAACACGTTGTGAATTTGAGGAATAAAGGACTCCGAAGTTGAAGTGACGATGTGAAACCATATAGAACTCGTAAGGGAGGTCCTAGAACCCATAACATCCCTCAAAGCCTTATAGCATAAAGGCAACATGACACCAAGAGGGGTGATACGGAAAGGTGTAGTTTCCATTGAGATGGGAATTTCACTGCTCGTCGCAACGGATTCTTCACTTGTGACGGGGGATGTGTCCTCCATGTTAGAAGAAGACATTGGGACCGAAAGACTAGGAGGAGTACCGAGAATATCTTCTTCGGAAGGCTCCCAAACGGGGTTCCAGTGAATATCATAAGTCTTGTCTTCTGGAGCACGAGAGTTAATGGGTTGGATACTCGGAATAATAGGGAGAGTATCACTCACAACCGGTATCTCAGGAGCAACATAAGAGGGAGACCCTTGGTCACTTGGAACGGGAGATGAGATCGGTGATTCCGCCAGGATGATTATTCAAAAACCCTAGGAAAACTAACGAGAAAGGACCCTACTCAAGCTAATGCAAATAATATCTAATCAGGTAAATGTGAACGTGGCTGAATAAATTTTAAGACACAGGAACAAAACTTGACCTTTTCATCTTTGAAGAGTCGAGAAAAAGACAAAAAGATGACTCTAGTTGCCTTCGAATATTTAATGAGCCTGAAGTGACAAGTGCTCAAATGGACCTTTTCTTTTAGGGAGTCCAAAAAGGAACGAAAGCGACTACTCTAGAGAACTAGGGAAAAGGTTTACCAGACAAACTCGTAAAACTACATATACACCTTGGTAGTCATATGAAAACCAAGGACTTTCCATACGGCAGTCAATCTTCCTGAATGATGTGTTCGGTGCGTTATGGTTTGTAAGGCGGCAGACACGGCTTCCTAAGGATAAAGGATGATAACCTAGTGGGGTCTCCCAGCATATACTCGACGGTACATGGGATAACAATTCTGTTCTAGACCACTATTGAGTCACAGAAGGAGGAATCACCCAACCTTGAGTGGAAACAAAAGTGACTAGGTTTAACAACGCCGGAGCACGTCTCTAGCCTACACGTCTAAATAGTGTGCGTTATTTTCCAATGCGTTGTTAGATTTATTCAGTTCATTTTAGAGTTGATCTTGGATTATGTTTCAGTTTTTAGGCCTTACCGTATGTATATAACAAATCCTAGGATGCAGCTAGAATGAATGAAAAATCCTTTTTCTTCAATGAACACCTACCTACAAGAGGGTAGAGAGATCATTCCCAAACCTAGAAAACCAAGACAACAAGGCAGTCACTCAATGCATACAAACATCAATTCCTAAAGTGCATGGATACTACTAATGGGAGATTTAAACATTCGCTTTCCAATATGCAAATTTGAAATGCAAATTTACTTTCACTTTCGTATAATAAATGAATGCAATCTTTTTTATTTTGATGTCTTTAAATCTAGAAGAAACAAATAAGCAACAAGCAAGTGTGGAAAAATGGTTGATCCAAACAATTGTGATCTATGTTCAGTAGTGAAAAGAAATCGAATCAATGCCAAAGATTGGTTCAATAATAGTCACTAAACAATCAACCAAAAACAAGCAAAGGGGAAGGCTCAATCAAACCAACAAGAAGCTGCAAACGAACCTTGAGCAAACAAGCAACCAAGCCAAACTGATCCAAGAGACTTGAAACAATGAACTGGGTCACATACGCAAAAAAGAAAGATTCATTCAACAAAGCTCACAAGAGAGTGCCTTAACCTATAAACAGTGACAAACAAGTTATCAAGCAAGTGAGAAAAGCAAGGGACTAGCAGGACTGATGGATTCAGGAGGCAAAATTGAGAAAATCAATTCTAGAGCAATCAGCATGGGTAATACACAAGCAACAAGCGCTGATAAAGAACACGTCGCAGCAACAGAGCGATGTCAACGCGGAAGTACACGACTTTTCCACGATGGTCCGATTTTCAGAACCGTCATGAATGTTAGGCGTAATTACGCGATGAACAGGATATTACAAAAGGGTGAGCGCGATGACAGTGCAACTGTTAAAATTAAATCCGTGATGACTTTCAAAACAATGACAGGCAAACCAAAACTCCCAAATCAAAAGAAGACAATCCTTCAATCAAATAGGGACATTTCCCATATCAACCAAGGAAACTTGGGAAACTGATAACTAATCCCCAAACTTCAAAAGAGACCAAATAAAAAAATCAAGACAAGAGTAAACGAGAAAAGAAAAAAGGCCAACTCTCCCCAGTGGAGTCACCAATTTGTGATGCAAGAAAGTGTTCCCTCTATGGACAGAGGCAACCCCTCTAGCCCTAGAGTGGATCTAGTCACAAACAAGGACAGATCAACAATAGCTTTCCTTAAACAGTCATAGTTGGAGGCCTACCTCAACTGGTGGTCAATGGAGTTCCGTTGCGCTGCTCCAGCTTCCGCTTCCTTCTCCTAATGAGTGATCAACCTGAAACAATGCAAAGGAAATACAACAAAGCACGTAACCAGAAAAAAACAATAATCTATTTACTCACAAAGTCAAGAAGTCGTGACCTATCAAGTAAATTGAATACAAGACATAGGAAAACATCATTGATTGTATTAATAATGAAATAATAGTAAGCTTACAACCAAAGTCTTGACGTCACAAGCCTTCTCAGAAGGGTCCAGCCAGCATGTTCCTCAAGCATTCACTCTTTGAAGATGGATCTCCCAACATGCAAGTCTCTCTCTCACTCACAAGTTTTACACAAGATTAAGGGAACTTCACAACCTTCCACAAGCTATCAACAATCCCACACTTGTCACACTCACACCAGCTATCTAGCAAACTCACAAGCACTAACAGCACTGCTCAACTAGCCAACTAAAAACACTAGCAATGCATAGCAATGGTGAGAGTTTAAATAGGAGAAGGAGTCTCCATGAAAGGTGGAAGAATGAGCTTATCTCCAAGAAAGGTAGCACAAATGACAGAACAACCATGCCAGAGAAAGGAGGGCGATACAAGCTATGCCAACAACCAGGTCTAGAGTCATCTGGAAGGCTGACTGTTGGAACAAATTCACCCATTATGGATCATCATGGGGGCATAACTGATCTTCAGCGCTAACATCGCTATTGAGTAAGTCAGACAGTAAGATCATCGCAAAATACTACAAACAACCTCGCATTGGGTCATGAAATCAGACCATCGCGGGAATCAGGTGTACTTCCGCGCTGGCAGTGCATCTGGATTGTTAAGGAGTGCCTTCAGCGCGTTTATTTGGCCTATAGCCACGATGAGGCAGATAACTTAGGAGAAGTGGGTCATTTGGCAACATCAGAGAGCATTTTTCTAATATAAGCATGTTTGACTTGGACACATGATACAGCAGAAGGACTGGAAGGAAGACAATGACAAATTACTGTGTAACACCTATACAAAAATCATAGTACCATTTCCAGTGGTAAGAAATCTCTTAGTACAGAAAGATGTGGGTGAGAAAAGAGCCAATTGGGTTACCGCATTACAAGAATATGTCGTTGAAATTAAACCAGCAAATATTGTTAAAGGTCAAGGCTTTGCAAAATGCTGGCTGGGGCATCACTTATTTCCGAAATACCATTTGCAGAGATACAAATGTATGAGGTAAGCCTAAACGATGTTGATTCATTATATGCTGATATCATATTTTATCTAAAGAACGAATATGCCCCTTCAAACCTAGATTATACAAAGAAAAGAGCTCTAAGGTTGAAGGCTAAGCAATACCAGCTCGTGAACGATGTACTTTTTAGGATGAATTATGATTCTATTCTCCTTAGATGTCTCGAGAAATCTAAAGCTGAAAAGGTGTTGCAGGAACTCCACGATGGACCGACAGGTGGACACTATGCTGGAGATGCTATTGTACATAAAATCCTCTGCGTAGGCTATTATTGGCCCACACTATTCAAAGACGAACATAGCTACGTAAGGAAATGTCAAATTTGTCAAACTGCTACTCGGAGACAAAAGAAACAATCATTG